>JALIZH010014434.1:0-322633 GCA_030522465.1 Rhipicephalus appendiculatus
TGCAGAAACATCTTTCTGACTTGGAGTTGTCGCTATAGAGCAGCGCAAACAATGCCGCACAATTTGCCTACTTGTCCATGCCGTCCGTCATTACCACCAAAAGAAACGACTACCGATGGCACCCCCAAGCAGGCAAACTTGTTAAAGGAAGTACGTCACGCCGAGTTCCGGTCCACTCCGCCCACTTTGGCGGAGCAACTTTTCCTGCTCCACGGAGTGACTCCCGCTCTGAATCCGCTCCCACTCTCTCAGTGGAACTCTTGACTCCCGCCCTCACTCTGCCATGCAAACACACTTGCTCCAAAACGAGCAGAAAAAACTTGCTCCGACTACGTCATTGGTATTCAACGTAATGCTTCTTCAACATGGTGGGGACTTTCTGTATATATACCAGCTGCATGAATGAAACACGTGCCCCAAGCTTAAAGCAAAGCTTAGGAACGCGTGGATGAAATCAATCTCTTCAATTTAGTTCACTAGAAAGGCATGAACTGACGCAGTTCCTTCGCGTCCCCAGCCAACGCAAAGAAATAACAATCGCGCCATATAGTTAAGAAGTCGTATGTCGGGGATTCGAACGCTCCGTTGCGCTAAATTCAACGGACTGCAGCTACACAAGCGGAAAGGTCACTATGCCTCCAAATAGCTAGCTCTCCTTCTTTCTGTAGTGCATTCCAGTAACACAATCAATACCCCTCTGAAAATTTCTATCGTTCAATACAGTCGGTGCCTTCCCGTATAAAGGCTCTTGTAATGAACATGGATACGCACTTTGCAAGTAAAGCTTAGCAATGCGCAGTTAAAGTGAATGTCCTGAAGCTTAGTTGAAGAGAAAGTTTTCAACTCACGCAGTTGATAGTTGCTTTGTGTCTTTGAACATTGAAATGAATGATAGTTACGTTGTAAAATTATACGCTTATAATTTTACAACATGGGGCCATTTCACGTCAGACGTACCAGCCATGCATTCGGAAAAAAGAATCGTGATTTATTGCATTGAAACAGCAAACTCTCAGAATATTTTGCAGAATAAAAAGAATTTCGGTCGCATGGAAGCCTTTCAAACTTCGCATGATGTCGTCTGAGTGCTGGCTGTTAGTAAGTTATTCCCGAGAGTACAGTTTCTGTTTCAGTACCAAATTTGGCTTTTTTGTTTGAATAGCAAAGTAAGGGTATTTGTGCAAGATGTTCTAAGCTCAATAAATATTACTGCATAGACAACCACCCGTTCGTAGCACGAAGCCACAAGGAAATCCATACGGATTTCTCTGAAAGATGAGCTTCTTAGTTGCCGAAAAATTCGTCCTGGTCCGGGGTTCGAACCCGGGACCACCGCCTTTCCGGGGTGGTCGCTCTACCAATTGAGCTAACCAGGAAGCCAGCGATTGGCAGCGCGAGGGCGAATTCATCGACAACTCGAAGCAAACGGACACAAGTATTGCAAATGAGTTCTGCGGAAACCCGCAAAGTGGCGGAAGGGTTTAGAAAGGGAACATAGACAACCACCCGTTCGTAGCACGAAGCCACAAGGAAATCCATACGGATTTCTCAGAAAGATGAACTTCTTAGTTGCAACTAAGAAGCTTATCTTTCTGAGGAATCCGTATGGATTTCCTTGTGGCTTTGTGCTACGAACGGGTGGTTGTCTATTTTCCCTTTCTAAACCCTTCCGCCACCTTGCGGGTTTCCGCAGAACTCATTTGGAAATATTACTGCAATCTTTGTGCCGTACACTTCATCAGTAATCTTGGTAAAATTTTCTATGTTTACATTTTTCTCGAGTAAATTAGCGCAATGTATGAACACGCCGACTGCTGGCCTTCGTCAACGTCAGGGCCACGTGACAATACAACATATCTGAAAGACTGGCAGAAATAGAGATGCGTAAGCCTGATGAAGGAAACGCCTCTTCCAGCTTTAAATTCTTGCATCCTCAAATGGGCACATTTCTCAAATAGTTAAGGCCTTCAGCGAGTGGTTCCTCCTCCTCTGCAAAAAATTCCTCGCTACGGGTCTGCCCGCGACATACACATGTCTAATCAAAATGCAAAAACAAGTTGGTCAAACTCCAACGCTTGACTCAAAGCAATAAAACAAATGCTATATAGGTCTCTACTTCCCTATTGCATCGCGTGACATACATTCCCAGAATGAGTGGGATCTGCCGTATCTTTTTTTTTTTACTTTGCGTAATATTTTAGGAATTTACCGTTTTCGATGCAATAAAGCAACACGATTCTCTTTTATACACTTGAGATGGTTGCCGGAATGGCTGGAAAATTTTCCGCGGAATGACTGCATGCTCGCTTCTGCGAAATTCTGCAAACTGAAGCAACAGAATCGCCTAAAGTACTTTCCCTTCCCAGAAATGTGTTCTCCTCTTTCTACAATGTTATAAAGTAGCAATGTGAACACACCTTCGGTTATGTGTCATTCGTGTTCAGTATGGCGGGTGCATTATTGCGTGCATAAGCATCATCTATTGTGCATGGATACAAGCCTGACAAGTAGAGCTTTGGCTTTGGAATGCGTGCACGAAAGGAATGTCTTCAATTTAACTTCACAAGAAATGTTTCAGCTTACGCAGCTGTTTGATGCCCTCGTGCACTGCAAGAAAAGAAGATAATCACGCCCTGTAGGTCAGAAACAACATGTCAGGGATGCAGCATGCTCACTTGTGCAAAATTCTGAAAATTCGAGATGTAGTAGCACTCAGATCACTTTCGCATCTGAATAGCTCGTTCTCCTTTTTCTGCTGTGTATTAAAGTAACAAAGTGAACACACATTTGTTTATATCATATTCTGGTTTAATATTGTGGGTGCCTGCTGCATATGTTTCGTTTATCCATTGAGCACGCACGTGTATGCCCCATCGGCAAGGCAAGGATTGGTATGTTGTACGAAATGTGCCTTCATTTAAGTTAATAAGAAAGATTCTAACTCACGCAGTTGCTTGGTGTCCTTTTGCGCTGCAAGATATAATATATATGCAGCAGAATTAAGAAATATTTTATCGGTGATTCAGCATGCAGACTTTTGCAAACATCTGAAAGCTGAAGCTGTACTAAGGCTACTTTCGCATACCAGTGAATGGCCGTCCTGTTTTTGCGATATATTATATTGTCATGTGGTTGTGACGTTGACGAAGGCAGAGACGGCGCTTGCCAAATGGAGATCTTTTTATGGCTGAACTTGTGGCCGGGAAAATGTAAACTCAAACTACAGCTGGCAATGCGCGTTGTACACTGATATTGGCGAACAGAGCGTCGGCCGTCGATAAAACTGATCAGCGGCTACGCGCGTCGGCATTTACACACATCTCGTCGAACATTCGAGCGTTATCACCGGTGGCCGTGTTTGTTCCTGATTGAACTCAGCTGTTCGCGTTTGCGCGCTCAAGCCCGACAGGTGATCCGAAAACTATCAAGAATGCCCTCAGACATTCTGGCGTCGATTGCGCAAGGCACTATCTACACGCAAAATACGCCGGCAACATCAAACATAGAAAGGAGCGCGTGTGGCATTGCCCCCCCTCTGAAAAGACATCGTCCCGATGCTTTAACAGAAGATGGAAGTACATTAATACAGCAACAAAGTACAATAAGCAATCAGTGCAAGCAGTGAAGTACAATTATAAAGCAACGACAAGAACGAAAAAATACAGTCCTCAGGTTCGTCAACGCGCATAAAACGGCTTCAGGCGCATAACATGGATGACTTCAGGTCACGCCATGGACCTGAAGTCGTCATTGTGAATGTAGCGCAACATTGTGAATGTAGGGCAGCACAATAGGCCGTTCTTTTGATTTTTCTTGCGGTTCGTGCATCTTGTCGCCAGTCCTGAAGCCCTTTGACAGCTTCTCAACCAAGGATGATATCAGGGCATCCGCGTATTCTCTTTTTCTTAATCTATCCACAACGTCTTCAATACATTCCCAACATTTCCCACGGACTAAAGAAAATTGCGAACATGGTTCGGCATACACATATTTTTCACGGTTCCTAACAAATTAATCTCACTATGTCATAAAGTCAACAACAACCAGCAGTGGTCTAGCAATACGTGCAGTGTTAGCGATTCAGACCCCTTCATTGCATGTGAAAAAGAAGTTGTTTATTGTGTCCCCCCTTTCCTGCGGAAGGAAGTATATTGGACAAACCAGGAAGGTGCATCAGTACGCGACTGCGCGAGCATAACTATAATTGAAGGCAGATTACTCACGCCAGAAACGTGGCTACTGAATGCTACAGGTGTCAATGTCATCCGAAATTTGGTTGCACCATGATTAAACCATGATGTAGTAACTCAAGATAAAGAGAAATCATGGAAGCCCTTACAATGCACCGCACCGGCGTTGATACCTGTGTTAGCGCTCCTTCGCTACCGTTAACAAAAGCGGAGGTGTCACTCCTTCAGGGCAGGGAAGCAAATAGACCTCGAGACACGTGGGCGCCGGATTGAGGATAGTACACCTCTTGAAGTATTTCTTGCGCATGTGCGAGTGTTTCTTTTTGTTTAGGTTTTTCCGCCTCTTTCTCTGTGTGTGTGCATATTTTGTCCTGATTCTGTAAAAATGAACAGTTGTTAGTTCGCGCTTGTGTTGTCCCGTATCGCTCTTTCTTCGTCGATTTTGTTTCCTTGTAGAGCGCAGAAAGTTTACAAAGTACGCAGACACAAAAGAAAAAAAAACATAGTTTATCCCTCCATCTCAAAAATCAGTATAACATAAAAGTGAAACGTGTCCTCGCAGAAGTAGTTAAATGTTTGCTGGAAATCGAGATAAGAGAGCGTGCGGAATGTCTACTGGTATTTGACAGCGATAGCACCTTTTAACGAGGATTTGTTGACCATTGGTGGTACATCTGAATCCCGATGACTAAAGTCGATAATTGATGATTAAACAAACCTTGTGGTAGCTGTAGGAGTTAACGGCGAGAGCGTAATCAGAAAAAAGCAGTGTGAATGCTAGAAGAGCGTCGATGATGGCACGCAGTACTAGGCCTATTGAGGTCGCCATGCCGCGACATGTTAAACAGTTATTGAACACCACGGCCGGACTAGGGAAACGCAACGGGCGTCTTGTCTCCCTTGTAGCCCGCCTGCAATTTTTCTCGGGGTGCGCGTAAGCAGGGAATGCGGCGTTATAGCCGCGTTCCCAGCTATTTAGGTATGAATGGGTGCTATGTGTAAGGCTGAGGCTTGGGCTAAGGTCACCACTTTACGGTGTGTTCAGGCATCGAAAAATTTCCACTACTTCTGTTGGAAACACGCCGAATGGCATGGATGTGTAGCAACGACGCGTTGCAGGAGCTAACCACGGATGTCACAGTCATGATGCATTACTTCAGTTGACCGCTCCCAGAGGGCGACACCACAACACCGACAAAGAACCTTGTGAAAGGAAAGTGTGAGGTATAAAAAGCGCGTTTGTGAAGCCTGAAGAGTGCGTGACAGTAGTGCAGTGGTTAGCGTGCCAGGCGTCTGTTGTCGCTGACCAACAGTTTGTGGGTTCGACTCCCCTTGACGAAACTTATTTGCCACCGGATCGTGCGCATTTTTTTTGACGTCCATTTCCGTTGTACGATGCATGAGCTTCGCCTTCGCGAGCACAGAACGCGATAGCGTTATCAGGGCCTGTGCGCAACACCTCCAACCGTGCCGCAAGGAAAATAACGTTTCTGCGCTGAACTATGACGGTTTCAAACTAGCCTAGAATGCCTACTGGATGTGCAGTCGCTAAGTGCCTACTAAGTCATAATTATTTTTGCATAGTGGTGAAGTACTTTCTACGCGTCCGTAAAGTGCCAGCCGCACATGCGCAGCTGCTCACTTTTTAATACGTCGTCAGATTTCAACCACCCACTCTTTACACTATTCACTTGTTCTGACGTCTGATGCGATTCTACGATTATGAAGCGCAATAATATATGCGTTAAGAAAGCTGTACCCCTACATCACATTCTTACAGCGTTTTTTCGCGAAGCAGCTTCAAGCACAGGCGTGATTTCGTGGTAGAACACCTGCTTGCCGCGCAGAGGGCTTGAGCTTGATTATCATCCGGACCAAACATTTAACACGAAAGTGTTTTATGCCTGGGTCCACGAAGTCTTCAGTACGTATTTCTGTCACGGAAATGACGACGAAAAAACGCACACAATCAAATGGCAAAGAAAAAAGTTCTGTCTATGGGAGTCCAACCCATGGACCTCTGGGCCCGCCACAACGGATTCCGGTGACGATATCCACTGCGCCAAGGTAAAACACTCTGGAGCATTAAAAACGCGCCTTTGATATCTCACACTTTCCGCTGACAATGTTCTTAATAGGAGGAGTGGTGTCACTGTCTGGGAGCGATAGAATGAGGTAATGCATCCATGCCCGTGGCCAGGCCATGATGCATTGCAACGCGTCATTGAAAGTGAAATTTTGTCAATACCTTAACACACCGCGAAGTGGCAACCCTAGGCCAAGCGTCTTAAACATCCGTGATCGTAAAGCCCCATCCTCGCTCGTAACATCCGTCAATACCAAAAATAGCTCGACGACGCGCGCCTGCCTCGCCTGGCTGTAACACCGGGTTCGCCGCTTGTGCTGTTCCCGAGAAAAATCGTGGCCAGGCTACAGGGGAGGCCCGACGCGTCTTGCGTTTATTTGAGTCAGGCCGACACCTTCAATAGCGTTTGTCATGCGGCGAGATCGCGAGATCAGCCCAAGTTCTGCGTCGAATCAGCAATGCCCTTCTGGCTGTCACGGCAATTTCTCTGATTGCGCTCTCACCGTTAACTACTACAGCTACCACAAGTATTTAATAATTGACCATGGACGTCAGTCGCCGGGATGAAGATGTACCACCAAGGGTCAACGTAGGTGCATCCACGCTAAACGGTGCTACAGCTGCCAAACGATGTACATTAAGAAGCTCTCTTATATCAATGTACCATCAACTACTTCTGTAAGGACACGTTGTACTTTGACGTTATACCGGTTTCCCTAGCGGAGGGATCAACCATGCTTTTTTTTTGTATTTATTTATTTTCATCTATCTTGAATTTTCGCTTGCGGTCGCAGATTTTTTGTGACTGTAGACATTTTGTACTTGTCTTCTTTTGTCCGTGTTTTCGTCGCGCATTTACTTTGATGTCAGCGACTATGTCCTTTTTCTTGTCTTCCAAACAAGCTATCAAAAGCTCGGCGATTGCGTTCAACACAGAAACAATCAAAATGAAATTTCGTAATTTGATCAACAAAGTAGTAGTATATATTTATTGAGTCTGGACTTGCAACGCGTTAAGCGTGCCCGCGTAATATCACGTATTCATTCGGCCTGCTTACGAGAGTACACAAGGAAATAAGCTTTGAAGGATTTTATTGCCATATCAATTATATGGACAGTCTCGACGGTTTTTTTTTTTTTGCGGTCGCCGTCGCCCTTACCGTCGCCTTCATGTCTCGTATAAAGTCCGAATTGATGAGATCTCCCTGCGCATCCTACGTTCTACCCGCGGGTAATAGCTCGCGAACGGAAGCGACGAACGCGGCTGAAGCAGAGATCAAACGAGCCGGCCCATCTCCGTCGCTCGGAGAGCGCCTGCTAGACCAGTCGTGGAATGCTCAAGCAGAGAGGAAACACCCCGACCTTCTTTAATGAGCATGAAAAGAGGCGAGGGGAGAGGGGTGGCTGCTCTAATTTTAAGGGCGCGGTCACCATCGCTCGCGCGAGAGCTATCTCGCTATCTCGGCAGCCATCAGCGGGCGGCTCGTCTACCCTTCTACGTGATGTGCTCTCAGCGCGAAGAGACTGTAGGTAAACTGACCTGGGAGCGGCTATATTATCTAACACCAGCGTTTTGTAGAGTTGCGTGAGATCGGATCTAAAAGAGTTAGCTGCCAACCTCCCTTCGTATGCCATTACAATTTCTTGTTATCATATTCACTGCTTCACGCTTGCGCTAAAACTGACTTTTTCTTTATGATGAGTCTGGGTGACAGACAAATATTTGCTAATGTTTTCATTCATGATATCAATGCTGGTACCCACTGATTCGAGGCTACGGCTTTGCGGCTGTGAAAAACACCGACGAACTCCATTTTCTTGGAAAGTCCACTTCTGAAGAAGAGATCGCTCTCTGCCGAGAGTCTGCGAGCGAAACTTCTCCGAAGAAACCTTGTTCAGAAGTCTTTCAAGAGCCCGTGTGACAGGGGTAGTATTCTCTGCGCCTAACATGAAAATGGTCTACCTGCCGCTACAATCATAGTGGCTACCAACGTGGTCTTCAATATCGAGCTACGCTTACATTATGCACGTCCATTCTTTTAGGAGCTGCGGCTTGCCGCCTTCATCAGCACTACGCCGAGTGAAAAAGTTACACAGTGGAAGAGACTGTTGGGCTGGTTGGCTATTAATGAATACTGAACGAAGGAGCGCTAAAACTGACAAGCACAAAAAGACCAAACACAGGACAGGCGCTTCATTTGGTTTTTTTTTTTTTTGTGTGTGCTCGTCAGTTTTAGCGCTGCTTCTTTCAGTATTTACACTGTGGGTTGAGAAGCCAGCAGACACCAATAAAATACTAAAGGCTCGGTCACATCTCGCGGCCATGCACTTCGCAATTCAATCAAGCCTGCTCTACTCACATAAAGATTTTTCTACTCGCAGCTGATTGCTATATTCGGGAGTTTTTGTTATTGCAGTGCGGCAGTCTCAGTTCTGCGAAGGCTGCTTCGAACAATAAACATTCCAAAGTTGCATGGTATCGGTTGAACTTTTGCACTCAAGTGCCTCGCATGCGTTTGTACAGCATTGTAGCTTAACTGTCGGTGCTTGCCGCAGAAGGACAAGCTACGAAACTGGCACTAAAAAGCCACTGCTGCGGATGTGTGCGAAGCGAAATAAACTTTTAGTAACCATTTTATTTGCCTCAAGATTCAATAAAGTAACCGAGAGGCCTGATTGGCATTGAATGTAAGACATGTCCAGCAGATTTTTGTTACTGTCTGCCTTCATCTATTCCCCTCTAGAAAAAGCCATGTAACGGCAGTAGGGAATGAGGCCTACCAACAGCAGCGTTACATTTATATGAATAGCTGTGCGTTTCTAGCAAATACGATCCACATATCAAAACTTATATAGTAATATCTGGGGTTTAACGTCCCAAAACCACCATTTGATTATGAAAGACGCCGTAGTGGAGGGCTCCGGAAATGTCGACCGCCTGGGGTTCTTTAACGTGCACCTAAATCTAAGCACACGGGCCTCAAGCATTTTCGCCTCCATCGAAAATGCGGCCGCCGCGGCCGGGATTCGATCCCGCGACCTGCGGGTCAGCAGTCGAGTACCATAACCACTACACCCTCGTGGCGGGTCAAATAGCAAAACTTGACCTGAAGTGACGAATACTTGGGTACAAATAATAATCACTTGATTACATCACCTCCTTAATCAGTCAACAGAAACGCTTCCACGAACTCGTAAGACTAAGTCTGCAGATTCCCAAGGCTATCAGGCCGACATCTTGGTCTATCCTGATGCAAAAGCAGCGGACGTAAGCGAAAAGAGGTGGCTATCGATGTCCTAAATCAGACTATGCTTCAAAAGTCTATAGTAATAAAATAGAGCAATGTTAAGGAGCAATAGGCGGAATTACATCGCATGATCATCACAGGTAGCCTGCAATGTGTCGTCGTTTTAAGCGTTGCGCGCGGCTCCACCAAAGTGGTGCAGAGGTAAAATGCCCGCTTCCCACTCGAAAGGCCCGGGTTCGAATCGCAGCTGTAGATGTTGACTTTTGATTCTTTGGTGTAACTTCTTATAGCTTTGTTTTTCCTTGTTTCTTAAATCTCGCTTCAATTGGTACGCATTGCCCCAAAAGTAACTTGAAATGTGCAGTAAGATACAGTAAATTTGACAGTGAGCGTAATTATTTGCAGCGCTGACGCACGGCATTCAACAAAGACTTAGAAGTATGGCTCTGAGATCTTTGCGAATACGAGAAATCCTGGAGGACATACTTTACGTATTTTGAATGCCGTGCGGCGGCGCTGAAAATAATTACGCTCACCGTAAAATAACTTCTATTCTACTTCACTGTTCAGTTACTTTATGTGGTAATACGTATCGATTGTAGCTAGTGTTAAGAAACAAGAAAAAAAGCAATACTGGTATAAGAAGTTACACAAAAAAATGAAAACTCAACATCTACAGCTGCGATTCGAACCCGGGCCTTCGGAGTGGAAAGCGGGCATTCTACCTCGGCAACACTTTGGCGGAGCCGCGCGCAACTCTTAAAACGACGACATATTGCAGACTACCGATCGTAGCGCCGCAAGCGGATTGACCCTGTTAGGGCTTCACATTTTGAAGCTCGTTCCGAGCACTCCTTTGTTCTAGTACACACTCATTGAAACCAATGACGGATATTCACAGCCGACCCCGAGTGAATAATTCACAAGCACCCGGGTCCCCTTAAGTGAGCTTGATATAACTATGAGGAACGCCGTTCATGGGGTACTCCAGAACATTAGGGGTGCACGGAAACATTTACACGCGTGTTCCCGCATTTTGGTGCCATGGAAATGCGCGCTTGTCCTAGACGAAATCGAACCGGCGTCCTTAAGCTAAATAGTCGGACATACTTGGCGGCTCCAATTGAGCGTATCCTGCCAGATTTCCACTTGTAGACTAATCTAACACAAGTTCAGAGCAGAGCAAGCTCGGTTGAAAGTGATTGGTTACTTTCGCGACAGGCACTCCTGCCGCAACAGTAGTTTTGCCCGGGGTAAATGCTGAAGACGCAGAAAGGAGGTGTAGCTGGTACAAAAGACATTCGAGTGGTCTACATTAGAATGCCGTGGAGGTATGCAGGTTAATTGTGTTGAATATTTAATTTAGTTAGTTTAGTTGTGTAGTGATCAGTTTGTTAGCAATGACAGAAATAAACACGCAGCATGCGCAAAACAGCTTTCGTGTCATTCCTTTATGTGTGCCCCGTCTCGTGGTTGTGCAGAACAAGCAAGAGGCGAGGATAACAAGTATTCATGCCAACAGAAGCGCAGCACTTCTGAAATACTACATTTTATTGTAAAAAAGAAAAAAAAAGTCGATATTCACAAATACCCAACCCACGCACGTCTGCTGAGTTCGCTCGCATCGCTCGTGCACTGTCCGTTTGTCTGCTTTCTATTGCCACTGCACACCCCGCGCTTCTTTCGCGGTAGCCCGTCTGGGGCGACAAACACGCGCAAAAACAGAAAGGGAAGTTCCGTGGATTCAGCCTTTCTTTACCCCTGAAGATATTAACCCAGGTCGCCCCATCCTCTCTGAAGATTGCACATCTGCTTTGACGCTCTCCCGCGCAGCCGTATGAGACCTACAACCCGCAGAGGGGAGGCAAAACGAATAGACTTACAGATGGCGCCGCATGGTTTGAAGTTAGAAAAGACATTTTCCCCTGAGGTAAAATGTTTTGCACGTCACAGTCGGGGATCCGGGGAGCTTTCAAATTCAGAGCTTTGGTTTTCCCCGTCTTCGTGGCGCTAGAGGAAGATTTTCGTTGTAGTGATAGGAATAACGTAGATTGCTCAGTATTCCTGCAGTATTTATGTATGATTCGTGTTTATAAGTATATCCGGGGACCGTAACTGCTTTATTTCAGGCTACGCATACTGAGATTGCCGCGGTATTTGAAGATTACCACGGTTTTCTTGACGTTTGCGGCACGATAAATTAAGACAATTTACGAGCTTCGTTTGACATTTCTGCAAGCTCTGTTGAAAAACGCTACGTTGAGGAAATAAATCGGGGGGCTCTAGCTTCTCTATGAGCAAATTCAGACACAAAACTTCTGTAACTTTCCACAAATATGGGCCAAGGTAGGTCCATGTATGTTACAGAGCTTTTAGTCAAGCATCGCCAGCGCGAAGTCGGCGACGGGAATGACAGCGGGTTGGTCCGTTCCGTACGCAAGTAGACGCTATGAAATGACCGGAGACGTGTTTGGACAACAAAACAACAGCTTTAATCTCGCTATTGCGGCACGAGCACTCTAAATACATACGCACCTCTCCAGGTGCGAAGTAGGGGTCCCAATCTCTCGGTTTTTCGGCACACATGCGCTTCAACATTATTTTAAGGTGCCGTGGAATTTTTCTACCAAGCCATTTGCCGTGCGGTGATATGAGGTGGTGTGGAGCTGGCGCACGGAAAGGAGCCGTGTTACTTCCTTCATCAGGTCCTACGTGAAGTTTGTGCCACGGTCGCCCAGTATCTCGCGGGGGGACGCCAAACCGAGAAAACATCTCGACCAGGGCTTCGGCCACTCGTTCGGTTTCGATGCTCGGGAGTGCCACTGCATCTGGAAAGCTGGTGGCATAATCCATCAAGGTCAAGTGTACCTGTTCCCATACTTGGAGGGTGGTTGGATAGGGCCCAGTATATCGATCGCCACTCGCTTGAACGGGGTGTCGATTGTGGGTGCCCTTCCTTGCGGAACATGTGGTACACGGCCCTTCGGTACGGTGCGCTGGCAAATGTCACACGATGCGACGAACCTCTTTACATCGGCTCTGATGCCTGGCCAAAAGAACTCCTCCGGGATTCAGTCCTCGGTTTTCTGCGTGCCCAAGTGCCCTGCCATTATACTATCGTGTACTGTTTTAAGGAGAGCTTCTCGGTGACATTGCGGCACGACTACTTCCGTCCATTTGCCTCTGTGTACTGTCTGTGATCAGTTTGTTAGCAATGACAGAAATTAACACGCAGCATGTACAAAACAGCTTTCGTGTCATTCCTTTATGTGTCCGTTTGCCTCTGTGTACTGTCGGTGTAGCGAGAGAGAGACGAGACGTGATAAGACGTCGTGCTCAGTGGTCGTCTGACGTGACGTGGACATGCACAGCCTGCTTTGTGCGCCTCATTGTTAACGTCTGAGCTTTCGGCGTGTTCCGCTGTGTGGTGCGAAAGCTACATGGTACCGCCGCAGCAACGTTGGAATGCTGAGGAATAGTACAGGTCCAATAAACAAGGTGTGGGGAAAGTATATTCAATTGACGATATATCTGGCTTGAAAAAAAGACAGTTACGCATTCCGTATTGGGTGATATCCTGTTACTTCGAACCATGCGCATAAAATGAGTGAGCGATCGAGATGCTTATTCGCATCTTTATCGACAAACTGGAATGAAGCGTGAAAACAAATCGAAATATCTTCGTCGACGTCCTGCCAGTTTTACCCGCGTGGTCTAATCGCCACCTTGAAACGGCACAAAATTGTTAGCAAGGCATACACCATCATAATATCTTTAAAAAAGAAAAAAAGAGAGCGTAGTACAATACGGTGTATGACATGCACAGCTGAAACCTGAGAGGGGAAGCGCTCAAAGAGTAGTTTTATGGATAATATCGGAGTGTGGCACGACGTTCGGGAACAAGAAAAATGAAGGCGATGAGTTGGAAAGCCATGTTCATTCTGCAGAAGTCCGCACCGAAATTTGCTCCAGTGGGTATGTCTGACATTAACGACTGCCGACGCCTTCACAATCCGCAAGGCAGACGTTGTGCGTCCTTGCGGCTAGCGCATACAGTTCAAGAAACTGTAGCGTGGCAGGGTATCTGATGCAACAGAGCATGCAGTGCTTCCTGCCGGAATCTCTTAATAATTTGTCTTTTCCCACTCTAAGTGTCAAGGCAGGAACTAAACTATGCACAAAAACTTCTTTTATTTCATTTTCATTCATTGCTACCCTCAAGGGTAGTGAGTAACTACCCTCAGGGGAGTGAGTAACAAAGTGGACGTAAAAGCAAACAAGAAATGCAGCAAACAATACTTAAAGACACAAGTTCTTCGGCCCTATAGACTGTGTATACCAGCTGTGCATAGTGTGATATACGGAAGTAATGCTATAAGAAATTTTTTTTGGTCCTTTCCGCTGTTTATACGTATTCCGAAAGTACACTTGGTGCACCGAGTTCGTTTTAATTATTATCTAGGTTAGCTTATTTATAACAAAGCTATTAAATTTGTTTTTTCCCCTCTATTTCTCTTGTCATGGCAAGCTGCTTGTGCTGAAGACAAGCACTACAGATCCGGAAAGGTGCACGATTGGGTTTGATGGTAGCGCATACCTTAAATATAAATAGAGAGAGCAATGAAAACTTCCCCATCTCCCGTTAAAGAGAACCATGTGTGGATGCGCAGCAGGGAGATAGCTGGCTTGAGCGGGAGAAACGTCGCCGCTCACGATTCGCGGCAGCGGCCCGGGCGCTCATCGCGGCGCTGCACAGAAGAGAGAATGAGGCGCGCTTCGTCATTTTTGAGGCGCGCCGCTCCGTAGAGAATGCCTAGAGGAGAGAACGGGGTGAACCGTAAGAGAGAAGAGAGAGAGGGGACGCGGGAGCCGCTCCGTAGAGTAGAGGATTCCTACATCAGAGAAAGGGGTTGAGCGGGGGGAGAGGACGCGCACGCGCTGTGGGACGCGGGCGCCGCTCCGTAGAGTAGACGATACCTAGAGTAGAGAAAGGGGGGTGAGGGTAGGAGAGGAGAGATATAGGGAGGAGACACGCATCCGCTGTGTGGGACGCGGGGGCTGCTCCGCAGAGTAGAGGACTCCTAGAGGAGAGAAAGGGGGGTGAGCTTCGGAGAGGAGGGAGGGGACGCGCATGCTCTGTGGGGGGTGTAGGACGCGGGCGCCGCTCCATAGAGTAGAGTATTCCTAGAGGAGAGAAAGGGGGGAGGAGACGCGCATGCGCTGCGGTGGTGTGGGACGCGGGAAGGAGGGACGGACTAAGCTCGAGCATAAGATGCTTCGCATCTAAAAAACAATGTGAAGGGAGGGTTCTGTTCTCTCTCTGCCTGTTGATACACTCCCTGTTGAAACTGAACTCATGCTGCAAATCACTTTTCTTCATACTATAGCTGCTGCCAAACGCTCTTGATGATCCCCATTGTACTGGCAGAAAAATATGCACAATATACCGCTGCCGAAAAACGGTTTATCGTACGCAGTATGTCAGATCGAGTGTTACCATAGCGAGGCCTTTTTGTACAAGGAATTACTGTAGATTATAACATACTTGTTAGCGTAGCATGCGCCAAGAACGCGTAGATATTTGCTACTTAAAAGGCCTTGCTGTCGATTCTATGTTCAGGCAGCACCACCTAGATTAATGGCTCGGGCCCCAGTCGGGCCTGATCTGCGCTCGGGCCGGGCCGGGCCAGGTAGTTGAAACTTTTAGATGTGAAGCATCTTATGGTGAAGCTTAATCCGGCGGCGGTGGTGGTGGTGTGCCGCGTAGCCACCCTTACTGCGCATGCGCTAACCCATTTTTTTGCAATAAACATAAAACTACAGTGAGGAACGTTGTGCCACCCTCATAAGGTAGGCATGACATTATGTAACTACCAGTGTTTCTGTCGACGATTTATAACTTGTATATCAGTAGATTGGAACCACCTACGCGACGACATAGTAAGTATTACTAATAACCATCTTTTCCAACCAACCTTACTTAATATTGTGTAATTACAAAATGTCATCATCATCATCATCATCATCAGCCTGTCTACGCCCACTGCAGGGCAAAGGCCTCTCCCATGTTTCGCCAATCAATCCGGTCCTGTGCTTTCTGCTGCCGCGTTATACCTGCAAACTTCTTAATCTCATCTACTCACCTAATTTTCTGTCTCCCCCCTCACGCGTTTGCCATCTCTAGGAATCCAGTCAGTTACCCTTAATGACCAGCGGTTATCCTGCCGACGTGCGACGTGCCCGGCCCATATCCATTTCTTCTTCTTGATTTCAACTATGATATCCTTAACCCCCCGTTTGTTCTCTTACCCACTCTGCTCTCTTCCTGTCTCTTAAGGTTACACCTATCATTTTTCTTTCCATCGCTCGCTGCGTCGTCCTCAGTTTAAGTTGAACCCTCTTTGTAAGTCTCCAGGTTTCTGCTCCGTAGGTAAGGGACATATCACAAAATGTAATATGTCCCTATTGTATTATGTTCGTCGTCCATTTTTTATGCAGTATTTTATTTCTTGCCTACTTTGTAACCTCCCCCTTAATGATGTCATATGACCCTGAGGGTAAAATAAAATAAAATAAATGAAAAAAAATCAACTCGCCCAACATATTGCTTTGTGAAATAAATGAAATGAATCAGGTGAGTAAGAAGGCAAGAGGTATGTATTCGTTGAAATAAATAAAACGCTAAGAGCAAGGGGTAGACGTTATGCTGAATTATGGTTGTCAGAAGGAAGCACGATTTCTGAATGGTAGGTTAGATATTCTTGGAAGAAGAGCTTAACTCTCATGGGCTTTCGTTGTGTGTTGCTTAGAGGATAGATTCTAGAACCTTCTTTGAAACGTTTATACCTGCCAGCTGGAGTGTAAAGATTAACGGCCGCATAAAGACGAATCCATCATAGCCCATCGCGTGCCATTCTTATTGTGCTTCTTATTATTTCTCACAAGCATATTGCTGCCTGTCGCCGTAGCAGTAGCCGAACTTTGTGCCCAGCACTTGGTTCAAAAACGTGATAGGATCGTACTCGTTTCCTTCCCAGCGTCCTAACATTATGCTTTTCAGTTTCTTTCTTTGTGAATAACAGGTAGCGAAAGCGACACCACATTACGTGACGTCGTCGACTCGTCCTTTAAAACTAACAGGCCAAAGAAGACGAATCCCCTTTCACACAGATACGTCCACCAGTCTAAAGCCCTGCTACGCTAATACTATCCTGTTTAAAATATATTATCCTTGTTTATAAAACTTATATTGGCCCAGATGGGCAAGAAGTGTTTTTTGCAGCGATGAATCTCGGAATACAAATCGTGCCCGGAGCAAGGGTCCCTGTTCGCGGCTCCGAAGGACAGTGACCGACTGAAAGTATGGCGACATACTATTCCACGGAAGGATCGTGAGTTGCGAACAATAGATTTTATTTGTGAAAAAATTGGGGGGCCCTTAATTTTCGCCTTTAAGAGTGTAACGCGATAGCGAAATCCTGTCCCGAGTGCCTAGTTCAACCACTTTATGTATACTTGCTATGCACCCACTACGTGGTGTTAAGGGAATACGCGCAGTAATGTGTGTACCGTTTGTAATGGGTTTCCGGCTTTAAACTACGATATCGTTATGATAGTCACATATTCTGACGCCCGATGGCAATGTTACGCTTATACCACGCAGTATTCCTGGGATATTACATGTTATATTACGACGCCTATATAAAGGACGCTTGCGTTTGCGAAGCATGAAAGTTATTTTCACTGCATTTCCAAGCAGAGGAAGTTATTTTCACTGTATTTCCAAGCAGAGACGTGGCTGTGGGGTGGAACACCAGCTTGCCACGCAGACGGCCCGGGTTCGAAATGCAGACGGCTTGGACACCGAAATTTTTATTATTGCATCTTTCTCGATTTTTCGGTCACGGACAAAATGAAGATTTTTCGCTGACAACCAACGACGCCGATACCGACGCCGGAATTCCTGCGAAACGAGCTCTTTAACGCTATCGCGTTAAAAACATTTCATGTGAAAGCATTCAAAGCTTTCTATTGTTTTGTGGCTCTTATGTTGTCTATGCTGTTATAGATGACTCAGTGATGAATAGATAAAGTGTGTTTTCTCTTTTTACTACCTCCAACTATATTGAACACACCATATGTGCGTAATAATTCTCCGGACCATAAAGTACTCGAGCTACAGCAGCTTGTTAAGGCAAAAATACGCAAAGTTTATCGCCAATATTGTGAATAAACTTTTTGACACATCATTACGCACATATTGCGGTTCATTTGCTTTGAAAAAAAGCTTGCTTCTATCAAAGAGCAGCTTCGTAGCCTCGAGCCACAAGCTGTCGCCCACTTTACTGTATTCTCTTTCAATCGTTGTATATCCAAATGTGGGAGCAGTACGAGAAGTGGTAATTCACGCGCCGAAGGATCTGAATGAAGCTATTTCATTCAATTTCATTAAAGCATTCGTCTTCACGCAAATGCTTACAGAACTGCAAATAAGCGGTTCGTAGTGAAATATTCTGTAGGGTCACTTCATCTGATTGCGAAGTGCTGCTAACACAAGACACTTTTGCAACATTCTGATCAAAGGGAATGCTTTCATTTTCGATTTTATTTTGTTGCAGCAAGATTTTTCAAGTGTTTAAAATTTCTCTACGCAGAGTATCTGCTCTTGCTATTTTCCTAAGCATATTCGTTTCTTTCATTGCGGAATGGTGGTATATGATGCATATTACGCATAATACTTGCCCTTTATGTGATGCTAATCGCTGTGGCGATAGGTTTGCTACAGAAGCTTAGCCTACGAAGCGACCGGGAAGAGACGCGACGTTCTCCTCTGTCGTCGCGCACAAAGACGCTACGGTCGGCTATGCCGACTATCCGACACGGCGCAGAGATGGCACTCGAGCCTGTTCGTCAACAAACACGGGTTATTTAACCCAAGATACAGCCCAGTGCGACAATCACGGTATTGCGGGCCGTTAGGGTAACTCCTCAAAACCGACCGAGTGAACGCTTGCCGGCAGGCGCTGCGGCTATGGCACAAAGGGCAGCAGCCGAGCGCACGCACGACAAGTCACCTGCTAGAGCATCGCGTCTAGGCGTCTACCTCTCGTGTAGGCCTTTGAGCATCTCCCGCAGCGCGCGACTGCTCGAGCGCAGGGCGGAAGCAATCTCATGGGAGAGGGGGCTGTCACGGGCGGCCAATGGGCATCGGCGAAGCACCCTGACTTGCGCTAGCGTAGCGTGTGCCAGCGTGACATGTCCGGGCGTGCCAGCCGGCAAGCAGCCGTCGCATGGCTCGCACCAGACAAAAAGGCCCAGCGGCGAGGCCATGGTAGTCATTTTTCCGATTAACGGTGGTGTCGAGCACCCGGGCCACGCGGACCGGCACACGAGCTAGTTGGGGAATGAGGCGCCAGAGTGAAGGGCACGCTCGATTCCCATACCGCAAATACATAGAATTGACCTTGCGAGGTCAAGTTAAGGGTGAATTGAACACACTTCAAGCAACCGCAGATTTAATATTGTAAAGATTATGCGGGTACGTTAGCCCAGGCCACAGTGTTGCCGAGGCTGAAGGTAGTGTTCATAAGCTTCATGGTGCCGCATGCCGAACCATCATGGATGAAACATCACTATACTCTGTTTCAGAAGTTCCCTTCAGCACTGTTGAGGCTACAGGGCCCCTTAGCCAATAGGAAGGGCGATTAGCCCCTCCACATGTATTCATCCGCGCCGCGTCGTCTGCTAGCATCCACCTGGCGTCTGCGCGCACACGTTCAGCGAGCAGACGGCAGCGCCGAAAAAAATAGAACATGGCTGCACTCATCGAGGCTGCTGCTCTCCGCCTCGAGTTTATCACGTCGTCGTAGCGCGCTCTGTGGCCCGTAAGTTGCAAACAGACGCTTGTATTTGCTTTAGATTTATGTCTTGGAGCTTCGGCAGCAATGTATTCGTGACTACATTGCGCTATTTTCATGAAGCGCTATCAAATTCTCGGCGCGTTAGGCTTAGCAGGCGTGGTAAAAGCAATATCTTATCTCCCCAACAACGACACAGCGTACCTGATGATTTGTCCTGATCGTGAGATGGTGCAAAGCGATAGCTCATTACACCATTCATTTGTTGCTGTGAGCGCTTTGGGCGAGCGTCAAGGGCAAGTTCGGATCGAAGCGGGTGGTCGGGTCTGCATGGGCGCTGCCATGTTGATTTTTAGCCACAGTTACCGACGGTTACTGACACAAAAATTTATGAAATACGACGTGAATGCGATGAAGAATAAACAAATTACTTATTGATGTGCAGAAGCGGATGCTAAACAAGGGCAAATGTCTCAACCTTGCCAATTGCAAGGCAATTATATCTGGATCTATGTTTTCCTGCGCAAGCGTGTGGCTTGTTTACACCCCGTAGCTTTGGCAGTGCTGAACGGTAGTGGTGAAACAGAGTATAAGTGCTTATATTTAACTTACGTGTAGAATACTACAAAGCGAGATAGCCCTCACGGGGCCTTGCGATATGTTTAAATACTCTGAAAAATCGAACCTTAGAAACGGCAATGTTGCTCCACGCATATACAGGCGTCCTCTCTCACGCGCATGCCACCTGTCGGCAAAAAAGGAAACTGGTGCCCGTTTTCTCCTCTTCCCAACGCGTCGTCAATCCACCAAAACTACTCCAACAGCGTGGTTGCGATAAAACGTGGCGTCACGTGAAGGGCGGTCGACAAACGTGGATGGTGTCGTTCAAGGCAGAGGCATATGCCTTCATTTCTTTTGTCGTTCCACTGAGTGCTAAAGTACACCCATCCAAGAGAATTGTCTGAAATATTTCATAACAATTGAGGCACTGGCTGTTTAATCTGATTTTCAAACGCTTATTGACTGCACTAAGTATCCTTCAGAAGAATCATTACGGTGGCCTCCGAGATTTTCGCCAGCTAATTGCAGAGGCCACGTGTGTAATCATGGTGGTCGGCCTCTACATTCCAGCACGTGCCCTCTTCGTCGTCTTCATCGTCTGCTTGCCCTCGGAGCACGTGCACTTGGCTGATTAGCCAATTAGCTAGGTGGTATAGCTAGCTAATTAAGGACATGTAATGACCAAGATTATTAAGGCAAGGTATGTTCAACCGAATTAGGCCACATCTTACTAAAGCTCTCGAAATCGCCGCCATCTGTGTTCTAATTCCGAGATATAATGTTGGATAAAATAGTCGGCATCCGCGTGGCATCGACTGCTCTTGTAAGAAACCGAAAAGTGATATAGTTGAAGCCGCAAGGCCCAAAGAACAAACCGTCCAGCTGGGTTGCGTAGTGCGACGAGCCAACAGAGAGAATGGTGATCTGTGACAATCTTCAATTATCGGATGTATAAGACCTGAACTTTTGGACGGCGAGAACAACCGCAAGACCTTCCACTTGTGTGACTGTAGAAATCCTCTGAGCATTTGTCAAAGAACGACTTGCATAGGGAACAGCGTGCTGGCGTCAATCGCGAAACGAGCATGGCACCAACACCGACACCAGTTGCATTCATATGCAGTTCCAGTGAGCGCCTAAGGGTCGAAATGACGCTACAGTGTCCCGAAAGTGATCAAGAACTTCAGCTGCTTGAAAGCAGCCTCACATTGAACGGTCCACTGGTGTAAGATCTTCTTCCGTAGCAAGTCTCTCAGTGGATGAGGAAGCTGGGCGAAGTCCTCAATAAATCTGCGAAAGTAAGAAAAGCCCAGGAAGCAACGAAGATTCTTCACAGTCGTCGGTTGCTAGTAGTTGCGTACTGCAGTAATTTTGCGGGGCTCTGGTGGTATGCTATCCTTGTCTACTAGATAGCCGAGCACAAGGGCTGCACGCTTATCAAAATGACACTTATTTGCGTTTAAATTGAGACCAGTTTGTGTGCCGCAATCCAGAACAATGCTGAGCTGTTGGTTGTGATCGTGGAAATTCTTCCCGAAAACAATGTCGTCGTAGAAATAACACACACAAATCTCCAATTTGAGACTGGGAATGACGGAGTCCATAAATCGCTCGAAGGTTGCTGGGGTGTTACGTAAGCCAACATGCATAACGTTAAACTCAATGAACCCATGAGGCGTAACGAAAGCAGTCTTCTCTCTGTCAGACGAATTGCATTGCTATCTGCCATTACACATAGCTTAGGTCGACATATGAAAAGTATGGAGCGGAGGGCAGGCAAGCAAGAGCATCATCAACTGCGTGCTAGAGGATACATGTCTTTCTCTTTTTGGAGGCGTTAAGGCGGCGGTAGTGATCTCGGAATCTCCACACGTTTTCTTTTTTTTTTTAAAGTCAGGAGCACTTTAGAGGACCGGCTTGTCGTCCATGCATACATCTGATGTGCCGTGATTCAGCTCACAGTAAAGCGCTCAGTACTGTCCATAACAGGATTAGCAATGCTCAAACACGGGTTAAAATGAACGAACAAGGTTTAAAATAACATAATTAACAGAAATAACCCAGAAGTAATCGCAATAATTAAAATTAAAATCCCTGAAGCCTTCCAGAAACTTTGGGTCTGACTCTTGCGTAACGCAAGAAAGGGCGCCACCGCTTCGTCGCGTGAGCGAATGCACGTCCCCCTGTGCCGCCACTGAGTCGCCACATGGCCAAATCTGATAGGGAAACCTCATGAGTAAAGGAGCACGAGGCACGTGCCGAATGTTCGAAAGTGGCGATGGTGCGCGAGCCATGGACAATTTCTTGATGGTATGCACCTCTGCCACGTCCGCGCACACGATTGGTCGAAGGGCTCGTGACACGCTACGCGAGCCGTGGTGAGAAACCTCGGGACAAGAAACGGCATTCTTCTGTGGAGTGCCCAAGGAAGAAGGTTGAAGAAGTCAGCGTTGCAGTCGAGACGAGAGCTGCAGGGCGCGGATCTGGAGGCAGCGGCATTAGGGGCGCGTGAAGTGGCCGTCCACGTTGGTAGAAGCCGGAAGAGGCCTCCCGGCCATACGGCCCCTCGTCACCGCTGTTCTCGGTGCACCAGCAGCTCTTCAAAATCGCAACAGGACGCCTGTGACCCAAACAGCAGTCCCTGGAGTGCCACATCGTCGGTTCAGCCAAGTGGTACTTGGGAGAGGCCGAAGACACGCTTACGCCTAACCTGTCAAGACCAATGAGGACCGGGATACAGGCGATGGAACCAAGCAGCTCGTCCTGCGGATGATGACCGACGGCGACTTTACGACCGTTTCCAGCACTTAAAGAACTTCGACAACGGGACACCGAGTCTTCGTTACTGAACTAACGCTACGAACAGTAAGACGTTCGATTAGTTCAACTGCATGAGAGTAGCCCCACAGAAGCTATGGTGGCCAGACTGGTTCAGAGTTAGAGCCTAATTTAGGGTTGTAATCAGCTCTAGTTTGACTTGCTAGCGGAGTTTTTCTGTGCAGGTTTCTGTTTTGGGCATGTCATTTCAGGATTTGTGTTTTTCCCCGTTTTGTTTGATGATGTGTGTTTGCTATGCCACCGCCGTCTCACGTCTCTCTTTCAATTCTATCTACTGCAAGCGTTCTCGAGACAACGTGACAGAAGAAACCTGACGAAACTCTCAGGCGGCGCGTATCTCAACTGTAGTAACCAGCAGGAAGTACATAAAGCGCAGCAAAAAGTGGCCCAGATGACGTACATCCAGTTTGCGAATCCCCCCTTACAAGATTCTGCTGGTTCCGGAAAAACCCTACATGCTTAGCTCAAACTTTGGCGCCATCGACGATTCGGTAAACGGAGCAGAGGGATCTCTATGAATAGGAATCGGTGGGTGTTCGTGCTACCCTCTGTCTCATGTTTCACAGTACTGGAGCTGCCATTCGTTTTCGAACTAGTATATCAGTATCTGCCATGGTCCTGCATTAATAGCGAACAACGGCCTTCTGTAGCATGTCTTTGAGGTGTTCGGCGATCACTTTCCTTTCCGAGGGGGTTACGTGATAGCATTTCTGGCGCATCAGTGCAACTCCCATGTTGATTCGGTGGTGCATACGGGATTTTGACAGCTAGAGGGACAACGCTCATCTTTAACACAATGAAAGACTGCAATACCTCTTCGAGAACATCCTGCTCAGAAAATGGCACCGCCTTATCATTCATGCGTCACAACTCGGTCGAGTAGTTGGCGTTGTCCGACTGGGCCCTGAGGATTCTGCAACATTTTACCATCAGTTATGATCTGCTCCTGGATGGCTTGCAGTTGAAGTCCAGCTGATAAAGCAACATGCTCCGTATCAACGTTAACCGTCCACAAGAAAACGTGTCCATCAATGGCTTGAATAATAAACCATGGGACCAGCACATTCTTCACAACTGGGTTGGTGTGATCGGGCTCGACGAGCCCGTTGGGGGGGGCCCCGAACGGACGCGAGAAAAGCACGCGAGAACAATCACTGCTGCCTGACCAGGGATCGACACATCCTAAGTCCACGAAAGCACATCGGCGGGGTAAGTCTAAAAATCCGTGAATTAAGGTAGTTGGAAACGTGCTTTGTAGAAAAGTTTCTCCACAGTGAAGAACCACTGAATTCACGAACGAGGCATATACCTGAAATGGCGTCAGGTGTTGCGCGAGAATACAGTGAATTCAGCTCTGAAACTTTGTCCTCCAGTCGTAAGTAAAACCGAGCCCAGCACAACAGGGTGTAACGTTGTGCCTCTGACTCCACAAAAAGTTTCTTTGCGGTCCTTCTCCAGCGTGACTTTGTGGCTTAAAAACAATCTCGGAAACCAAGGCTCATAACCGATATAGGAGCACCAGTGTAATCCTCTAATAATTGTCGCCGTTCTTACTGATTGTGCCTCGGTAGTTTTATGGCTACAGCTGAAACCAAGGCTAACCTGCAGGCCACATAATAGAATGCAATACATATTTGATACATACCCATATACGAGCATTGCTTTTCGCTTGCCTATCTTCGGCTATCATAGACATTAGACCATGCACCAGGTCACTTTATTCGTTTCCATACTTTTACTGCTAGTCATTTAGGCATTTCACGGTAACTATAGCTACATTTAAATACAGTCTTTATATATAATCCTACATAGCATGATCCTACACAATTACGACCGTTTTTCTGGCGCTGTTTGGCCACTCTTGGCCCGTCGCTCATTTAAAAACCCATATCACAATTATTATAGAGGGCATAGCCACGCGCGCTAAATTGTTCACTTTTATTTGTTCAGGCTTCCCCCACAAAAATTGTTGGAGCCGCAAATTTCACAATGGTTTTACATGGCGGCACTACGATCGCGCGTGCGATATAAGCAGTCGAATTTATTCTTGAACGCGAGTACTAGTAATAACGCTGGAATTTGAGAACGCTCATGTATAAGAGACGGTGTGTTCTGCCGGTCATATGACTATTCAATGATGAACAACCTTACTCACAGTTATCACCCTATATAGAGGTTTATCTTCAACAGTCTTACTACTACAGTCCTTACCGCCGCAAACATGTGACAATATCTCTGTGAAGAATATTGGCTGCCCGGGAACATTCTCCGCGCTTCATGTAAGGTACTAAAATGAAAAAAACTCCATACTACTTTTCAGGATAAAAGCCTTTCTTATGAACAAAGAATGTCTGACTAAAAGCGATCGCCTTAAGGTGACGATAAAAGTTTGCGTCAATCTAATATACACCAATACGAAGTTTACACCAATGTAATTACAGATATAACTTGAGTGCGTTTCTATTCTTGAAACTTTTGATCTTGTCTCATCAACAGCACTGCTCACCTTTATCAAGACTTGGCACTTTCGCCTCATTCTGTCTGCATTGATGATAATAGCAACAATCTGAGTTCCGCTGGAGTTCACTAAATGGTCCTCGCACGCTATGCAATGTTAGCACATAAGAAAGGTATACTTTGCGGCTGGTATAAGGTACTAGCCGATATGTTGTAGGCGTCGCGCATCGATATATTAGTGTGCTTGGTAAGGCTGGTAATTTGGCTGATCACTGCCACAATTGATGATGCCACTGAATTCTGGATAAGCGTAGAGTTCTAGCGCGCTGTGATAATCAGTGGGCACGCGTAATGAGCTAAATTTCCATGAAAACGCCTTCCTTTCCGCGCCACGATGTCTGTCATCCAGCTTCGTAACAGGGAATTACCTATCGATAGGAAAGTGGTGTGATAGCTTGCGAGGAGTCTTTAAAACGGCCTTTCATTGTGATATGGCTTTCCTTTAGCCAATGCGTACGTTCTGCATACGTTTTGTATCCTGAGCAGATTCCTTTATCCTATACAAGATTCCTTTATCCTATACAAGGCAGATGTACTTCCTTAAATAGCAGTTATTATTCAGCGCCGTCTCTCTTGTCCATATTTTATCCCTGTGAGGTACACGGGACAGATATGTCCCCAAAACTAAATCAGGTGTATTGAAATAGCTGCTTCTTCGATAAGCTTATAACTTGCACACTCGACTCCTTCAAGCTGGCTTTAGCAGAATATTATATTCAGATCGGCACCACTGGTATATAAATCGCACGGGAAGCGCTGTTTGTGACGCCGAAGGGCAGCGTTCTTCCCCAAACAATATAACTGCACTTTTAGATGCGAAGCATCTTATGGCGGGGCTTTGTCCGTCCATCCCGCGTCCCGCGTCCGGTCACTTTGATGAAGTAGCACAGAATTGCTGCTTAGCAATGGCTATGTAGGTGGTGGGTGCAAGCAAAGAATAACACGCGCTACCGGTCCCTCCTTCGCGCATCCCACACCACAACAGCGCATGCGCGTCTCCTACCCCCCTCTCTCTCCTCTCCTACGCTAAACCCTTTCTCACCTCTAGGAATCCTCTACTCTATGGAGCGGCCCCCCGCGTCCCACACCCCGACAGCGGATGCGCGTCCCCTCCCCCCTATCTCTCCTCTCCTACGCTCACCCCCTTTCTCTACTCTAGGAATCGGCTACTCTACGGAGCGGTGCCCGCGTCCCACAGCGCATGCGCATCCTCTCCCCCTTCACTCCTACGCTCAGCCCCTTTCTCTGCTGTAGGAATCCTCTACTCTACGGAGCGGCGTCCGACATTCCCACAGCGCATGCGCGTCCCCTCCCCCCCTCTCTCCTACGCTCACCCGCTTTCTCTACCCTAGAAATCCTCTACTCTACGGAGCGGCTCCCGCGTCCCACACCCCCACAGCGCATGCGCGTCCCCTCTGTCTCTCCTCTCCTACGGTTCCCCCCCCTTCTCTCATCTAGGAATCCTCTACGGAGCGGCGCGCGACAGGTGGTGCGACAGCTGCATACTCCGCTGGGGGGCACTACGGTAGTTCCGCGGTATAAAAATTACACCATCTCCCGCTAAAGGGAACCATGTGTAGATGCGAAGCAGCGGGCGCTAACGCTTACACTGGCGGCGGCGCTGACGCTGGCACTCATAGCAGCGTTGCGCAGGAGAGAAAACTGGGGAGGCGCAAAGCACGCAGTGATGGAGCGGTGTTTCCTACTCGAACATGCCAATCGCTGCTAATGGGCAATGAGAGACAGAAGACTCCGACTGGACACAGATACCCGCAGTCCGCTTTTAGTTAACGCGCACGCTGCGAATTTTAATTGTTCAACAACGCACAGGAAAAATCTCCCACCGGCACCACCTTGCAGGTCAAGATCCAGGGCCATATGTACGGAGTGGCCAGTGAACGGTTGTGGAGCGCGAGCAGTCTGTTTTTTCAGCCAAGAAACTCGCTAGCAGACGCTGTCTGCGTCGGCGTCGCGAGGCGATAGAGGGGCAGAGCGTAGGAGAGGAGTGAGAGGGGGGGGACGCGCATGAGCAGTCGTAGTGTGGACGCCGCGGGCAGGGATTCCTAGAGGAGAGAGGGTGGTGCGTAGGAGGGGGAGAGAGGAGGAGGCGCATGCGCAGTGAGGGTGCGGCTGCCGCGGAAAGGGATGCCTAGAGGGTAGAGGAGGTTCTTTATTTTTGTTAAAGGGTTTGCGCATGCGCAATAAGGGTGGTCACGCCACACACCACCACCGGATTAAGCTTCGCCATAAGATGCTTCACATCTAAAATGACGGAGCGCGCCTCATTCTCTCTCCTGTGCAGCGCCGCGATGATTGCCCGGGCCGTTGCCGCGAAACTAGAGCGGCGACGTTTCTCCCGCTCAAGCTTAGTCGGGCTATTTCTTAGTCGGGCTATGCCAGGCATCCGGCGTTGTCCGGCGTTGTCCGCGGAGGAGGAGGAGGAGGATAGGTTGAGGAGGTGTGCGCGCCGGCAGGTGTTAGATGTGAAGCATCTTATGGCGAAGCTTAATCCGGTGGTGGTGGTGTGCGGTGTGACCAACCTTACTGCGCATGCGCAAATCCTTTAAAAAATAAAAATAAAAACCTCCTCTCTCCCCCTCTAGGCATCCCTCCCCGCAGCAACCACAACCTCACTGCGCATGCGCCTCCCCTCCTCTCTCCCCTGCTACGCTCCCCCCTCTCACCTCTAGGCATCCCTGCCCGCGGCGTCCACACTCCCCACTGTGCATGCGCGTCCCACCTCTTTCTCCTCTCCTACGCCCCCCCTCTCTTCTCTAGGCATCTCTGCCCGCAGCGTCCACACTCCCACTGCGCATGCGCGCCCCCCTCTTTCTCCTCTCCTACTCTCCCCCCCCTCTCTCGCCTCGCGACGCCGACACAGGCAGCGTCTGCTTGCCCACACTTACTGCGCATGCGCAAACCCTTTAAAAAAAAATAAAAAACATCCTCTCCCCCCTCTCTCTTCTCCAGGCATCCCTCCCCGCGGCAGCCACACCCTCACTGCGCATGCGCCTCCCCTCCTCTCTCCCCTCTTACACTCCCCCTCTCTCTCCTCTAGGCATCCCTGCCGGCGGCGCCTACACTCCCACTGCGCATGCGCGTCCCCCCCCTCTCTGTCCTCTCCTACGCTCCCCCCCTCTCTCTACGCATCCCTGCCCACGGCGTTCACACTCCCACTGCGCATGCGTGTCACCTTCCCTCTCTTCTCTCCTACGCTCCCCCCTCTCTCGCCTCGCGACGCCGACGCAGGCAGCGTCTGCTAGCAAGTTTCTTGGTTGAAAAAACCGACTGCTCGCGCTGCACAACCGTTCACTGGCCACCCCGTATATATGGCAATGGATCTTGACCTGCAAGGTGGTGCCGGTGGGAGATTTCTCCTGTGCGTTGCCGAACGATGAAAAATTCGCAGCGTGCGCGTTAACTAAAAGCGGACTGCGAGTCCCTGTGTCCAGTCGGAGTCTTCTGCCCCTCATTGCACATTAGCAGCGATTGGCATGTTCCAGTATGAAACACCGCTCCATCGCTGCGTGCTTTACGCAATCCCAGTTTTCCCTCCTGCGCAACGCTGCAATGAGCGCCAGCGTCAACGGCGCCGCCAGTGTAAGCGTTAGCGCCCGCTGCTTCACATCTACACATGGTTCCCTTTAGCGGAAGATGGTGTAATTTTAAATGCGAATGCATTTCTTAGTCGGGCTATGTCAGGCATCCGGCGTTGGGGTTGTCCGCGGCGGCCTCGGCAGATGTTATAGTGAGTGGAGAGGAGGAGCGCGCTCTGGTGCGTGAGGGCGCTCGCATCGCGGGAGCTCGGCGGAGCTGTATATGAAAATAAAATTTAAAAAAAAGAAAAAAAAAGAAAAGAAATTAAAAAAATGGAAAAAAAGAAAAAAGAACAGAAAATGAAAATAAAAAAAACAGAAAAAAAAGCAAAAAAATAAACAGGCGCAGCGCCGTGCTCCCGACCGGGCTGCAGAAATTAGGCGCCTTTTCTTTCTTCGAACCACAACCACCATATATAAATGGAGTGAAGCGCGCGCGAAATGCATTCGCATTTCCTCACGATTCCCTTCGGGGAGGTGGGGGGCATTTTTTTGTTAACTTGAGCTGTGTTATCAGTAGAGGCCGGATTTTTAGGCACTAAAAATCGCATTTTAGGCGCCAAAAATAGGCAGAAAAAACACAGTTTTAGGTCCCCAAATCGTAAATATAGGCACAATAAATTTTTACGAAAAATCAAATTTTCAAATAAGGACCTGCGCGACCTGGTCTACGACAGGAAAGCAAACAAATGTTATATTTTATGATGGCACAAAGGCGTTAATGATTTAACATAACCATGCAATGGTCCCTTTTCGGGCATGGTTTCCAGAACACGGTCTCTCCTTTTATTGTCCAGAATGGTAAGTTAAGTGTCCGCCATCGAAAAAACACACTCCTGGGTCTGCTTCCTTTAGGCATGGCTGGGAAGGGCAGCACAGGATTCAACAGCCAGACTGCTAAAAGGCCAGGAGGGTCTGTTAGCCTCGTATTGGCCGGGTCTAATAGCGCAGGGTCATTTTCTCCTCTTTGTGTGAACACCATAAAGGGCCCCTTACCAGGTTTGAGCGTTTCGAGCTAGAAGTGTAATGCATACACTGCGCTAACGATCACGTCTGCCAAGATTTGCAACGCTACGCTCCCCGGAAGGAGGTGAAATGTCAGACTGAATGCCGCTTGCCCTTGATCTCGCGGGCGCGCGCACCTATGTGGGGGAGGTGAAGTTCAACAAGGAATGGTCGTGCTTATGTCGCAGTAGTACATGAAACTGCGAGAATTATTCGAGGCTACATATGTAATTTGTGCAATCTGTTCCTTGAATAGAAGAACGAAAGTTATTAGAAATATTAGAACATACAAACGGAATGTGTGCGCGTTTTTCTTTAGTTTTTTTCTTCGAATATTTTGTTTTGTGTTCGTGTCCTCGCCGTTCCCGCGTCGTGCCGGCGCCAGCCCTGACAACGCTTAGCATGTTTTTGGTGCATCGCCACTTTCCTCTTCTTCCCCTCTCCTCTTCCCGCCTTTATTTTCCTCTCCCCATTCCACTGTACACGCTGGGACGTGCTCCCATATAGGGTTGGAGGAATAGTGTCTTTTCCTCTCCCCTGCTCCAACCGCTCGCGCCATGTCAGAGCGGTGGGGTAAGGTGGCCGGCGCGTCCCATTTCACTGCTGCTACCGGTTGCTTCCCGGATGTTTGTTGAACTAGGGAACTAGGTTGTTGCACCCCATAAAGTTCCGAAACGTCAATTTTGCCCGGTAACATGAATTACGGCCTCAAACTGTACTCGAAAGCAAAATTTCACTCTAAATAGCGTTCATATAGGCACCAGCTTTTAAAATCGGCATTTATAGGCACTTATAGACATTTAGGACACAAATCCCGAAAATTAGGCATTTATATGCACTATATTAACACTATAAAAGCCCTCCTTAACCCCTAATTCATGGTCATATATCAAAGTGGCGCGATAGGAACGCAAGGAAAAAAATAGGCATTTGCCTAAAATCCGGTCTCTAGTTATCAGTAAGAAACGTACAGCAGTAATTTTGTTAGGCTTCATAATAACCGCGACAGCAGACGAAGTAAATGAATCAGCACGTATCATATTTTACGTGGCGAAAAACTGGCTTGGACCCATGCCTCCCTGTGTACCCTGACGGAACTTTGTTTTTACATTGAATGAGGGAACGTAAACGCACTAGGCACCATCCTGCTTTGGCAAATGTGACGAGAAAAAGTGCATAAGGCTTCCGTGTTTTTATTTGTTCTTACGTGAGCTTAACTTCGTAATTTGACTAACCTCAGCTTCTGGCATCATGCAAGTATTGACCTTAAACGGTATCTAAATTTGGTACTCGGTTTAGGCATCCCCACGAAATGTGATATAGCGATGGGGAGCCGCCACACCACGGACAGGTGTGCCCATAGAGCGTTGGAAAAATTTTGTTTAATCTTTGCAGGTTGGCAAAGACCTCGTTTGAATCCTACGGAGGGCAAAACTATGCATTGGCGAACGCGTAGGAGTGCTCTAAGCCGTTTAAAAATGGGGCCGAAAGCCCCGCCTCCTGACGATGGCGAGGGTTTGTTGACATGCTGTTTCCCACCATTTTTTATGCGTGTATGTATTTTTTATGACAGTTGTGGCTAGGTTGTGTAAATATATTCATTTTCAGCCAGTTTCATCAGATTTGATTGCAAATTGCCCCTATTAGGCATGCGTTTGTAGAGTAGTGATTTTTTTTCATTTTATTTTGTGAGCACTTTCCGCAAGCGTGTATGAAAGCAAAAATGTGTTTTTCTCGCGGTCAGTTTTTTGAAAATTATCCAAACTTGATCTACCTTTTGTGTAAAATTATCCGTCTGATTACTTCAAAGTTTTCTCGTAATATATGTAAATTCCCTTTGAAGTTCTTAAAAACTGTGATGAGACGTGAAAAGGGACGACATTACTTTTTTCTTCTTAAGGTCAATGTAAGAATTCACTGGTTTAGCTAAGGATTGATACCATTGCTATTTGGAATCAGCATGCGAGATTTCACGGTCCGACTGTTCCTTTATATTTGAGAAAAGTTATATTTTATTTCCCATCCCAGTAAAAACATTTGCACTCAAATAAAAGGAAATAAAGGAAAAGCTACGGGTTAAAAATTGGATGAAGTGAACGCGAGAGGCAAGATATGAAACAGTTCTCCATGCATAGTGTTCAAAGACGGCCCATCTAATTTATCATACCCCCCTTAATTCGGCATGAGCCTGGAAAAGAGTGTTGCTAATAAATAATCGCATTTCAAGAGCTTGAAAGCGTATACTCTGTTTCGTGAGTTCCGGGCAGCAAAGCCAAGGCTACGCGATCTTCGACTGTAGATTCTTGCGAAGCGAGATGTAGTGCCCATGTTCAGAACCCGGTGCGTGTCTTCATGACCTTTATAGGCGGTCTCCTCACATTTTTACTTGAAGGCTTCTCTGCGTTTTGGAACTACAATATGACTGACGATTTTGGCGCGTTTTTCACATAAAACAATTTTTGTGGCTCTATGATACTGAAGAAAGAGTTCTTGCTTGTTCGTGTTATAACATGCAAAGTGGAGGAATAAATAACGCAACTGTGCCTCGTATGCATTTAGTTTTCATCTCTAAAGTACAAACTATTGGTATTACATTGTGTAATATTTTATATGTAGTCGGCACAGCCATAGCCTCCACACCGCCGTGGAGGAAGTAGTATTGGGTCCGAAAAACATGGCTGCACTGTCCGAAGCAGTCGCTGTCCACCACGAATATGGTGGCTGCTTTGCTCTCTGTAGCTTGTGAGCTCCGAACTGATGCTCTAATTTCTTTTAGATTCATGTCCTTAAGCTTCGACAACACTGCCGATTCAGCACTGTTTTTGAGAGCCAAACTCAAATAACCAATTTTGTAGGCTTAGCGCATGGCGATGGGCGCATCCCAAATCTCGGAGGGCATACATTACGCGCTACTTAGTTTTTTTCTTATCTTCGATAGCCGGCTTCATTTGTCCAGGCGTCAGCTTGAGGACACGTTATTTGGTCTTACGGTACGCTTTGTCTAATACCGGGCAGACTAGGACGCTCTATTGACAGCTGGAAACATGCCTGGCAACGACGTCGACGACATCCGCACTTATAGCCTGAAAAGTGTGAAGCAAGAAGCGAGCAGTTCGAAGCGACGTCGAAGCGTCCCGCAGCAGACGCAGGCAACGCAGAAAGCCGAAAGCAGACGACGCGGATCGCCGCTGTAGCTGTCACCCAAGACGCTGTTTCGCTGTGGCAGGGGCCGAGATAAGAAACGCTGCTGGATGACATCGATCTTCGTAGGAAGCGCACAACTTTTACACGAAGACACGAAAGACGAGACAAGCGCTTAACGAGACAAGCGCACGAAAGACGGTGCGCAAGCTCACCGTCTTTCGTGTCCTCGTGTACAAGTTGTGCGCTTCCTACGAAGATGAATCTATACCAACTTGCCCGATCTACTTGTTTATTGGATGACATCGACTTCTGTGCGTTGCAGAGAGTCGTGCCCAATTTCTGTTAAAGGAAGGAACTTCCGACGGTGCGCAAGCTCACCGCTAGCAGCGCTCGCTGTTTGCAGACGACAGAGCACGCAAGGATAAATTTATACTCCGTTTCACCACTACCGTTCAGCACTACCAAGGCTATGGGGTGTAAGCAAGTTACACGCTTGCGCAGCAAAACATAGTTGTAGATATAATTTCCTCAAAATTTACGGGGTCGACACGTTTGCGCTTGTTTGACACGTGTTGCGTTATATCTATGCGTGATATAATTATTATTAAATACGAAGCATTTCTTAGCGAACTTCGGCGACTTTGAGCGTATCTATCTATCTATCTATCTATCTATCTATCTATCTATCTATCTATCTATCTATCTATCTATCTATCTATCTATCTATCTATCTATCTATCTATCTAGCCGCCTACGACTTTTTGCTCTCCTGGCCGTATCGCTAATGGGATTTATACCAAATTTGGTATGGCATGACATCACTGTATGACGAACATAAGTGGCTGGTCATATGAAAATCATGACTAACTTATCATGAAAAGCATGATTTACATGGACACGCTCATGGCGCGCTCGCGGCCGTTTCGTTGGCTTGATATACACCAAATTTGGGATTGAGTGACATGACTGTATGACGAACATAAATGACAAGTGGTAATATGGAAATCATGACTTCATGAGCGACATGACTTGGCATTCCACGCTCATGGCGCGCTCGCGACCGTTTCGTTAGCTTGATATACACGAAATTTGGTATTGAGTGACATGACTGTACGACGAACATAAATGACAAGTGGTAATATGAAAATCATGACTTGTCATGTGCGACATGACTTGCATTCCACGCTCATGGCGCGCTAGCGGCCGTTTCGTTAGCTTGATATACACCAAATTTGGCATTGAGTGACATGACTGTATATCGAACATAAGTGGCAGGTGTTAGCATGAAAATCTTGGCATGCATGGCATCTACAATGCCATTTACATGCCACGCTCATGGTGCGCTTGCCTCCAGTCGCTAGCTTGATATACACCAAAATTGGTATATCGCGACGCGACTGTATGACGTACACAAATGACAGGCCGTAACATGGTAAAACATGACATGCAAATTATGTAAAGCATGATTTGCTCCTTCCTGGCTGCTTCGCATTACATCGATTCCCACAGTGCGCGGGATCTGCCGACTTTTTATCGCATTGATGTCCGTATGCTTTTAATTGGGGTACCAGTAACCACCGGTAGCTGCGGTTCCAAATAAACATGGCAGCGCCCATGCAGACGCGACCGCCCGCAGCGATCAGAACTTGCGCTTGCTATTCGCCCACTGAGCTGGCAGGAACACATAAATGATGGTAGCAGCCACCTCTTAGTGCCGTGTCACGCTGAGGACAAAGCATCATGTACATTTGCTCGTTATTTGCGAGATAAGCTGTTCGTTTATCTTCGCCTGCTAAGCCTTACGCGCCGCGAATTTGATAACGGTTCTTGGAATTAGCGCCATATAATCACGAGTACATCGCTGTGGAAGCATCAGCACATTAACCTAAAGCAAATACAAGCGTCAGTTTGTAACTTACGGGTCACGCGGCGCACGATGGCGACTTGATAAATTCGAAGTGCAGGGCAGCCAGCTGCCGGTGGGCGCAGCCATATTTTTTCGCTGATGCCGTCTCTCCGCTTCGGTTGCCGTGCGCGTGCGAGCAGACGCCAGGCACATGCCGAGCAGACGACGCGACGTGGAAGAATATATGTGGAGGAGCTAAAGGCCCTTCGTATTGGCTGAAGGGCCCTGTAGCCTTCACAGTGCTGAAAGGAACTTCTGAAACAGAGTATAAATGTGCTCGCCCTCTTGATTGGTCGAAAACGACTGTAGCTTCCACAGTGCCGCACGGAGCTACTGAAAGAGAGTATACGCTCATTTTTTTAATTAGGTACAATATCGAGCTCATCGCAGTGCTGGTCGAAGAAATGGTCTTTTTTTAGCCGAATTATTTGCCCACCAGGCTAAATATATCAAGCTTGATTCAATATGTAGTTTGATACAATGTGGTATAAATGCAGTATTAGCAAGTTCAAAAATAAGGATAAAAATACGACACGAAAATGCGTCCACTACCTTCCTGTCCTTGCCTATAGTCTTATTTGTCATTCATATCGCTTTTCGTACTCCTATAGGTTTACAAGTACATAACCGATCCCGAACTAGGGATTCGTTTTAGAGTACAAATTCAAAGATACTCAATATTAGGAACCTATATAAGTTGGCAATATTAAAGTGAACAAAAATATTTTTCCTAGGTTGGTTTGCTTCAGGATTAAATCTTCTGCACTACTAGAGGGGCCACGACACATTGGCAGTCGAGTTTTTCTGTCGCAGCCTAGTGCGTATAGAAACTTCTATCCATGTATTAATATTGGTTCTACGCACAAATATCACGTAAGTAACAGTGACATTTCTGCCGCACTACAGGCTATTTTGACGTCAGTATAATGCACCTGGGTACTCTCAGGAATGAAATTTTAAATGATTTCTATAAACTGATGGTCACTGCTGGACAATAAAACAATATTCCGCGGTTTGTCTGCATTTGGGTTTATATGCTTTAGTGGGAATAACCATGAAGACATTCCCAAGGATCTGAGGGAGAATACCACTGGCATGCCTATTTCAAGGAATGATCACGCCATGCACTCTGAGCAGATGGCAAGCCAAAGGCCAAATCCTGCTAGAAAAATCTAAAAAATCAGGCTGAAGAATGCTCGTTTGTTGGCGTGGCTTTGATTTCCAATAAACGGGGCTTCACATGTGAACGGCAAAGGTGAACGGCAAAGGTGAACTCGTCATCTCCGCTTCCACGTACACCACAAAATCGGAAATTTCTGGGCAAGTAGCTACCGCAGTGGGACTTTTAGACCTAAAGAAAAAGAAGATCCGCAGCAATGCTAGGGCAGCTGCCCGAGGAGTCATTTCTAAAAATGCTCTCGCAGTTCTCAAGGAAAAAGTAAGCAATCCACACACAATCATTTAGTTTACTGCACAGATAAGAGAAATTAACGGGGCTGCCGCGAACCTCAACGAATCTGCCCACAATACCGCACAATGTCTTGCCAACCATGCAGCCACAAGGCAAGAAAATGCCGAGGTGTCAGGCTGCAGGGATCATCTCCTCCCTTACAACGAGCTAAACAAGCACTTGTACCTAGGACTCAAAGTCTTCCCCCTCCGCACAGCAAACTAATTGAAACTCAGGCCATTATGCTCAGGCTCTTACAAACAAGAGCCTATACGAAACCCACCGTTATGTAACAAGATTTACCCGGAGTTCGCTAATCCTTACGACATGTGATAAATGCCACCGACATCATAGACCTCACTCATATGCTCTTGTGCTGCTCCGTGTTACACAACGAGAAGGGCGGTGGAAAGCAGCTCTACGCAGTCCCACATTAAGAGAACAGGTATGGGTAGTCCAACAGGCTGCGAAGCGGTCGAGAGGCTGGGTCTTTCGTCGCCACGTGAGAGCAGCCTACTTCGGGCTAGGAAACTAGCACGACCTATTTGACCTTTGTAAAGTTCTTTCATTCATGCATCTATCCAGTGAGACTCAAAGCCAGACCTTCTGCGTCGTAGACAGATGTCTTATTAAGTTTATTTTTTTATTAAAAGCCTGACGATCAAAGGGTTTAACGAGGAGAGTGCTTACAGTAAACAATACAGCAAAAAAGGAGAGAGTACGTTTTAGTAGAAAGGATTGTAAATAGAATGCTTTAGCTAAAGTTGACAGGGCCATAAACGTAAACTCAGAAAAGTGAAAAAAATGTGCTAAGGCAACAAACATGTATTTATTCAAACTATCAAGTTATTGATAATTGAATGCACTCAGGTTAGACATAGAAAGTAAAAAACGAATACAAGGAAAATATCGAGCATATCCCATGCATTGGGGGGAATTAATTTGCGAAGCACTCAAGGAGTAGTAGTAGCCATTGCCGTATTTTTTAGAAATGCGGGGCACTTTAGGGGGCCAGGCTGTCGTATGCTGGCTATGTTATATGTGCTCATGTGCTGGCCATGTTATATGTGGTTTTTCCTGTGTAACGCAGGAAAAACCACATATAACATTGCCAGCTGTATCTTATTTTGCGCTCGCTCGTGCCAAAAACAGTCTTCTTCCTTCCGTTCTGCGAGCGTCTTGATCATACTTTTAATGGAAGCCTTCTTCCTCTTGATCTTCGAGCACTTTGATGATGATTTTAACGCAGGCTAAACTACGTTTAGCATATTGAGCGTGTGCTAGCGCCGAAGAGAAGACTTCTTCCCATTGTTTTTCGAGCATCTTGATTATGTTATAACATGCGGGCATTACTACTATGGCTAGGGAAACACGACAACACGACCACGTATGAAAATTGAAGTAGGGACTAAGCGAGAAATAGAAAGTCAGAGAAAGAACGGAAAAATACCAATAAAGATGGAAATAAATAGAAATAAAGACAAAGAAAAAAGCGCTAAAACTGGGAATGAAAATAAGAGAAAAGAGAGGAGGAAAAAAGATGAAAACCGAAGAGAAACAAAGAGGGCTGGCCAGCTACGCACTTCCTTCATGTTCGGCACCAAAATGGCGAACCTGCCGTAATCTATTTAAGAACAGTGCACTTTAGAGGCTCGGGCTTTGGTGCTTAGGTATCCCTTGGCCACCCTTGGCCTAACTCAATCAAAGCCACGCCATCTGTAGCATATTATCACGCAGCTCGGAGGGCTTCGTCTGCCACCGGCGAAATTTTCACGCAGCTGCAGTTCGCTGGAGCCCAGAAGAAGAGGAAGGAGATGAACGCGCGCGAAGCGAGCATTATTTTAAACCTCCTGCCGCCCGGTTCTTGGCCCATCCCCCTTTGTGGGTGAGAGCCATCCATACGAGATCGTCATCATCGTCATCATCATTGGTGGGGCTGACCATCCGTCCTTTCCCTTGCGCTGTGCTAAACATCTCTAACCCTTGTAAATAAAACCCATTCCATCGTTATAGTTTTGGTGGACGTGCGGGTTACATCACCCTGGAAGACCCAACTCTACTGCCCTCTCGACGCAGTAAACGGTTGGCCGGGCTACCACCAGAAGACGTGGCCATGAATGACACTGATTCAGGCGATGACGGTCGGGAACGAACCGCGCAGGAGAATGCTCGCCCAAGACAGGCGGGCTGCACACTTCATCGGGAGCCCCGGACATTCTCAGGAAGGGAAGGTGAGGACGTCGATGACTGGTTGAAGCACTAGCAGAGGGTGAGCCGTCTTAATGAATGGAACACCTCAGCACAACTCTCACACGCTGTCCTGTTCCTTGCGGGAACTGCACTTCTGTGGTTCGATAACAATGAGAATGCACTAACAACTGGAGGTCTTCATCCAAAAGATAAAGGAATCCTTCGGTGATTCGCTTTCCAAAAAAAGTCACAGTTTCGCCACAAGACGAAGCAATGAATGCGATAGTAACAAATTGGAATGTCAAGCGACGAATGGCAAGCAGGTCGAAACGTGCAGCGCCCTGCTCACGCACAGAAGACGCACGAAAACAACACGCACAGGACGAGAGCGAACTAAAAACATTCACAGCTCGACACTTAAGGCACTGCTCAAACAAAAACGACGCACGAAACGTATTGGCAGGTACAGACGAGCGCGAACTAACAAGTGTCACAGTTGTTACTTCGCTGTGTTTGAAAAGCGTGCTCTTTTTGCAAACGGGGGGGACTGCAGCGAGGAGGAGAAGGATAGAACTTTATTTAAAAAAAAAGTTCAGGGGTTTGGAGCTGGCCGCTTGTCTGCGGCGACCTCTTCTGCCCATGCAACGAGGGCTTTTTGCAGTTCTTCGTCGGGCGACCGTATTAAGGTCTCCCATGTCGCTTCTGAGGAAGCTGGCACAAGCTCTCTGGGTGGGGGAAGGCCCTCGCGATCCCAGAGGATGTGACGTTGTTTTGATATAGCAGGACTGCAGCGAGCGATGTGACCTTCGCGCGCCCGGTAAGTACAACGCTATCGTTCCGGGGAAAGCCCCTTTCTCCGCCACCTCGAGATAAGCGCGCGCGCGCACGCGCATCTACCCTCCCCGCCCCCCCCGTCGCGCAAAGTGCGCGCCGGAGAGCTAGGAGTGCTAGGAGTGCTAGGAGCGCCTGAGAACGCGCGTCGCGACAAACAGGGCGCCCAGCTAAGCCCCGCCGAGCGCGGCCTTTGCGCCATCTCGCTGGTAATGCTGAAAACACGCTGAAAAGTCGCTGTATATAAATAGCTCGCCGTTTGAACGTTGAACGACGTTCGCCTTCGTGGCTGAGCGGTTAGTGCCGCGCGCTGCAGAGCGAGAAGTCTCTGGTTCGATGCCGCGCGTCGGAAACGTTTTTCTGAATTATTTTTCTTTGAGCTTTTTATAAATATATAGATACATATGCATATACGGGACATGACGGCGACGCCGACGGCGAAAACCAGCCGAGAGTGTTCATATAATTGCTATCGCAATAAAAAACCGCCAGGCCTGCACGGAACGCGCAGCACAGTCACAGCTAAAGCTGGAAGAGTGGCCTTTCTAGGGCGTTTTTTAAGCACTCTTGGGGCAACTATTACAAACACGCTTCCATGGTACCCACTATGTCATAAATCACCATAATTTTTGTGTAGTGGGGAAGCGTCCACTGTGCCATTATTCGTTATTCTTTGGAAAAGCGCGGTACCCGCTACACACTTGTAACGCATTATGTGCACTTCGTTGATGCTGTGGCTGACGACGACGAAGAATAATGCTATTTTGTAATGGGTTGGAGCACTGAACGACCCACTCGTTACGCAATTCGCATTGTGTGACGCCTGGTTGTTGCTTTACTGTTCTAAAACGCTTTACAACACATATTAGCGCGATTCCTTACCCGACATGAAGCCTGCATAGGGTCAGTTTGCACAGCAGCTTCGAGCGTTGGCGTAGCTCAGTGGTAGAGTGCTGGGTTGCCACGCAGAGGGCACGGGTTCGATTCCCATTGTGTCAAAGGTGTTTTTATTTGTTTAGTCTTCTTATTTCGCGCGATAGTGGTTACGAACACCGGCGGGGGCGGCGGCGGACAACTACGGTGCGAAAACGGCCCTTGCTGTGATCGCATAACGGCTTTCGCTGTGAAAGGAAAAATTACATCATCTCTCGCTAAGGGAACCATGTGTAGATGCGAAGCAGTGGGTGCTAACGCTTACACTGGCGGCGGCGTTGACGCTGGCGCTCATCGCAGCGTTGCGCAGGAGAGAAGCCTGGGGAGGCGCAAAGCACGCAGTGATGGATCGGTGTTTCCTACTGGAACATGGCAATCGCTGCTAATGGGCAATGAGAGACAGAAGACTCCTACTGGACAGAGAGACCCGCAGTCCACTTTTAGTTAACGAGCACGCTGCGAATTTTTATTGTTCAACAACGCACAGGAGAAATCTCCCACCGGCACCACCGGTGGGAGAACCAAAAAACTAGCTAGCAGACGCTGCCTGCGTCGGCGTCGCGAGGCGAGAGAGAGGGAGAGCGTAGGAGAGGAGAGAGAGGCGGGACGCGCATGCCCAGTGGGGGGTGTGGACGCCGCTGGCAGAGATGCCTCGAGGAGATAGGGGGGGGAGCGTAGGAGGGTAGAGAGGGAGGGGACGCGCATGCGCAGTGAAGGTGTGGTCGCCGCGGTGAGGGATGCCTAGTGGAGAAAGAGGGGGTAGAGGAGGTTTTTTATTTTTATTTTTTTAAAGGGTATGCGCATGCGCAGAAAGGGTGGTCACGCCACACACCACCACCACCACCACCACCACCGGATTGAACTTCGCCATAAGCTGCTTCGCATCTAAAAGGCAGAACAGACTTTCTGGGAGAGCTCAGTTACTTGGAGAGACGTGTGCGACCTACATAGAAAATATGCTAAAGCTCTGCGGTCAAGCGCTGTGTGTTGTTTCCTTCTTCCGTCTTTGTCCTTATGCGCTTTTCGTATATTTAATTATGTCCTACCAACTTGCCCAAGTTTCCACGCCTCTGCGGAATTTTCGAAACATGTCAGACGAGGACAAGGCGGGACATTTGCTCAAGGGAATTGCTGAGGATGTTTATGATTTTCTGATCTCTAAGGAAGACGTACGACCCCGTCCGACTTGAGGCGTCACTGTCGTGCATTTGAAGCTCTCAAAACACGGCGGATACTTTCGAAGTTTGGTCGACTGGACAATGTCACAACCGTAGCTAGTGTGGATGCCTCTTCCTCTGAAGACTCCGCCGCTATGGTACGTCGTGTTGTCAGAGACGAACTGGCTCACTTTCAAGGCGGCGATGCCAACCGCGTGTGTCACCAATGTGCATTGGATGAACGCTATTCGGAAGTACCGGTCGCCTGGTAGCGCCCTGCATACACCCACCGCCCAGCTTGCAATAGACAGTTATAGTATAGCGTTAGCGTGATAGCGGGAGTTAAGGGAATAGCGTTACCGTGCCGCAAACGTTCGTTTCGGACAGCGCGTTATAGTTTAGCGGGATAGCGTTTACGCAGCCAAGCTGGCACGGTGGCGTCACCTAGCGGAGGGTGAATGCAATAAAAAGAGTGAAAAGAAAACAAACTGAGAATTCTCGCCTGCATCTCCGCGCGCAGCAATATTAGTACTTTTATTTAGTAATAATAAATGTAAATCAATATGAACCACGCACCAAAAGCGCGAATTTTTATGTTGCAGATTTGTTTACACCGATCTTCTAGTTAGGCCTAGGGACGTTCGAAATGGGAAGCGATCTCAAAAACTAGGCTAAGTTATCCGTAATACTCGGTCGTCGAAGCTACCTGAAGGCAAGCGAAGCCATTTTGCACAGTCGTTAGCTACGAAAGAAGTGGGTCTGTCTCCACGAACGCTAAATTCAGTTCGAAGCGGGCGTCCAAAACCGCAGCCATGTTTTACGTACACTACGTAGACCACGCAAACACGGTAACGCTAAATCTGAAATATAGCGTGCGTGCGGTACGCGCTACGGGTCTTTTAGCGTACAGCGCATGCGCACTTCGATCCCGCTGTTCCGCTAAGCCCGCTATCCCGCTAAGCCCGCATTTACTATAACTGTCTAATGACGTCTTTATGGGCGCCAGGACACAGCCTCAAGTGACGAGTTTTACACTCCGACAGGACGCACCGCATCGACGAATGCCTCCCCATTACGCAATGCCCAGAAGGCCTGTGTCCTACAACAACGAAAACCCTCGCACCCCACCTGTCGGCTTCAACTGCGGAATTCCAGGACACATCTAGAGGTACTGCACCCGTCGTCCGCAACGCACTGCAAGAGATCGTGCGTACCCGCCTGGCATGCAAGACATCACACCCTGGCAACCGTCTGGTGCATCTGCCCCTTTTAATTTGCCACCTCGAGAATACATGCCCAGGAACGCGTCCCCGGTGTCTGACCGCAGCCTGACTCCGCCGCCGACACGGAAGCGTCGATCGCCATCACCACGTCGCCGCCCGCCTACACCGCCCAAGCTGAGAAACTAGCTGGTGCGACCGATGGAGGTGAGGTCGCAGGACGGTCATCTTCGCAAATTCCTCCGCCTTTCATTATGTCAAAGAACAAAGTGTGTGTTTGTATTGAAGGCGTGAGTACTGTAGCCTTGGTAGATACTGGTGCTTCCGCGTCTGTGATGTTCCTTTCGTTCAAGAATCGCCTAGGACAGAAAGTTATGTTTGTCTGGAACGGGCACTCCTCGTTTCGTGGTGTTGGCGGCGAGCTGTTACGACCTGTCGGGGTATGTTCGGTTTTGGTATGCGTGGGCGAACAGGCGTTTCAAACTGAATTCACCGTATTAGCACGTGCTACTCATGATGTAATTCTTTGCATTGACTTTTTGCGACACTGTGGAGCGACATTAGACTGCAGAGCTGGAAAAGTTTTATGAGAACTGATACTTCGAGCTTGCACACCACCTTGCTTTTTTTACTAATCAGCGATGGGAACGGTGCGTCGGCATTTTATGCAATATAGTCAGAAATGCAGCAACAATATCGCTACATGACGTCATGTATTTTTTAAAACATATTTTCTAGACGCGCTTTGTTGAATTCGGCATGCTATGCAGCAGCAGGCATACTTGCTCCCGGCAATCGTTGAACTCCTGTGGGGATCAGTGCCTCTTGTAGACAACCCACATGAAAACAAGCAGATAACTGTAAAGCCTAGGAAAGTATAGACCTAACGGCACGAACCGAACCTCCGTGAAGTTGTCTTTGCGTTCACTTTTACTTTCTTCACTTCTCTACTTTCTTGACACATACATCGTAATTATTGTAAATCTATTTAAACAACAATTAACGTCCCTTATACCTTCCTAGGCTTCGTTTTCTTGTTTTTCATTAAGGTTTCGTTAAACAGAAGACACCATTTACGGCTAACAGAATTGTTTCACCTTGACAGGGCTTGAAGAATATTCAAGCATTCCACGTAAACATGAGTTGTCAACTCAAGCACACCACTCTTACGAAGCAGGCCCCTGCTGCTGAAGACTCCAGTGGGCTCAAAATTGTCGTATTGATGTAAGGAGGAAATACTTGAAGTTTGGTAACAACCGCGACACGACAGATATCAATGTAGATTCGACTTTACGCTTACAATGCTTATTTTTTGTTAACGATGATCATGCTTGTATTTTGTCATTGGGGTGATAGCGCATTCCTAAATATGACACGGAAGTACTTACAAGCCTGCTAAGATTGTGCCAAACTAACCGTTTTTGTTTTTTTTTAAACTAGTGGGGATGAAGTTGTTTGAACTATCGTTTAGTATTTCTAAGACTACACTCTTAATCAAGTCCTGGCTAACACACGCCCTTTAGGCGGGACGCTTCCAAATTCAGAACTACCACTACAGTAGGCCTTCGGAGAGGAGCTAGCCGTGACAAGTGTATATAAACAACGTCCGTCCTGCATCGCCGCGTAATAAACAGCCTGCAGTATTAGTAGCGCCTCGCTGTGGGCCGGTAGTCCTGAATACCGACTAAAGCACAGCGTATGAGCCTGCGTGTTACAACTTGTCGGCGCTAGCGTCAGTGTATACGCACGCGCCAGCCGCGTAAGCCGCAAAGGCGAACAGTGCTGCGAGGAGGTATGCGCATGTAGCTAACTACACACTATATTGCGTGACTGAAAGAGAATAGGCGCCGCTATGCTCTCCGTTGTACCCCGCTTCTGCTGGTGCGCAGAGAAAATAAATGAAGGAGGTAGAAACGAGAGTTCAGTGATATTGTACGAAGAGAAGGGGGTTGTGTTTTTGGCGCGAAATGGGTTAGTTTCAGCGCATTGCACGACAGCAGCGCATGTTTGATAGGTTGGTGTGGTTCCTTGAGCGTTCCGCGTGAGCCGCCACTCGTCTCATGTGGTCAAATACTGTTATCCCAGTATTAAGGGGATGTTCTAAGGACATAGCAACATACCCTTGCACGTGCGATGGCTAAACACGCAAGCTTTTGACGCAGGATAGGCACCCGTCAGTGCAGTTTACGAGGTGCGACGGTAGCGCCAGAACACACAGCCTAGCGAGTAGACCCAGCAAAATCGAACCCGCCAGGCACAGCTGCATCTTTGTTCAGGTGGGGGAGTAGGGGGGGTCACGGGTGATTATGGACGCACCCAGGAAGCGTTTGTTCAAACGGCTGCCAAAAGGGAGACATTTGAGCGCGTCGATGTGGTTGCGAGCGTTTCATTTTCTTGGTATCCCTGGCGGTCGGTATCGTCAATGCTGAGGCGGCCCACAAGAGCTCCATCGCGCCCTCTGGTCAGTGACGGGTGCCTATTACACCACGCTTTCGCGACATTTCAGTCTAGCTGGTGAGCTGACTGCGGATACAGCCCGTGGCATCATACCCGCCTGAGTTTGTTCTTTCTTCACACATGTATTCGTGCTGGTAGCGTTGAAAGTGTTTAGTGCTTCCGCTGATATATATGAACGGCGGTATTGAACTATCACAATATTCCTTTTGGCGGCTTTTGAATTAACTGTACGAGTACTTATACGAGTATACGAATACATATCTTTGTTGTGATCATCATCCGCTCTATAGTCGCTCCCGTGTTGTGGTGTTCGTCGCATTTATTGCCAACTCTTACAGCTGAGGCGCTTTCGTCGGTCTTGACAGGTGTGACCGAGATGATCTGTTTGTCTTGTTGGACAAGCTCTGTAATTTTGACAAGCTGTGTAAGATAAGAAGCACATGGCTTCTTATCTTTTGGCTAACGACTAACTGTTTTCTGCATTTCTGGTGAATGATACAATTCGGCAATCAAAGGAAGCATATTCTTGTTAGCAGTTGAATGATATTAGGATCTGCTCCTATGGTAGGTCGCTTACTTCACATTTAACCTACATTCTTTTTTTACCTTTAAGGAGAAGCGGAACTTTTTTCCATAATCAAATAGTATAGAAAACTGCACTTACGAGTACTGAAGACGTTAGTAACATGTCATTGGATCGGGCGCATATTAGGGCTGGTGGCGTATGTCTCGTTTTCAGGACGTAAAAGTCAGCAATTTTACTTTCTGAATAGCGATAGTCTTTAAGACGAATTCTGCTGCCTAATTTCTAACACGCATTAAAGCTTGCCGTATTCATGATCGTGAATACACGTGCGTGTTTATTGTGCCCCTTCACTGATCACTCCGCTTTCTGTTCCCATTTGCCCGTTGGTCTTATGCACTGCCGAGTTAAGTGTGCGCAAGTACATACATCATGCGTCATGCAACAACTGAGGCGCTTGTGTAAGCTGCAGCTCTCGATGAAGGTAAAACTGATGCGTCATATATATTTTATGTATGAGCTAGTTGAAGGCACTTTTTTCTGTAATCCATTTTTTCATGCGATGCAAGATCGATATATAACCATGGCTGTATAAAAGTACTGTCGCTTACGTTGGCAGCTTATTTATTTATTTATTGAATTGCTCATTGTTAACATTATTACACAAAAGTGATGCGCATACAGGAGTCGTAATAAAGCGTATAATTGTCGTTAATCCTGGTGATAGTGTACAGAAAATTTCAATACGTTTGCAGATGACAAAACCTTGCGATATAAGAGCCAGACGCAGTCTTATCGAACAACTGGCCAGGAGCTCACACCTTGCAGGATCTCGAGGAGCAGCAGCAGCAGCATCGACCACGGCGTTGTTTACAAAGCAGTAACTGAGCGTACACTATTCTTTTTATTTTTTTTTGCGTACCGCTTTCATATAAATATCGGCGACGCAGCCGGATATTTAACCGCCCCAGCCAATTGATTTTTAATGATGCAGTGGTTGTTACCACTCAAACATTCCCCTTGACCAGAATTCACCTCGTATTGAAAAAAAAATTCGTTTGCAGCGTTGTGTAATTGTGCATTTCAACTCCGCGAAAACTAAAAAAAAATTTTGTTGAGACAGGGGACGTCCCGTTTAAACAAAGACGTTGAAGTTTTTAGAGCAAGGTTTGAAGCCCAGTTTGCTTGCCATTTTATTTACTAAACGAATGAATCATGAGTCTATCGTAAAACTGCTTTCCTTGTACCTGATCGTTACCAAATTACGACTGAGCTGTGGCTTTCACTTGCAGCCGACATTCGAAACGGAGCTTCAGTTAAGAAACAGTGGAAATTTCGTGGAGAAGCTCAACAAAGTGAAAGTCATACTCGGTCAGATGTGCAATGCCTGCATGTATTTCGTGGAGATTGAAGAGTATATTTGAGGAAATCTTGGTAAGCTTTCTCTCGTAACTGTGGTAAGTTTATGGATTAAAACACGTTTAGAAAGCTTAATGAGCAGCTTCTGAAAACACTATCAGATTCCTAACTTCTGTGATGCTATCTATTTACACAAAATTGGACATGGTGTGTAACTGATTCACAACAACCGTTTGCCAGGTAGAAGTTTTTGTGTGATGAGCGAAAACAGCAGGTGATCTAAGGACATAATGCCAAATGTGTCCTCTTCCTTTCCTTTTTTTTTCGTCAGGATGACATGCCAGCAGCCCGCTCATCGCCTGACCACAGAATTTTGGAGGGAGTATGAAAACAAGGCGTTCTACTGCGACCAAGTGCAAGAAAATTTGAAACTTTCGGTTGGCACTGTTCTAGAGAAAGCCTTTATGTTGTGCTTGACGATGTACCATATTAAGGTCCACATACCCAACTTGGTATGCTCAATACTTCGTCTTGAGCAGAGTACAATGAGAAATATCCCAATTCTTTCCCATGTCTTTTGCAAGCGGGAAGCTGCTGAAGACACATTGAAAACATCTAAGTTATTCAATTCGTTAAGTACACGAATATATTTGTCCGAAGAAAAAAAAAAACATCGAGCAAGACCTCGAGGACCAGAACGCACGAGACTGACGTAAAGGCCGCGTCGCGATGAAAGCTCGTCCTCCCTGCGGGGAGGGGGGCCTGATCGATTATGCAGGCATTCTGAATAAAGTTCTTCTCTCTTTCTCTCGAATGGCACGTTTATCGTTTCCCTCAGCGCTGAGCATTGCTTTTAGCGCTGTTTGTATTTTTTTGCAATAAATATTTATTTTTGCACGTCAGCAGTACCTGTTTCTCTAATGCTTATACACAGTAGACACAGAGGCTACTGTCGAACTATGAAGCTGGTATGGTCCGTCAAGTCATTCTTAACCAACATGATTCCGTTGAACGGTTCATTTATGGGGATTGCGGTTGCTTTAACCGCCGTTACTTAAAGTGTTAAGAAAGGATGCGAGTTTTTTACGCATGTATAGTCACACTGCACGCTTATAGTTTTCATGTTACAACTGATGTTTAATCTAAGTAAACATCAAGGGGGTAAATGAGCGCTAAAACGCTGTTATGCAATGTAATCGGTTAACGCTAAAAATTGGAAGTAGTTAAAACTAGGCAGTTTAGGAATGCGATATATTGTGGGGATCTGAGGCGCACTCGAAGCCATTGCGCGGACATGTCGCCGTTCTGCTGGTCTCTTCCCTCTCACGTCTCGACTACAGTGAGTATCGAGGTTACCACAATCAGGGCTAGGCAGTATCGCGATACAAGAGTATTGCGATAGTATTTGAGAGATACTTTTTAGTATCTCTATTTCTGTACCGAAATACATTTGAAAAATGTATTTATATCTCAGTAGCTAAATACTTTTACGATGTATCCGTTGTATCGCGATACTGTGCGGGGCACGGGTATCTCATTACTTCTTTTTTTCGGAAATGAGCTGAGGCGTGTTTCCAAAGGGGAATCATTTTTTTTTCTTTTTTGTGTGCGTTAAACAAGCAAGGGCGCGCGTCTGTCGCAGACCCAGGGAGGTTGACGATGGTTTCCCCACAGGCACCGAATTGCCCATGTGGGAAAGCACGCCATGCCACCGACGGCAGAACCGCGGAGGTTAATCGGCCTCTGCCGAAGAAAGTCGCGTTCTCTCAAGGCCAGTGCAGCGCGACTAATTTTTTTAAACACGAAAGTGTTTTATGCGGGGGTCCACCACGGCTCCTCTGACGTATTCCCGTCACGGATATGACGTTGTAAAATATAAACTAACATATTGAGATCAAAGAAAAAACTAGAACAAAACGTTCCGTCACCGGGCGTCGAACTTGTGACCTCACGCTCCGCAGCGCGCGGCGCGAAACCACTCCGCCACGGGAGCGCACGTACCTTAGCTTGCTAACGGCAAGCTATTTATATACACCATATACCGTTGGCGTTCCTCAGAGCTCCTCAACTTCAGCGCGTTTTCATCATAAGTAGCCAGATGGCGCGAAGGTGGCACGGAGTGCGCGCTCTAAAGGTCGCCGTGCCTCTCGCTGCGGTGAGCGCGCGCCTCCACGGGGAGTGGCCGCTCGTGCGCGCGCGCTTATCTCCTTATCGGGGCACTGGGGCTTGTTGTACGTCTTCTCATTCCACCGCAAGTTTGCTATGAAGTTACAGTGGTTAAAAGTGCGCGAAGGTCTCTCCGCTGAGCGCAGTGGCCGCGTTAACGAAAGGAGCGCGCTGGTAACACACGAAGTAACAATTGTTACAGTTTTTCGCGCTCGTCTTGTGCATACTTGTGCGGTCGTTTCGTGCGTCTTTCTTTGTGTAAAAGCTGCGCGCTTTAGATGTCGAGCTGTGACAGTTAGTCCGTGCTCGTCCTGTGTATGCTAATTTCGTGCGTCCTTTCAGCTTGAGGTGCACGCACCAAGTTTCAAGCTGCTTGCCGTTCTTCGCGTGACATTTCAATTTGTTGCTGTAGCATTCATTCCTTCGCCCTTGTGGTGAAACAATGCACAATAAACGCTCAACTACCTCTGTGAAGGCACGTTGCACTTTCGTGTTATACCGATTCCTTTGACAGAGGGATCAACCATGTTTTTGTTTTTTTTTTTCGGGCGGACAGCCAGCTCTTCATGCCCCCCGTGCAGATACCGCCTTCAAACAGAGGCTTTGCAGCGCTTCTCGCGCGTTCTATTCCCAAAGCGGCAGCACTTCCAAAAGTATTCCCCATAGTTGCGGCGTCAGCGACTCGACGACGGCTGTCTTTGTCGCGCTTTCAGCCAGCCCTCCAGCATGTCACCGCGCATTGCTAGTTGATTTACAAGCGTTGAACGGTCTTTTGTTGTACCGAGCTCCCGCCCAGCCGGCTGTGACTTCACCTGTTGGGGCTTGCTGAAGTGGGAACTGGTAGCATCGGTGGTTGTGAAAGCTTTATTCAACTTTTGACCGAGCATTAAGATGGCCGAGGCGTGATCCGTCGGCCCAGGCGCCGAGTATAACAGAAAAAAAAATGCCGCTATGTTGAGCTGCGCACAGCATCAGCAGTGCATATTGGGGCGTCACTAGTGATGCAGAACTATAGACAGCACTATCGATAGTATCGATAGTTGTGTGACTATCGAACTATCGATGGTAGAATAAACTATCGAAAGCGCTATCGATAGCGAATTTGACAGTACAGTATCGATAGTGTAAAATCAACCGCTCGAACTCATTGCAACATAACTTTGGTTCCTCGAGTGCGTGGAGGGTGGAGCAGGAAGGCAAGAAAGTTGACATCGTTCTTTCACCAGGATGCTTGGCTGACTCATGATAATTAAGTTGCACTGTTCAACTCAGGCCTGTAGCCAGAAAGTTTTTTTTTTTTTTTTTTTTTTTTTTTTTTTTTTTTTTTTTTTTTTTGGGGGGGGGGGGGGGGCACCTGTTGAAAACCTTGAAAAACCCCTATTTTCATTATTTTTTCTGTGTAAAACACCCCCTAAATCCGAATTTCGGGGGGGGGGGGGGCGGGCCCCTAGGGCCTCCCCCTGGCTACGGGCCTGGTTCAGTTGTAGCATAAAAGAAGCCGTTGCTACCTGAAGGTCGCGGGATCGAATACCGTCCGCGGTGGTGACATATTGTCACGTGGTCGTGACGTCGACGAAGGCAGAAGCCGCTAGGTCCAAAATGAAACTGTTTATTTGGCCGAACTTGTGGCCGGTAAACGGAAAGTCAGATTACAGGAGTACACACTGGCACTGATAGCGGCGAACAGAGCGTCGGCCGTCGATCAACTGACAAGCGGTGAAACGCGTGGGCATTTATACGCGTGTTATCGAATATCCCAGCCTTTTCACTGGTTGTCGCGAAAACTCTGGAATAAGCTCGCGTGTTCGCGTCTTGCGCACAATCTTAACACAACGATCTACAATAATCGCGAAGCTTCTAGAAAAATGATGCGCGGTTTAAGCTGAGCATTGCTTACAGTCATTGTGGGCGTAAACCGAATAGAGCAAAAGTATAATACGAAACGCGCGTGGCAATATTCGTAGGAGGCAAATATTCTTGAGGCCCGTGTACTTAACTTTCAGTGGGGCGTTAAAGAACCCCAGGTGGTTAAAAATTTCCGGAGCCCTCTACTACGGCGTCGCTCATAATGATATTGTGATTTTGGGACGTTAAAACCTAACATTTATTATTATCAATAGGAAGCCATCACATATGCCAGAACAACGTGGCTTCACATTTCTATTGCATTCTCCGATTTGGAAGTAAAAATGTCAAGTAGTAATTCTTGGAATTTTTACGTCCAAACAGAAAAAATCACAACATATCCGCGGAGGGAATGATGATGAGTGGGCGAAGCTCCGGAGGTACATCATCAAAGACGTGATGGTGGTTGGTTGCATGTGGTCAAACAATATGCATGTGAGACCATATCGCGATGTCATGTGTTGTATGGCATCGCGATCGTCATCGTCATCAGCGTCATCGTTATGACGCATAGTGGGTACATTCCATGTGGTGTGCCGTGATGGCAGCGTCATCGTCATCACACAGGGAGATACTGCTGGTTACGCAGGTGGCTACTACGTACTACAAACTACACAGGACGCACGACCCACGGCAAAGACGTGATGGAGGTTGGTTGCATGTAGTCAAACGATGTGCATGCCAGACCATATCGCGATGCCATGTGTTGTATGGCATCGCGATCGTCATCGTCATCACGGCACATCACATTCCATGTGGTGTGCCGTGATGGCAGCGTCACCGTCATCACGCAGGTGGCTACTACAAACGTGGGACGCATGACACACGGCATAAGGAGCTTCGCCCCTAAAATATCGATAACTAATTTGTTAATTGTAAGGTGTAACTGATTGATTTTCAATGCGAATTTTTTATATGGATTCGATCCGTCATCTTTGTTGTGAAAATAATTTATTTCTTTCGGCCAAATATTCCTCATTACCGCAATGACTAATGTCATAGTAGGCCATCGTGAATGTTTTCGCAATATCGGCGGTCAACAATGGCATAATTATTCACAGCACTATCAATAGTATTACCTGTAGTGATGCTACCAATGGTACTATAGATTGCACTATTAGTAATGCTATTGTAGCGAAGCTTTGGAACTATACAGTGTGTCGTCCTCTCCAGCCCCTTCTAGTGGGTCGCCCTCTTCGAAGAGAAAGAGCAGCTCGTGCTGAGAGTCGGTTCCCACCTTGGCTGTCGCTGTCGTGCATCGTCGCCGAGTGTCCGCCAAGAAACGTCTTAACAATTAGGTGGAGAGTGCTGTGCCCTTAAAGCCACTTCGGTCCGCATTCGATGCCCTTGGAGCTTCGATCCCGTACCATGCCATCTACCATGCCCCAAGACGCCACTCAGCAAACGCTTCCTCCTGCGCCGACGCCATGTCCCGGTGTCCCCCGCATCCGCGACCCTCCTGTCTTCACCGGCACGGATGGCACCGACGTCGAGGACTGGCTCTCAATTTACGAACGCGTGAGGCATCCCCAATAAATGGGACGAGGAAGCCAAACTCAGCAACCTGGTTCTCTACCTCGCGGGTGTAGCTGGCATGCGGTACAACAACCACGCATCTGATTTCCCGACTTGGTCTGCTTTTAAGACCGTCGTCGTCGACGTGTTCGGCCGTCCTGCCGTTCGTAAGCTGCAAGCCGAACAGCGTTTGCGTGAACGAGCACAGCAGTCCGGCGAGTCCTTCACTAGCTACATCGAGGACATCCTTGACTTGTGCAAGAAAGTGGACGCGAGCATGTCGGAGTCTGACAGAATCACGCATGTTCTCAAATGCATCGCCGACGATGCCTTCACCATGCTCCTGGCCAAGAACCCTCGCACTGTGGCAGAGGTCATTACGATGTGCCAAATTTACGAGGAGCTGCGCCGGCAGCGCTTGATGACCCGTCGACCACCGTCACGCGACGCTAATCTCGCGGGCTTGTCGGCCGTTTCTGACCACACCACCTTGCTCGCCGAAATCAAGTCGTTCGTGCGTGAGGAAATTGCCCGCCAGGTCTCTTTACTGGCTTTCGCTCCACCGCAACATGTTGAACAGCCGTCAACTTCACCTCTGCATCCCCTCCGCCGAGCGATTCAGCAGGAAATCGTGGAGGTCATTCCTGAATACCATCAGCCGCCTCCAGTACCTGCGCCGCTAAGCTACGCACAAGTTGTAGCCAGGCCACCCCCACCGATTCCTGTGGCTGCCCCGCTTAGTTACACCGAAGCCGTCACCAGACCCCAGGCCTCCGACGCAACTGTGCCGCATACATACGCCGACGTCATCCACGTGCCCCGACTGCCGCTCACCATGCAGTCATGTCAGCAGCCGCCTCGTCCATCGCGTTCTGCGACATGGATGGGACCCGCGAGCCGATGGAGCACTTCCGACAACCGCCCCATCTGCTTTGCCTGCGGTTGCGCCGGTCACGTCGCACGCTATTGCAATCACGTGCAGCAGCCAGGGGTCGCATCCAGATTTGCCAGCCAACCGAGCCGCCCTTATTATGACCAACCGCCGCCTATGTCACCGACGTCCCGCCCCGCACCATCTACACGCCGTTCACCGTCTCCACGACGTCGCTCACGGTCGCCGATGCGGCCACGTCCGCTCGCACGCGACCAGGAAAACTAGTCGTCGCAGTCTACGAGGCAAGGGATGCGACGCTGTCGAACTGCGAAAGCCTTCAGAGAAGCCCATCGAACGTGATAGACGTGTTTGTGGACGGTATTCGCGCATCTGCCCTTGTAGATACTGGAGCCGCCGTATCCGTCATGGACGCAAAACTTAGCCGATTACTGCGCAAAGTGACGACGCCACTTTCCGGGCTCTCCCTCCGTAGAGCCAGCGCCCAAAGCATTCACCCTACAGCGGTGTGCACTGCCCGCCTCATGATTCGGGACGCGATGTACGCCGTCGAACAGATCATAATTCGTGCATGCTCCCACGGCGTCATCCTAGGATGAGATTTTCTCTCCCGCCACGACGCCGTCATTCATTGCGCACCAGCTGAAATAGAGCTCTCACCATTCGCTGATTTGACGCCGGCCGACAGTCCGTCGGCTGCAAGCAAGGTACTCGTCCAAGACGACACCAAAGTGCCTGCAAACTCGTCAACGGCAGTGTCAGTCTACTGCGCCAGTCTTTCCGACACCGTTGCACTCCTCTCGCCATCTGACCGTGTTTTCATGAGGAAAGGATTGCTGGTTCCTTTCGCTATCGTGCAAGTCACTCACGGGAGCGCCTCTATTTCTGTTATGAACTCATCCCCGTAAAGTGTTACGTTGGTGCGAGGGGAATGTCTCGGCAGCGTGGAAACCATCGAAGACGCACAAGTTATGGATGAACCCTATGACACGCACTGTCCAAGTTCCAGTACGCCCAGTGCTGTTTCTACATCTGCTTCATCATCCGCTGATGGATTTCGTTCCTCCATTCCCGACAACCTTACGCCGGTCCAGCGTTCCCACCTTCTGGGCCTGTTGTGAGAATTTCACTCTTCTTTCGATCGCGCTCAACCTTATCTCGGCCGCGCGCCCGCCGTTACGCATCGACACAGGCGCCCAACCACCACTGCGGCAACGTCCATATCGCGTATCTCCCACAGAATGCCGTGTAATCAACGAACAAGTCGATGACATGCTTCGACGCGATGTTATTCGACCCTCTTACAGCCCCTGGGCGTCTCCTATTTTTTTTTATTATATTTTAAATTTATTTACAATACTGTAAGCCCTCGCGGGCTGTTACAGGGGCGGGAAAAGACAATATACAATATTAAATACAATATTATGTACAAATCAGCTCCAAACCATGCTGAAAAACTTCAGCTGACTCACAATCAACAAATACACTGGAATCGAGTTTGTTCCAGTCAATAATTGTACGAGGCAGAAAGGAAAACTTGAACACATCAATAAAGAGTCTCTCTCTCTCTCAATTCTCCTGGCATAGGGTAAAATGGCATACGGATGATTAATACGCGGTGACACTCGCGCTGGGGGGTACAAGTACAAAGTTGGATCTATATTTAATCTTTTGTTGTAGAGTTCAAGCGTGCGATTTGACTGCGCGTAGACAGCTTCTGAAGCTTAGCCCTGTCAAGTAATACGGTCACTGATTGCGTCCTCTGGCAACACGAATAAACCTCGCTGCCATTCGCTGGGATCTTTCGAGCTCATCAACAAGTTTTTGACTGTGTGGATCCCATATAATACTGGCATATTCTAAGGTTGGGCGTACTACTGTTTTATAAGCCATCAGCTTAGTCTCGTTGCGAAGAAGGATGGTTCAGCTTTGTCTCGTTGCGAAGAAGGAAGAAGGATGGAAGAAACCATCGTCCTCGTTGCGACGAAGGATGGTTCTGTGTGGTTCTGTGTGGACTACCGACGCCTTAATAAGATCACTCGTAAGGACGTGCATCCGCTACCGCGAATATACGACGCGATTGACAGCCTGCAAGAAGCAGAATTCTTCTCATCTCTTGATTTGCGCTCAGGGCACTGGCAAGTACCTATGGCCGAAGACGCTCGACCGATGACCGCCTTTGTCACGCCCGACGGCTTGTACCAACTCAACGTCATGCCGTTTGGGCTGTGCAATGCGCCCGCCACCTTTGAGCGCATGATGGATACCATTCTGCGCAAACTGCAATGGCACACGTGCCTGTGCTACCTCGACGCCGTCATCGTTTTCGCTCCGGACTTCTCCACGCATCTTCAACGCCTGCGGCAAGTTTTGACGCGCTTGAGTGACGCCGGTCTGCAACCGTACCTAAAGTGCCGATTTGCAGCACGGCAGCTGACAATACTCGGCTACGTCGTGTCCAAGGACGGAATTGTCCCCCCATCCAGCCAAGCTTCGGGCCGTGACTGAGTTCCCCAAGCCGACGTCCGTCAAGGAACTGCGCAGTTTCGTAGGACTGTGTTCCTACTTTCGGCGCTTCATTCGAAAGTTCGCGACTAATCATTATAATAATAATTATTCACAGCACTATCAATAGTATTACCTGTAGTGATGCTACCAATGGTACTATAGATTGCACTATTAGTAATGCTATTGTAGCGAAGCTTTGGAACTATACAGTGTGTCGTCCTCTCTAGCCCCTTCTAGTGGGTCGCCCTCTTCGAAGAGAAAGAGCAGCTCGTGCTGCGATTCGGTCCCCGCCTTGGCTGTCGCTGTCGTGCATCGTCGCCGAGTGTCCGCCAATAAACGTCTGAACACTATCGATATTTTAACGATAGTAGTAGGATCGATAGTTTCCTTACACTAGCGATAGTTTCGAAGAAACTATCGATGTTATCGATAGTCCATTTACCGATAGTTCTGCATCACTAGGCGTCACGCTTGTTTAGCGCAGCCCAGAGAGAATTATGGCAACGCCCAGCGAGCTGTCCGTGAAATGAGAAACTGTCCCTGTTGCCACTTGCTCTTTTGAGTAGAGCTGGCAGGAGCGACCTCGGAGGGTTGAAACTCTCTCACCCCCCAAAGAACGTGATTTTGGGAAACCAATGTTTGAAGAGTGTAGTTTTGACATATTGGGCTTACAGGTACGTAGGTAAAACAGTCGAATCCGCAGCCGTCCGGCCCGGCGCCGACGAAACTCGGGAGGGTAGCAGCTTGGGCTAGTTGGTATGTAGGCGGCGTTCAAAGTAGTGTCTCCACTGAGTGCTGAAGCGTCCATGTCCCCGCCAAGTCACATTGTAGGGAACTATTCCTTTTCACGGTCGGTGGCCCTCCGCCACCCGTTCGTGTGTAATTGCATGTGAGTGTGGCATGGGCGTCGGCAAGGGGTGCAAAAGGTGCACTTGCCCCCCCTCAAGCCACACCAGTACTTGCCCCTCACCAAGCAATCTAAGAACGTTGCCCAAGCTAAAGCAACGCTCCGCCTGCCCCCCCAGAAAAAAGAAACAAACAAACAAAAACCTGCCGACGCCCCATGGCGTGTGACCACCGGATGATGCGCCCTTTAACATGATGACCGTTCGATGACCTGTCAGCGCAGCACCAGCCACAATGAAATGTTAGTGCCCTTTGCCGACGCGACAGCTCTCACCTGGAAAAACTTGGATGAGCTGTCTCTACTGTACATAAGTGGCGTCTCGTTGTACAGTAGCACCGTTTAGCCCTCGAGTCGCGACGAGAGTCACACGAGCTGCAGTATTGAGAACGGTGACGACGGGTACGGCACCACTGAAGCACACGTCACAAGACCGAGCAATGGCTAACGGTGAAGGCCGTGCAGCACAGTCTATACTGGATGGCACGTTCTTTGAACCCGTAGAGGATGGATCCAATGCTTCGGTGCTCAAAGCAGAATGTAAGCTTTGCGGAAAAGTAATTTCTGGTTCGCGGACATCCAGGTCAAACTTCAAAGTCCACCTCAAGGTAAGAAACGTGTATCTTTATCCGAGTTGTGATAGTTCTGTCTCTCTAATTGCCATACGTTCCTTTGAGCTCGAAACTCGAATACATTTTACTTATTCCCAGAGGGTACATCCAAATGGTGCATCAGAATATCAGCAATGACTCAAGAGACCCCGGAAGTGCAGTTCTAGCTGGGCGCGAGAAAGCAAGCGAACGCGAGCGCACCAAGCAGCTAGAATTCACAGCAAGTCTGGACAACTATTTTTGTTCAGCAAAAACCGTCCAGGTCAAAAGAAGTTCGATGAGCTTCTGCAGAACTTGATTGTCAAGTCAATGCTCCCTCTGCAATTTGTGGAGGCAGATGCGTTTCAGCAGTCCGTCAAAGGTAAGGGATGGTGTTCTAGCTGGAACAGTTCTTGCTCTATTGGTGTGTTAGGCGAATAACGCTGCAAGTCACATATTTTCAGGAACCTGCCCTGATGTGGTACCGAGATCTCGAAGGACACTCGGGAGAAGGATAGATGACGCATTCGAAGACAAACTTCGCAGCATCAGAAGTGAGCTTCAAGCGACGACACATGTGTGTACCACTGTGGACGTGTGGTCTACTTCAACAAAATATTCATGGGTGTAACAGCACACTGGGTAACTAGGCAATTTCAATTATTTCGTAGGCCATTAGAGTTATGCAGTTTTTTTTATTCATATATATATAAAATAATTTGCACCTGCTATTGTACGCGGGTGTTCTTGCAGCGTGCGCACGCACACGAGACAGAAAGCGTAACTTTTGGAAGAGTTTGACCGACACGTTGACTCAGTAAATTTCTAGCTTCGGGTGATTTTCTTGAAATGCTCGAGTTGCACTGAACAAGACGATTCGCCCTAACAACCATGCTCGGATTGGCAACAAATTCGACGTATCATTTGCCTTAAAGTTTGCACAGTGCTGTTAATACCTAAAATTGCTCAGTCAGTAGATTCTGTAAATAACCCTGTGCAAGTTACCCTGTCTTTTCAGATTGATTTCGACACGCTTGAACGCAAATCAACAGCTCTAGCTTGCAAACGCTTTCATGGAAGGCACTCATACGACCGTGTAGCAGAGCTGCTTTTGGATGTCTACGCAGACTTCAGCCTCGAAAGGAAGGAAGTCGTAGGCACAGTCACCGACAATGGAAGCAACCTTGTAAAGGCTTTCAAGGAATTTGGAATCGATGACACCACTGACGGTACGCATTAATGTCTCTCTTCGAATATTCTTCTCTAAGTTATTTCGCCTGGTCTGTGGTTGAAGAGCTCCTATTTGTTTTGGTGAAGGAGGGAACGGGAATTTATTGACCCCTCTTGTTTCTTTACATATCGGGAAATCGATGTTACGCTTCCCCTTGAACTGTCAGGGTCACCGCTTCCTCATCATCAGCGGTGCGCGTGTCGTACTTTAAGCCTCGTCGCCACGGCTGACGTCAAGAAAGCCCTCAAGAGAAGTCCTACGTGCAGTCGTCTCCACGACTGTGCAACGGCCAAATGCGCTCAGTATTGGGGCTCATCAAATCGGCCAAAGTCTGCAGAGACGGTGCTATCAGTTCTCGGAAGACAGCTGCCAACACCCTGCATTACGCGGTAGAGCTCTCTCTACCACGCATTGGACGTACTTCTCACGCGCAAAGAGAAACTCAAGACACTCTCAGAGAAGCTCGACCTACCATATATAAGAGACGCAGATTTGGACTTTCTGGACGACTACGCGGGATCTTCTACCAAATCGCTGCAGGCGAGGTACTTTTTTTATAAATGTTTTGAAGAGTCGTCTACGTTTATTAATTACAAGACCTTTTCGATCACCATCACTGGAGAAAATCAAGCAGCTTAGGTTATAAAATATTTTTTTTTCAGCAATCGATATCTTGCAGAAAAGCAGCTGTGGCTACTACGGTGACCTTCTGCCAACACTTCTCATGGCAGAAAAGAAGCTAATTTATATGAAGCCAAAAATTCGGCACGGATCTATCATCTTAGACAGCTGCCTAAGGCAATACTTGCATCCTGCTCACACCCATTATTTAAGATGCGGTGGACCTCAAGCGAAGTGGCTAAATCTTCAGACTTTGAGCGCTTGCTCGTGCGAGCGGCTGAGGCGCATGCACTGCTCCAAACGGACAAGTGCGACGAGTTGTCGTCATCGGTGGTGAATAATGACGGTTTTTACGACTCTGAAGACGGGGACACTTCGGCATCTGAACGGTCAGAACAGACCCATGTGAGGGTGGAAGTTTCCCGGTATTTAGATGACCCGAGAAGGGATATCGCCATGCTGCAGGACTATCCGGCCATGAAGGCGGTATTTAGCCGCTGTAACACGAGTTTGTGCTCCTCTGCCGCAGTAGAGACTTTTCTCCGTCGCGAGTCTCGTGTTGAGGCCGAACCGACAATGTCTTGATGACGGCCTATTTGAGAAGCTCATGTTGCTTAAGTGTAATTAACACACCAACCTTTTCAGCAAAATATTTCTTATGTGTTCAATAAATGTATACCTTTTTTTTCCATTTAGTGGTGTTCGTTAGTGATTCCGGCGATTTGCTTGAACTAGGCTATCTCTGGCGTAGCTGATATTGTTGCCACCAAGTATGTCCTTTTCGGTGTGCAATGCGTGTAACTCTTGTGGTGCTAAAATATATTTTTTATTGCAACTCGTACCTGTAAATATGTCGCAATTAACAATTGTGTACAGTGTAACCCTCTTTCGCAATGTCTTAACGGCGCTCAGAGTAGTGTTATAGGTAAACACATTGCAAGTTTCATAGCGCTGCAACATTTGCAGTGTTATGCTGCCCATAATAAATGTTTTTTTTGGTGGGGAGTAAGAACATTCTCGAAATAAAAAAGTATTTCAGTATCTGTATTGCTGTAGCTGTATTCCGGAATACTTTATTCGCCTTTTTGCGAAAGTATCTCCGAAATATCCCGCTACGTCAAAGACAAATGTATCGCAGTATCTGTATTTTAGGCTTCGAACCCATGTATTTCGATATCTGTATTCCGGAACACTTTTTCGAGCATCTCTGCCCTGCCCTGACCACAATACAGAGCGTGTTAACAATTCCTTATGTTTTTTGCTCCAAGATATGTGTCAAAGACTAGACACTGGTACGCTCGTCACTTTGCGAATACATTATTACGTACACGCCCAGCCAACGCAACGTCTGCGAACACAATTCTAAAACTCTGTTAGCCCATAATCAACCGCTAAACGCCATGCCATTTGATGACAAGGGAGTCAGCATTAAGGCCGCAGCCTGACTGCTTTCGTGCTTCCTGTACATGCCACACACGCACATACACAAACACACACACACAAAATTGTAATTAAGACGCAGTATGGGATAAATTTGCGATGGAAGATACCTTCGTCCTCAAGTGGCCATAATATAGGCTAGTTGTGATGAAAAACAAAAGGCCTCATTCGCCCAATGCGCGATTTATTTGCCATGAAATTTACATATATAAGCTAATCTTACTATGAACAATGAAGCGAGGGCGGTAAAGCTTCTAGATTGTTCTGAATTCCGCAAAACCATTCACCTTATTCTTCTCAATCTACGGTAAGCAAATCGTTAGTACAGACATTATTATTTGCATACTCTGGAACATACTTAAGTACCAAGTGCGCACGCCGGTGGATGTACGTCATGATAACGCAGCTGCATTGGCTTAAAAAAGTTCAGAAATTGTTAAGGACCCCTATGTTCAACAAATGGCCACTCTACGTTAACTTTCTTCCGATATTATATCATACTTTAGCAGTTTAAGTTCCTCCTGACGGCTGTCGCACTGAGGCGCCACCGCTTTGAGCAATAAAAAAAAATTCAGCTTGCACCTAAAGTGGCATCCTTCAAAGACTGAAGCAAGACTAAAATTTGCGCTAGTTGGTGATACATTATGAGCAAAAACAGCGCGCAGACGTACAGGACGAAGAATAGATAACTCAACAGAAGTGTTTTAAATGCGAATGCATTTCCTAGAGAGAGAGTGGAAAAAGGACACTATCTTCTGCCTCCCGTCGTGGGGGGCACGGCTCAGCGCCTTCGGGGATGGGGAAGGGGCAGTAAAGATGATAGGAAGAAGAGAAGATAGAAAGAAGGGAGATGCGTGACAAGATAGTCTTGTCAGCGCAGGTGGGAGCACGAAAGCAAAGCTTTAGGCTACAGGGCGGCAAGGTCTGCAGGAACCGCAAACTCGAGGAACGCTCGCAGGGCCGGGATCAACGACCGTACAGGAATAAGAAAGTCCTCCGCAGTTGTCGCAGGGACAACTGCAGAGGACTTAGTCGGGCTATGTCAGGCGCATCCGGCGTTGTCCGCGGAGGAGGAGGATAGGTTGAGGAAGTGTCCGCGCGCCGGCAGGTGTTATATCTCCGCTCTCACTCCCTCTCCCATAGCAACAGCTGCGGGCGCGCGCGCTTATCCTCGCCCCTAGCAACCGGAGCATGTGGTGCGAGAGAGTGTAGGAGAGGGTAGGTGCAGTGCTTCGCCGCTCCTTCTCTCGCCCTTCGCTCTCTCTCCTCCCTGTGCCCCACTCTCCCGTCCGCTCGCGCCCCACTCTCGACCGTTCGCTGGCTGGGCGCCTCTCAAGGCGATGGCAGAAGTCGGTGTCGGCGCAAGAAATGAATTCGCATTTCCTCACGATTTCCTTCGGGGCGGTGGGGGGCATTTTTTTTTCCTTGTCCGCGATCAACAGCGTGTGTTGTGTTACCTTTACTTCGTCGTGTCCGTCTGCGTGCTGTTTTAGGGGCGAGGCTCCTTAAGGTCAAGGCTTGTCCATCAATCCGCCGGTGTCACTCGGCGTAGCCACGCTAGTGCGATGACGATGAGGCTGCCATCACGGCACAGCACATGCAAGGTAACCATTATACGCCATGACGATGATGATGACGCTGATGACGATGAAGAATAAACGCGTTCCAGAGCACTATCCCTTTTAGAGGCGAAGCTCCTTAAGGTCGAGTCTTGTACATCACTCCCCCGGTGTAGCCACGCTAGTACTCAGCGCTCTCGCTAGAAGCGCAGCTGTGCTCTCATTTGATTTGCATGGCGCCCACTAGATGGCTCTGCGGCGCTCGCTCCAATCTCCGGCGCGCTTGCTACACTCTCGGCGTGCTTCCTCTCTCTTTCGACGGTTGTCACTCAGTGCGCTACCACTACCAGATACTACCACTACTGCTATGAACAACGAAGAAGACAAGGCGGCGGAGCGGAGGGCTCGCAAAGCGGCTGCAGCACGGACTCTCAAGTTGTGCGAGAGAGAAGTAGGCGGCGGCGACGCACACAAGCGGATCCAGATTTGCGGGCTCGTGAAGCTGCAGAGGCACGGCACGCCGGCAAGCCGACCCGTAGTTGAGGGTTCGCGAAGCTGCAGCGTCGGCAAGCTGATCCAGAAGAGGCGAGGGCTCGCGCAGCTGCAGCGGCACGGCAGAGCTGGCAAGCCGATCCAGAGGCGGCAGGGGCTCGCGTCACGACGTGTCCCGTCTTTGCATGATCGAGTGGGCAATGTACGGGGGGGATTCATTGTTACCCGAATGATCCCCCCGCAGCTTCGCCCACTCATCATCATTCACTTCGTGGACATGCTGTGATTTTTTTGCCCATAATCCTTCACAGACCATACGTGGTCTTTTAGCATCTGCATATAGCTCTGCGAAACTGTAGACCCTAACACCCGAGAGTGTTAAAGACAATTTCCATTAAGGCACCTCTATACTACGTTCACGAATTCTGCTGTACGCAACATCTCTTAGTAACCCTCACATAAAAAATGAAGGGAGCCTATACGCGAAAAAAAAAATATGAGAAGGCTATCCAGGGGCATAGGCGGACATTACTTTCGGGGAAGGGGGGGGGCACCACCTTTATATGAAGTGGGCGCCGGGCAGACAGATCTCATCGAGTGTCATTTTTTGCTCTGTATGCTATAGTGAAAAAAATGGCACGGGCCCGGTCCGCCACCCCCCTGGCTACTCCATTGAGGCTATCCCATGCACACTAACACAACAAACTAACATACCCCAGTTGCGTGCGCATACAAATGCAGCTATGTGGATGTCGCTGGCAAGTTTCGCGTGTATTAATCACCCTAACATGTGCCAAAAATTTATTAAAACATGAAACTTGTATGCATTTAGGCACTACATGTCTATGAAGGTGCCTTTCGCCCAATACTACTTATTATATTGCATGGACTCGCGCTTCCAGAAAATGTTCCAGTAAACTTGTGTGAAAAATACTGAATCATCCAGTGTGTTTAGTGTAATCTCGGCTTTAAGATGAGTATGGGGTGATTTAAATTGCGCGGCGGGACTGGTATACCAGCGTGAATAGAGATGTTCTCAAAAGTATGGTGACTGACGGAGTTGTAACAAAACGTCGCAACATTAATATTGGTGACAATATTACTGGATAAGTGTTGCCGGGTATAATATCCAGTCCTTGTTAGCAGCAAATCACCGCATGTGCACTGCGTGCCTGACCGCAGCGAACGGCGAGCCGCCGTGTCTCCAGCGTGGACAGCCCACCTAGCGAGTCAAGACAGTCGCGCGAGTGGTGTAAACGGCATTTCTTCCGGGGCGCCTTCCGCCGAGCGACCGCGATGCAGCATACAATCAGCGCCAGCTCCTCGCTTCCATGGTCGACGCAAAGGTTTGGCACACTTTCTATTGTAGCAAGAAAATATGTCTGCTGTAGAAGTGTCATTTATTTTAGGAGAGGCGTCGTGCTCGAACCAATAATAATTCCTTGATATGTAAAGTTCAGCTGCAGTGCGCGCACGGTGCACCGCAGTTGCTCGGGCGTGATCGAATATCATATATGGCCGGGAATACGATGGTTATCAAAGCACGTTCATCTCAGAGTGTAATTATTACGCGGAGACGGTAGAGCCAACAACGGTAACCAGTAAAACATTCTCGCAAACGAGCGTGAGCCCTTTCTTCTGAAGCACCATCGACAACGACTTCGAAATAAACTGAATAGGCTTACAGACGATATCGGCTACCAGTCCGTTAACCGTCTGCGATGAAGTGGCCAGAGATGGTACTTAGAACACGGCGATTCTCCTGTCGATAATCGGCTACGTCGCCGCGCGGTTGGCGCGGATGTATGCGAGCTCACGTTCCCCGGCGAAGGAATCTCGACGTTGACATCTCGTCCAATGCACGAAAGGCAACAGGCTGACGGCTAACATGAGTAGAACTACAGTATTATGCACCCCAAGATTCTTTAAATGTCACTGGGGCACCATTGCCAAATATATGCATCGCAGTTTTATCTTATATACCGAGTTCGCTTCAAACATGCTCCCTGCAATAACTTGTGACACCGCATATGTTTTCACCAATGTCATCAAAGATTGCTAGTGTATCAGTGAACACTGCATGCATAATAACGATCACCAGTGCACTAATACGACAGAGCGTGTAGCGATCCATTGGTGCATATAAACCCCCCTTTCCAAGGTAAACGTAACTGGTAGCGAAGCTTCCATAGAAGCCCATACGTTCAGAAAATGGCGGCTCACCAGCTGCTCATGGGGCTTAGCGCCATCTATGTGAGGAGGGAACACTTCCGGTGGAACAAAAAATAAAGCGGATGTGACGCAATTAGCTGGTAATCAAGTGACGTCATTTTGTTGGCACTAGCGCGAAATTTGGTATCAAATTAGTTTTCGTAGGCCCCTGATCGTAGGCCCCTGATCACCTTAATCATTTTCCTCAGGACGTATCAATAAAGTTCTTGTCACTGTCACGTGTACTACCGTTCAATTCGCCTCGGTTGCACTACGAAGCTTATTCTTGGAACTTTTATTCAACGTTCGTGGCATCTTCCGCAGATGGATTAAAGCAAGCAGCAGTGTACTTTTCATATTTGGAGCGTTGATTATTTGCTTCGCAAATACGCAGGTTCTTTAGTGTGCACATTGCTTGTGTTCTTCAGTTCTAACAAGAAGAAATGACGCCTAGTCACGCTAAAGATATGAGACTTCAGTTTTATTCGATGGTCTCAATAACAAATTTTAGCAGCGGCGGCGGCACCCTGCGAGCACTGCTAACCTCGGAACTGATTTCGCGTTGTCGCAGGAACCTACGCTGTGGCAGTGCCTGCCCTACGGCCCCGTGGAGGGACCGCCTTCGTACTCAGCTGCTAAAAGGATCGTCTGTGCGCGCATTTGAAAGCTTCGTTGGCTTCGTCTGCTTCGTCCAGCCTGATTGCATCGCTTTGCGCTACGGTACCACTGCGCAGGCGCCACTCTGACGGAACGAAGCAAGATAAAAGGAGTCTTTCCTGCGGTGGTGTCATTTTGGCAGCGGCGGCGGCACCCTGCGAGCCCCGCTAACCTCGAAACTGATTTTACGTTGTCGCAGGTCAGTCATTAGGTCAACCACTTTCTTCTTGTTTCCTCTATAGTGCCACCGCTGCCATAGGCCTTTTGTTTCTTGCAATGTCGACATTGTGTTCATCATGCCATCTGCCTATACTTGCTGAGTGTGTTCCTGTGGAGTGTAGCGAGTGCAGTTGCATGTATCATCTCGTAAAGTGTGCAAGAATTTCAGAAAAGTCTTTCAAAACAAAAAATGCTGCTCAGAAGGCCTCTGGGCTGAAGCTGAACCCCCATTACGGCAAGGTGGTGTCCACCTTGCCGTAATGGGGGTTCAGCTTCAGCCCAGAGTAACAGCCTAGAGGGTTTAGATATGAAAGCTATTCTTGCTTCCATCAGTGAAAAACTTGCAAGTCTTCCGCTGTTGACAGAAAATGTTGATGGGATGGAGCAGAGTCTGAGGTTCATGCCGAACAAGTTTGATGATTTTGAAAAAAACTATCAGTCGCCAAGACAACGACCTTAAAGAACTACGAAAGAAGGTGGTGGAACTGGAGGAAAGAGAGGCTTATCGCCAAACCACACAGAGTGAGCTAGAATGACAGATAAATGAATTCGAGTACAGAAACAGAAGGCTGAACTTCGAAATTCACAGAGTCCGTGCGGGGCCAAATGAGAATCTGGTAGAATCGCTAAACACAGTCGCTGACAAGCTCAATGTCCCTCACCTGGAGGCATCAAAGGTAGTGTCTGTCCACAGACTTCCAGCCAAATCGGAGACAATACCAGGAATAATTGTTCGCTTTTGCTCAACAGCACACTAGAGATTCATGGTTAGCGAACAGATGAAACTTGAAGCAATCTGACTCAGCTGTTTTTGTTCAAGAAAATCTGTCACGGCACTGCAGGGTACTGCTCATGGAATCGAAGAACGTAGCTAGGGATAAGAGCTCGAATATGTCTGGTACAGTCATGGTAAAGTTCTTGTGCGGAAGACGAAACGAGCACGTGCGGTTCAAATTCGGAGCTATGATGACCGTCATCGACTTTAGATTACCTAATCCCGATTGTGTTACTTTGTAAAAATAATCTGCATGAGCTCTTACTACTATTACCTGCCAAATGACCTGAATTATGTCGTATGTCAGCTACGTCGTAATTCATGTACATGTGTGCACCTAAATGCTAGGTCGATTATAAATAAGGCATCGTGCCTGGAAGAGTTCTTTGCTCAGTTTTCATTCAAATACTCGGCCATAATGCTCACTGAAACGTGGAGCATTAATGAAATGGATGTGTTTCAGCTCTCCAGTTACAGGACATTTTATTTAAACCGCCAGAGTGGTCGTGGGGGGGGGGGGGGGGGGCATTGTTTGTTAATATCTGATACCATTCAATGTGAATTGTTGGATTGCTTTACTCGGACTACTCCCGATTATGAAGTGCTTTGTGTTCGTGCCAACAACACCGTGTTTTAAGTTTGCTATCGACCACCACATATTGATAATGCCGTGTTTCTCAATTTTTATGATCAATTCCTGGCATATGTGACAGAAAATAAGCATATACTTATTGCTGGAGGCGATTTCAACATTGACGTTGGATCTACCAGCTCTATATCTCGTGACCTTAATGCTGTCATTACGTCTAATAGCTCATGAACACAATTACAGTGCCCACCAGAGTGACCCCTGAACGCGAGTCAGTTTTTGATCTTTTTATCACAAATTTGTTCGAGACAAATATTAGGTCCGGTGTTCTGTCGTATTGCATCAGTGACCATCTTCAGATATTTTTATGTGCAGAGCTAATGACACAATACACAAAAACGCACCGGAAAATTATGTTTCAATCAATTACGGAAGAGGCGATGGGTGCCTTTCGTAAAAGTCTATTGCAGATAGACTGGACCGATATAAAAAAAATTGTAGATGCAGACGATGCTTACGATAAATTTCTTGCTATTTTCAAACGAACATATCACGTGCATTTTCCTCTAAAAGAATGCAGATTAAACCGTAAAATACGAAAACCTTGGATAACGCCCGAGTTGCATGATCAAATGAAAAAACAGAGATAACCTTTACCAAACCTTTCTGCGTACATGTTTACCAGAGGACCTAGCGGCCTTCAAGAGCTATCGTAACAAACTTACAAAATGTTTACGGTCCGCGAGAACACACTATCAATCTACGTATCTTGACGTTCCTGTCAATCGTTCCGACGTTTTATGGGCTAGATTAAACACGCTCCTTAATCGTGGTCACACTACCGCCCCTGTTTCCGAGCTGAAAGTTAACGGCAAATATATAGAAGGGTCAGAATCGGCTGTCGCATTTAATAATTTTTTTCACTCATATGACTACAACCCGAAGTGCGGATGATGCTTGCGAGTGCGTTAAAAATCGAAATATTAAGTCATTGTATCTATCTCCTATCACCGCCCACGAAGTCTCGTCAACAATAAAAGGTATAAAATATAGTACCAGTTGTGATGTTGACAGAATTCAAATACGCCCTGTTCAAGAAGTTTCTGATGTTATCGCTCCTATTTTAGCACACCGTTTTAATGTCTCTTTAACGAAGTTCGTTTTTCCTGTGAATATACAAGTGGCAAAAGTGACTGTACTTTATAAAAAAGGTGATCGAAATGATTTAGGTAATTATAGGCCAGCCTCGATTTTGCCTTTGTTCTCATAGGCCTTTCAAAAAAATTCTACATACGCGAATTTCAAGTTTTATTGATAAACACAATTTACTTACGCCTGCTCAGTATGGATTTAGAAAAAAATAACTCTGCTGAACTAGCGCTTCTGGAGCAAAAAGAGTACATACTTACAAAATTCAAAGAAAAGGCACTCGTTCTTGGCGTATTTTATCGATTTTTCCAAGTCCTTTGATTTAGTTAATAATAAACTACTTGTAAATAAATACACTGCTATGGTATTCGAGGCGAGGCCCCTATCGCTTATGGAGTCTTACCTATCCAGCAGACGACAAGTTGTATGCATAAACAACTCTTTCTCCAGTGTGCAACCTGTGCTATGTGGAGTGCCGCAAGGCAGTATTTTGGGACCACTATTGTTAACATATATCTTAACGATAATATAAATATTTCCAACGAGGCCAAATATATCATATATGCCAATGATACCAGTATATTCTTTTCACGGCATGACATTAACAAGCTTATAAGTATTTGTAACAGAACGATGAAAAAGCTAGAAAGAGGGTCAGCAGCAAATGCTACGCGTATTAACGAAAACAAAACAAAAGCTGTTATATTTCGAGCTAAGAACAAAATAATTCCATCTCACCAAGACATAACACTGAGTACTCGCACAATTGAGATTGTTGACCATTTTAAATGTCTTGTTTCTGAGAACATGACCTGGGATTACCATGTGGGATATGTCTTGCAAAAATTAGCTCAGGTGACAGGTGTAATAGGTCGATTTCGATATTTGCTTCCAAAACAAAATTAAGCTTTTGCTATATCATTCGCTTTTTAACCCTCGTTTAAACTATTGTCAATTGGTATGGGGTACAACAACGGCTACTAATGTTGATGAAATATACATGCTTCAGAAAAAAATGTATTACGCATATATTTAATGCTCATTTTGTGGCATCCACTAGACCCTTATTTCGTAACTCAGGAATAATTAAGGTGCAGCAGCTATACAATTATACATTAGGCGACAAATTCAGATCGGAAACTCTTAGGCACATAAAAAATCTACGCAGTCTAGCCAACCTGCGTGCAAGGAATCTAAACTACCCCACCCGTCATGGGGAGAAGTGGGAGGTTGATATAACATGGTTAAACTCCGGCAAACAGCGCTTATCTTACACTCTTCCAGCTCTTCTGAATCGCTGTCACCTGAAAAGTTTTGACTTATTCCACTATTCGTATCACGATATCCATGAATAATTTGCAGATATATAATACTTGATCTTCAAATCAATAGCACATTCAGTTTCATGTTTTTTTTTCTCAGTCCTAAAACAAAAATCTTAGATATATATTTGCTTTTTTTTCATTGGTATGTCGGCATTTCTAGGGTTGTAATCTAGATTGTGTATAATGTGGTAATCTATATACTGTCTTTTTTATGCAGTGTATTATGTGCTTCATATTTTGTTTTTGGATGACAATCGCGTTATCATGTTTATGTTTTTCTACACAGTGTAATAATTTAGTTTTCAATTCGCGGTTCATATATGCATTGAAATCACAACTTCAATCTTTAAGCCCTGTTGTAGCACACCGCCCGCGAGGTGCCATATCGGCATGGTTACCGCGGTGCTGCTACCGCTACGACTTTTTACTTTATATTTCATTTTTGTGCTTTTTTTTGTATAGGGCTGTGAACTAGTCAAGCTGTTTTAAAACACAGCTTTTTTTTCCACAGTCCTTTCTTTCTGTACGACTGAATGAAAAATAAACTTGAACTTGTACTTGAACTCAGTTTTACTACACTGCACACAATGAGTACCAAGTGGATAAGCACAAAATGTGTCCGGACACTACATGTGCTTTGTTTTGCCTGATGTTCGGTAAAATTACCGTTACGTATGAGAATGCAGGTACGCGAATTGTATTGCGATAGATAACTTAGTGATCTGCTCACCGATAACACGAATAATAGTAGGAAGTGCGTGTTCAAGAAGGGAACGGAGCCGCAGGAATACGGATGCATGAAAGTCCAGCGGGCTCGGTCCTCCGAACCGTTGCCCTTGTTTCTTATCTAGAAGACGTTGGTCGCCAGGAATACGTGTGTTGCTACTGCATCCTTGCACAGCACATCGTTTCCGCAGGTACCGAGGCAAACACTCGGCGTTAAATGTTATCCGCGTAGTCCCGCTGCCCGTTGGACACCGACTCAAAACGTTCACCCACGATGAAACGCACGTCACAATTTCGCGCACAGCAGAACTTAAATTTTCACCACAATAATGCAAAGACTGCAAGCAAGTGCGGAACACTAAAACACGTGAGGGGGTGTGTCATCGCAGAAGAGTTTTACGAGCGCGCCTTTCCATGAAGCGCAAGGGCTGCAATGAGTAATAATGGCGGGCGCAGAGGGCGCTAGGAAAAAGATTTTTCGTAATAATAAAACACTGTCATAAAGTATTTGCTTATTGCACATACATAATATTGTTTGGGGAAATAAATGTCATTTGTAAAACATAGCGATTGCTTCGCTTTTGAATAAAACTTGGTTTTTCACTACTAGTGTTTGTTCCCTCCAAACAGCCGCGCTTCAATCGCAGCTCCCATGACTCCCCATGCTGATGTTGCTGGCAACAGCTTCTGAACCGCTTTTCGCCCCAAGTTTCGCGACCTATCTGGATAGACCTTGCCGTTCGTTTACAACCCGCGCCGTGGCGTGATGTGGTGTAGTGGTTAGCGTATGTGCTTGCTGATTCAATGTTCCCAAGTTCGAATACGTGTGTGCATGTTGTGAATCTCGCGTGATCTATTTCTGAATGTATTATGTGTACATAAGTTATGTGTGTCATAAAATGCGTGTCGGAGCCTCCACATCACCAATTAGAGCTTTGAAGGTAACTAAAATTAATTTTTGTTTCGCGCCTCATGCACCGCTTAGCTAGGACGCGCCGAAGCTGGGACACAACGTAGCTGGCGGACACCGTAGCTCGGACATCTTTCTAGTCGGTCCTTGTAACTAGCCGGGATCCAAGACGACAAATCTCCGGCCTATTTGAGTCCCGCCTATGAGATGTGCCGCTGAGAAAAGTTCTACGCAACGGGACGGCTACGGGTGGTGCGGCCTAGAGGTTGTGCCGGCTAAACAAACAGTGCATAGGCGTTAGATATTTCGTCTTGTTTCCGGGCTATACACTCACACTTTAAGCAGGACATGATTAGAGTGTACTGCTATTGAACACGTGTTGGTGAAACTTCAAATTCAATTTTCTTACAGAAAGTGTTCATCATCTACAATAAGCAAGTATTACCTCATTTCAGTGTACCTGCAAGTTTGCAGATACGACATTCGCCATATAGACCACCATCGAAAATGGCCACAATTAATCTTAAATTTGATAAATTACTTGACATACAATTTACAGATATAATAATGCCTCGCTGGCCAGACAAGAAACCTCATTATATTCCACGGCCAATAAGCAATGACTTATTTATTCTAGATATAGGCGCAGACATAGATGACTACATGGCAAGAAAATGTGACTCAATAATAATGTGAAGGCAACATAAAAAGTAGTTATTGCACATTTCAAAAAAGTGGTTGACATTCCGTCATAGGAATCGGTATAACGAATGTGAGCCCGGCCTTCACAGGGGTGGTTGATTGTATATTGTACACTCATGTATAAAAGCATGAACAATGCCTACAAGTGTTTGGCAGCTGTAGATCCAGTGAACGTGGATGTACCCATGTTTACGTCTTGTGGTTCATGTCCACACTGCCGGCTAACGTCCACGATCTTGACTTAAACCTTTCCGTAGCTGTAGTTGTACATTGCACTCATACACATCATGGGTTGAACCGCGCGGAAAGATGGCATCAACAAGCCTGCAAGGAGCGTTGATACTTCATATGTACTGAAGAAGCCAAATATATGAAAGAGCGCAGATTGTTTCCTTCTTTCTTCCTTCGTGTTTGCGCACTACGCTACCCGTTCGATGATATGTACCAACTAGCCTGCAAAAAGATCTTATCGTAGCTTGTACCGTGAACGCGGCAAAGCATTCCGCTAAACGCTGTCGTCTCTCTCCCTGCACCAAATCACTCACTGCGCGGCATTCGCCCGTGGACGTTATCGCCTTTCTGTGTCGCTTGAAGGAGGAGTTTTATTAGTCGGCGCTGTCGCACTCGAAGCAGTAGGTGGCGGAGAAGCGCTGTAGGCGCTTGTGGAAGCGGCTCTTCTCTGTCCACGAGCCATCCCGCTAAAACGACGCGAAAGGCAAAGCACGTACTGCGTCTTCACCATGCGGAATCATCGCGTAGAGGACATTGAATGAACCGTAGAACTTCGTACACAGATGCACTGAAAGCCACCGTTGCCCTGAAACTACAAGAAGCGCTCCCTGTGAGCAGTCGTTAGTTGCAAACCGAGCGTGTTCCTCCAGACCGCCCATGGTTATGATACAACGCTTCACTTCAGCGCTTCTATACGGACACACGACCTCGCCAACGAAGATCACTGTGATAGGAAGGAGTGAGAGTATAAGGCTTGCTCGTAAGACCTCGTGCATGTGCGTCGGTGGCGCTGTGGCTAGAACGCGGGGCACCTGTCGTGGCGGACGGAGGGGTCGCGTGTTCTATTCGCAGGTCATTCACATTAACGATTCTATTTCTGGTGTTTCTTTTGTTAGGATGTTTATTAGCAAAGAATGCAGGAGAACTGGCAGCGGTCAGCAGCGTTCAGCCAAGCACAGCAGCCACGAGCTCATGCCGATAGTGATGACACTGAGGCAAAGAACAATGCCGCTGAGGCCAATTCTTCTTCTTCTTCACTACAATCGCCCTCCGCAGAAAAAGGCGCCATCCTAGCGGCCTAGGGTTGAGGACACAACTATTGGGTCGTAGTACGGGTTCAGGCGAGAGACATGGACGAGTTCGCGGCGGCGATGGCGTAGACCTGTCGATGGCGTGATGGGCTCCACGAGGTAATTGACCGAGGACGTTTGCTCGACAACACGGTATGGTCCGATGTATTTGGCAACGAGTTTTGCGGAGCGGCCCGATGCGGTAGGGGGTACCCGAAGCCATACGAAGGAACCAGGGGCAAAAGGTGGTGCCAAACGGTCGCCACGTTGACGGGACTGCTGCTGCCACTGGTCCTCGGTAGAAAAGAAGCGGGAAAGCTGGCGACATTCTTCAGCATGTCGGGTTGCTTCGGACAGGGGAGTACTTTCGGACTCATCAGGTTTCTATGGAAGAATGGTGTCAACTGTGTGGGAAGGTTCTCGTCCATATAGAAGAAAGTAAGGTGAAAATCCAGTAGTAGCTTGTGCCGCCGTATTATAAGCGTAGGTGACGAAAGGGACAACTTCGTACCAATTTGAATGATCAGAGGCGACGTACATGGATAGCATATCACCAAGAGTACGGTTGAAGCGCTCTGTCATGCCGTTAGCTTGCGGATGCTACGCAGTACTTGTGCGGTGCACGATTCGGCATTCGTCAAGTAATGCCTTCAATGCGTCGGAAAGAAAGGCACGACCTCTGTCGCTTAGGAGCTCGCGAGGGGAACCTATGACGCAGAACGAAATGCCGCAACAGAAACGTTCCTACCTCGCGGGCTGTGGCCGTCGGCCAGTGCGGCTGTTTCGGCATAGCGTGTCAGGTGGTCGATCGCCCCACGATAATCCAGCGGTTGCCTGCTAGAGTTGATGGCAGTGGTCCGTAAATGTCAATGCCAACGCGATCGAAGGGTCGACTGGGACATGGTAGAGGTTGTGACGGGTAGACTTGTCCGGGAGGTAACTTTCGTCGTTGGCACTGAGCACACGAGCGAATGAACTTCCGCACGTAGTTATACGTGCCACGCCAATAAAATCGGAGCCGGAGTCGAGCGTACGTCTTGAAGAGGCCCGCATGCGCGCACTGTGGGTCTGCGTGGATAGCGTCGCATATAACAGCACGGAGATGGCGGGGTATCACAAAAAGCCACTTGCGACCTTCGGAAAGGTAGTTGCGTCGATAAAGGTCATCCCGAATGCAAAAGTTGGTAGCCTGGCGGCGGAGAGCACGAGATGGTGAAGAAGTGAGGCGATCAGAAAGGATGCCCATGCGAGAAGTGATCCAGGGATCTTTCCGTTGCTCCGCCGTCATGTTGCGTAAGGCGGGTGATGCAAGTGCAGGCTCAAGGTCAGAGAGGCAAGCAGCTTCATCCGATACTGGTGAGCGAGAAAGGGCGTCAGCGTCCGTGTGCTTGCGGCCGGATCAGTAAATAACGCGGATGTCGAACTCCTGAAGTTTAAGCGCCCAGCGAGCAAGTCGTCTAGATGGGTACTTAAGAGTGGATAGCCAACAAAGGGCGTGGTGGTCAGTGACAACGTCAAATGCTTGACCGTACAAGGGCGCAATTTCGCAAGGGCCCAAATGATGGCTAAACACTCTTTCTCGGTGACCGAGTAGTTGGCCTCGGCTTTCGTCAGAGTTCGACTTGCGTAGGCGACGACATATTCATCAAACCCTTCTTTTCGTTGCGCAAGTACAGCGCCAAGTCCGACGCCGCTGGCATCAGTGTGAACCTCCGTCGGAGCGGCAGGGTCGAAGTGGCGGAGGATGGGCGGCGTACTTTGGTGAAGGCGTCGTCGCAGGCTGGTGACCAAGCGGAAATGTCCTCGTCACCGCTAAGAAGGTCCTTCAGGGGCGCACATAGGGAGGCGAAATTTTGAATGAAGCGTCGGAAGTATGAGGACAAGCCGACAAAACTTCTAAGCTCCTTTAGGCTCTTTGGTTTCGGAAAATCGGCGACTGCGCGAAGCTTGGCTGGGTCTGGAAGGATGCCGTGCCGCGATACGACGTGTCCAAGAATTGTGAGTTGTCGGGCACCGAAATGACACTTTTTTAGCTTGAGCTGAAGGCCTGCGTCAGTGAGGCACGTGAGAACGCGCTCGAGACGACTTAATTGAGCGTTGAAATTGGCGGAAAAGACAACTACGTCATCTAGGTAGCATAAACATGTGGTCCACTTGAGGCCTCGTAAAATACTGTCCATTATCCTCTCAAAAGTGGCTGGAGCATTACATAGGCCGAAGGGCATGACGGTAAATTCGTATGAGCCGTCAGGTGTGACAAAGGCTGTTTTAGGTCGATCAGACGCTTCCATAAGAACTTGCCAGTACCCAGAACGCAAGTCCAGCGAAGAGAAGTATTCCGCTCCCTGCAAACAATCCAGGGCGTCGTTGATTCGCGGTAACGGGTAAACGTCCTTCCGGGTGATCTTGTTTAAACGTCGGTAGTAGACGCAGAACCGAATAGAGCCATCCTTCTTCACAAGAACGACCGGTGACGCCCATGGGCTGCACAATACCTCGCTGGAGCATGTCAGCAACCTGATCGTCAATAACACGGCGCTCCAACGCCGAGACTCGATAGGGACGTTGCCGTAGAGGCGCATGACTTCCTGTGTCAATCTTGTGAGAAATGGTCGTTGTGCGACCGAGACAAGAAGAGTGGCTACCAAAAGAAGCGCGGTACCTCTGCAGTAGGTTGATCAGCTGGCTGCGTTCTGAAGAAGACGTTGCGGCATCGATGGAGCGATGAAAACCGTCAGAAAGAGGTTGGTCAACAGTAGGGTCAGAAGTGAGTGCGCTGAGGTCCGTAGAGGTTCACGTAGCAGGAGCGTCAAATATGTGACAGGTGTCGATCGTCTCTACGCGACCGAGGCATTCACCATGGTATAAAGGTAAAGACCACTCTAGGGTTTTGTCAACGAGCGTCTTCGTGACGCCACTGCGAAGAGTAAGGAGAGCAACGGGCAGTGGCGAACATTTGCGGCGAATGAACAGTTGAGAGGGCGTAAAGAGAACATCTCCATCTGGAATAGCGGCGCACGACACAGGTACAAGCCGGGAAGCGCGCGGAGGAACGGTTGTGTCAGCGGATACGGACAGTTTATAGCACGGAAGGAGGGTTTCGACAGCATCAACGTCTGGAAGGGCATAAAGCTCTAGTTCGGCGCGACAGCAGTCAATGACGGCGTTATTATTCGCAAGGAAGTCCCAGCCTAATATTAAGTCATGGGAACACGAGGGGAGCACGACTGTCACGATTATCTCGGGAGCGCTTGCAATTAGGATGGAATTGAGAGAGACGGGAGACGGACGTGGCACGGCAAACAGACTTTATCACACGAAATCGCAAGGAGACAACAAACGCTCAAAATACACACTCAAAACCGAAAACATGCACACAAAAGCAATCAGCTAGAAAATGGAACTAGCTACAATCCAAGTTAGGGTCAGTCCTAGCCCTAGCCAGTCTATAGCCAATATGGCTTTTCTATGTCTGCCGTCGTCGTGCGGTCGCACCCTAATCGAACGTTCGTGGTGCCCGCTCAGTGCTACTGACTCACGGTCCCGTCGCAGCAGTACTCGGAGACGTGTCCCGGTCGTCGACGTCGGTCCGCATCAGTGCTCCTTGTATCCCTCGCTCGTACTCCGGTCGCCGCCGAACTTGCGAGGTTAGGCCTAGCTCCTTGTCACCCGATCCGACCGAACCTGGCTCTCGGGGGATTGTCGGTTGAAGGCCTGCCGCCGGGTCAAGAAGTGGAAGTGCTGCTGGTGCGTCGGAATCTGCTGTGGCGAGACGGCGGCAAGCCCGGGAAGCCTCGCTGGTCGCATACCCAGGTCGCCGGCCACTTGCCAAGCCTCACGCTGCCTTCAGAAACCGAACTGCCGCTGCTCGCCGCGAGTGCGACGCTGCCTTCCTGCGACCTCTTCTTACGGCGCCCCACCGAACAATGCCGTCTCTTTCCTCTCGGCTCTTCGACCACGGCTCGGGTCGCGTGCCACGCGCCCTTTGCCGACGAATCGCGTGCGTGGATGTGGCAGCGGAGCACCCCATCGGGTACTTTTCCGTGGCTCCGCACACCATCGCCACTCGCACACCTTCGGCGCGTGCCTCGTGCGTCCCTTACTAATCACAGCGAGAAAGTCGATGATATACACAAGTCCTTAGACTACGACACGTGTAGTACAGGCCGCGAGAGGTGTTATGTTTTGTGCGTTCGCCGTTCGAAGGAAGAGGTCGAATAATGGTGTCAGAACCTTTCGGAGTTTGCGGCACAGCTTGGCGGAAATCACGGATACGCGGCTCCGGTGTCGACGAGTGCCGTGACGACGAAACCGTCGAGCGACACTTCAATAACGTTGGCTGGAGAGGGGCGAGGACTTGTGCATGGCTGCGTGGACGCAGTTCGTGCCTCGGGAACTGCGGCCATCAGTTTTCCTGCTCGGTGGGTCCGGTACGGCGTCGCATTGGAGAAAGCGAGCGACGACGTGGAGACGGTGAGCGGTGGTTAGGTGCGAATGAGCGTTCTGGGTGAAATGAAGAGGAAGGATTGGGGGGAAGGCGCAGACGAAAACTGAGGAGCGAAAGGTGGCACTCGTCGAATGTTCGTAGAAGCTGGGCGACGACGGCAATAACGCGCCACGTGGCCGATACCGTCACAAGCAAAACAGATCGGACGTTCGTCGTAGGTCCGCCATTGGTCGGAGTACGCGCCAATTGGCGGCTGGGGTGCAGGAAAATGTGGCCGGTGTGGCATCGGCATAGGCGGCGGCGAAAAGGTCGTTGGTGAATACAGAGGAGCGGGCTGGAGCAGCTGTTGACAAGGTCGGGCAACGGCTTCTGCGTACGTGAGAGGTGCAGTGACTGGCGGTGGTTCACGGGCGGAAGGAATAGCTTGAGCGACCTGGTCTTGGATGAAGTCGCGGAGCGTAGGTGCCAAACTGCGTGGTTAGTCGGGTACGCAAGAGATCAAAGAGTTGCCGAGCAACCTCGGCGTGGATGAATTCTTAGATCTTCGAGAGAAGAGGAGCGTGGTCATCTCCTATGCCAAGGCTGGACAGAGAGCCGTCAGGTGCCGAGGGACGTCTGGTGTGGAGACGTTACCTACGCAGCTCGTCGTAACTCTGGCATAATTCGGTCAGTTCGACGATAGTGCGAGGACTCTTCGACAACATTTGGAGAGCGTCGTCCTCAATGCCCCTCATGATATGTTATATCTTCTCTTCTTGAAATCGACGCATTTACCCACTTGCAAAGGTCAAGAATGTCCTCAATGTAGCTGTTGAAATTCTCACCAAGCTGTTGGGATCGGGTACGCAAGCGTTGTTCAGCGCGGCGTTTGCGTACCTCGGGCCGTCCGAAAACTTGGTTATGGCTTGTTTTGAAGACGGACCACGTAGAGAGGTCAGCTTCGTGGTTTATGAACCACAGCTTAGCCACGTCCCAGAGATAGAATGAGACGTAGCCCAACTTGGCGTCGTCATGCCGCTTGTTGTGGACACTCACTCGATCGTAAGGGGAGATCCAATCGTCAACGTCCTTGTCGTCAGTGCTCGAGAAAACGGGGGGGATCTCGAAGAAGCAAGGAACCGGCGCAGAGTAGGGTGGGCGGTGCCGGTGGAGGAGTTGGAGGAGTGGTGCTTGCGTCGTTGGGCATGACGGACGGTAGAGTGTGATTATGTTTTTTGTTTCTTTTCAGTGGATGATCACTTGATTACAGAGCCTGGCGACTACATTGTGTCGTCATTCGTCAGCGTAGCAACTACGATTTTGCCTTTGCCATTTAGGAAACAGAACTTGTTTTCTGGATCAAAACAAATACTATATTCCCCACGTTCATTTCGTTCCATGCTCTTTACCGTTGGCAGAGAGCATCCATTCGTACCGTCGTCATTCTCCTCCTGTTAGGGTCAGAAGTCACAATGAATCATCAACGGGCTCTTTCGCAGCCTCGCGAGTCTCAGATAACCGCAAAAACGGCATTCATTCAAAAATAATTGGTTGAATCTCTGAGGCAACGCACAACAATGGCACGTGTGTGCTCCCACGAAATCCCGTTGTACTATGCAAAGTACATCTACATTCGATTACACCTCAGGGCAAAACTATACAGTCTATATGCTTTTCGCGCTTTACAGGGATTGTTTTGTTCTTGCTGAAGCATGATCAATCCGTTTTTTTCCATATATAAATTGTAAAACCTAAAATTAATTTTAAAAAGGAGTGCGCACCACGTGCGTTTGACGGCCTCTCCTTTTCCTAAAGTTTAACGACTCATAGAACAGAAAAAGTAGAACCGAGTCAATATTCCAAGTTAGGATTATCTTGCTGCGACCTTTGGCGTCCGAAGTTCCAATGAGTAAGATCAGAATATTCCGTTGTGTATTTTCTATTCCCGTAAAAGGAAGTGTACTTTGTAAAGTACACTGGGCCTTAATGGGTTAAAGACTGTTTCCTCTAATTCTTTGAGCATGTTGCTGTCGGATAAAAATACAATCGCACAAAATTTTTGGGTTTGTGGCGGAAGCAAGAAACAAAGGCTGAGCTATATAAGCTCCATACTCCGAGCAGATTGAAAACCTTAGTAGATGCTACAGCCCATAATGAAAACTATTTATATTCCATAATACCTCATGAATTTATCTTTAGGCGATAGTCGCGAAAACGTTCGTATGTAGATCCACCCATTGGTGCTTCCCGAGTCACCACAAACGCTGCGGGTCTCTAACTTGCTATTGACAAGGTAGATGCGTTACCATCTGTTGCTCAAGTTCGTGAGGCGCAGTGCCCTGAGTTGGCTGCAACGTCACCTCACTCACCTGTTAACCCATTGTAGAACAGTAGTACAAATGTGTACCACTTTTTCGCCGCGTTTCAAACATGTATGTAAACGTATGGTCAAAAGAAGTGTAATTTTGTCGCCAATTTGACAAACCGCGAGGAAGCGCCTTTAACCCAAGCCTCACTCATAACATTCATCCATATTAAAATATCTCTCAGACGCTCACCTGGCTATGGTAGCCTGGCTATCTTGTTCTGCGCTCGCCTTGTGTGAAATCACAGCCGGGCCTACTTCATAAAAGTGACCGGACGCGGGACGCCGGACGCGGGACGGACAAAGCTCCGAGCATAAGATGCTTCGCATCTAAAAAAGGAGAAAAATTGGCAGATCCCAAGTACCATGGGAATCGATGTTATGCGTAGCATGCGCAGACAAGGTGGCTGGGTTGTAATTTTGTTATTGAGCGAAACGTTACGAAATGACGTTAAAGATAGGTGCAAATGTTGTACGCACATCCATATGTCGAACAGTGCCATATATTTCATATAACCAGTTGTTTAGACTTGCGTAACGATGCCAACAGAAACATGGGTATTGGCAACACCAGAAGCGGTAAGCTGATATGTAGCACTTGTGCTTGCGACGATGGTAGCCCTGGATAATGCTTCGTGGAGTAACTATAGTGGATAGCGCTTAAGTATGCAAATGACGTTAACCCAACATGACGCCTGCCTCCTAGGAGCACATATGCAATGTTTAAAAAATTGGATGGCCTGCATTGCAACCACAATTGACGTTTCACTACCATTACGCATGCACAGGGTAGGATAGTTTTCCAAATCAGTTCCGAGACCATGCGTGGCTCTGTGGTAGAATGCTTGATTGCCACGCAGATTGCTGGGGTTCGCTTCCTGCTGCGACCTTGATATGTATTATTTGCATTCGTAGGGTCAACGCTGCCCACGTTGGTTTTTGTTAACGCTCTCGCTTTTAAACTACTAATGTCTGTCCTCGCCGTTCCTGGGTAGATATAAATTGTGAAACACTTGTGGAGCATACCCGCATACCCCGGCCCGTGGTATACGGGTATGCGCCACATATGTCTGCAGGAAAGGGTTTGACGACGTACGCGGCAGCATTTTCCCGTTATTCATGTCATGACCAGCCATACATATTCATCAATTCCTGTTACCCTCCCATGGAAATTTTGGTCTATCCGAAGTTAGAGAGGTGATCACGAGAGCACCCAGACGTACGCGGCTAGATAGATAGATAGATAGATAGATAGATAGATAGATAGATAGATAGATAGATAGATAGATAGATAGATAGATAGATACGTAGATAGAAACGCAAAAGTGCTTACAGTACGCAAACAAAGACTTCGCATTTAATATATACACAACGAGGCGCAACAACACTACCTCACCCTGCTCAAATACCCTCAGACACCCACGCACATTGGCAACCGTGTATCAAGAAACACCAGTCCTGACCTCACGTTCGTACAAGGCCTCAAACGTTATGATTGGAGCTGCATGGACGAAATTTCGGGCAGCGATCATCCCACACAATAAATCGGTGACAAATATTGGGAAAGCCAAATAACAGACTGACAAGCCTTTCGCACAGATGAGTGTGTTGGTTATGCTACTATAGCCGACATAGAAAGGCGGACCCGACGAGTCATGGAAAGAGCAGAGAAGCACACAAGGGTAATACAATTGTTACTAGACAGCCCCTTTGTCAAATCCCACTTACTGCACCTGTGGGAAGCGCGGAGGGTCCTTGGGAAGTCCTGGCAACGTCGCAAGTGTAACCGCAAACTGAAGATTCGAATCTTCAAGCTGGTCAAGGAGGTGCAAGAGTACTTTGAATGGCTGAAAAGAAAGAACTGCCACGACACTTGTAAGAAGCTTCAAGGGGCCCTAAGGACCAAGCGTACCTTGGCAATACTCAAAACTCTCCTAGCCAAGAAAAATACCCAGAGCGCAGCAAAACAGAAAGTACATAGACTCATAGATAACCCCCCCAGGAGAAGCGCAAGACATTGTCAAAGAAGTGAAGGAGAAGTTCCTTGGTACGGAGTGGAACACTGATGTACATTCGCGCTTTGATGAGTACCGAGATAACCGAAACAAAGAACTTGATCTACTTTTCACGGTAGCAGAGATAGAAAGGACCGTCAGCAAGCTCACCCGCAACACAGCACCGGGCAACGACCGAATCAATGAAAAGACACTCCGGAATCTAGATGAACCATCTGTAAACGCTTTCTTGAAGTATATCAATGACTGCTGGGACAGTGGTAAAGTACCACCGGAACAGAAACATGCTTAGGTAATCATGATTCCTAAACCAAACAAGCCCATCAAGGTTCAGGGCTTAAGACCTATATACTTGACCTCGTGTGCCGGAAAACTCTACGAGCGTATGCTGCACAACCTCATGAGCGAATATCATGTTCGGCTTTAGAGCTCACCTGTCCACGCAATACATTTGACAGGAGATCAAGAAAAAGGTCATGACAAACTGACCACGCACACCCTGAGAGCCATCCTCGCAATAGATGTGAAAGGGGCTTTTCACAACGTGTCGCACGAGGCTATACTGCAACATCTTAACATCTATAACTGCGGACAAAATGTGTATAACTACATAACATATTTCCTGAAAGAAAGGACAGCCATAGTGGGAAATGGCGACTTGTGCTCTGAGAAATTTGAAATAGCACTGAAAGGTACGCCGGAAGGCTCCAATCATATTCAATCTGACGATGACCTCGCTACCAAAGAAACTCAAACAAATTGAAGCTGTAAAATACGTGATCAACATCGCAGCCGACACGGGCTCAAGAACTCAGACAGACGTTTATTCTCGTCTGCATGACACCAGAACGCAAAGATGGCTTCTCGTCTTCTTCTTGTGAGTTGAGCGCGGGAAATTCAACATTCCGGGCTGCGCAGTGGTGTTGCGCCTGTAGTTCTAGCGGGTACCATCTTTGTATGGCTCTCGTAGTCACAAGGTTATCTTGTCGTTTTTTCTTGCGCGAGCGAAAGTGACTCATTTCCTTCGTATACTTCAATCACCCTTGCGAGTTGCTACATTTGACGTGGAAGGTTTTCAGCGTGTACGAGGTCGACATTGCCTCCCTTAACTTCCTTCGCACATTCTTGTCGCAGAAGTACGCTGATCTCAGTTGGAGCAACTACTCTTTGGTCCCTCGTTTCCAAGACTTTTCTGTCCGGCGCCTTCTGTACTGAAGTCTCCGGGTGGCCTCCTTTCGCGTTGAAATCTCCGTTTCCTCGATGCTGCCTTTTGGTATCGCCGTGAATCTTCAGCCGATTGACAGATCAGGCGGAGTCAACATGCATGGTTGGCCGTCTTCTGACTCAATAAATGTAAGAGGTCTTGAATTGACGACGACTTCAACTTCTGCGATCACTGTCATAAGTTATTCGGAATCGAGACAGGCTCTTCTGAGAATCTTGCGAAACGGTGTCTTCGCAGTTCTTTCTAGCCGCTCCCACCATCCACCCATCATGGAGCGTTGCGCAGAAAAAAACTTCCATTTCATGCCTTTACTGCTCAGGTGTCCGGTCTCATCTTGCAATGGCATGCTGCAAAGATTTCGCAAATCCCCTGACGCTTTCTTAAAGGCCCCCCGCATTTCAATCAATGGCCTGGGGAAGTCCACGTCTGGTGCAAAGGCGACTCAAGGCCATCAAGAATGCCTCAGATGACATACTGGACACAAGTTCTAGATGGACGGCTCATGAAGCAGCACATGTGAACATAGCGATGTAGTTTTTAGATGCGAAGCATCGTATGCTTGGGGCTGTGTCGGTCCCTCCCTCGCGCGTTCCGCGTCCGGTCACTTTTATGAAGTAGGGAAGCACCCGCTATGCGAATCAGAACACTGTAGTACAATAAGGCCGTCAACCACCACTACAGTCACCAGACTCATGGCCGAAAGCAGAGTGGCTGCTTAGCAATAGCTAGGCAGGTGGTGGGTGCAAGCAAAGAATAACACGCACTACCGGTCGTGTCTGTCGCCCACGTTGACTCGATTCCTTGATCTTGCTTGCATGTGCTTGCGGGGGGCTTTGTCATCCGTCCTTTCCGGGTCCCACGTCCCACACCCCCACTCTCTCCTACGCTCCCCTCTTTTCTCCCCTAGGAATCATCTACTCTACGGAGCGGCGCCCGCGTCTCGTTGACTCCATTCCTTGATCTTGCTTGCATGTGCTTGCGGGGGGCTTTGTCCGTCCCTCCTTCCCGCGTCCCAAACCCCCTCTCTCTCCTCTACGCTTCCCCCCTTTCTCACCTCTAGGAAACCACTACTCTACAGAGCGGCACCCGCGTCCTATTGACTCTCTTCTTTGCTCTTGCATGTGCTTGCGGCGGCTTTGTCCGTCCCTCTTTCCCGCGTCCTACTCCTCCACAGCGCATGCGCGTTCCCTCCCCTCTCTGTGTCCTCTCCTACGGTCGCCCCCCGTTGTCTCCCTAGGAATCCTCTGCTCTACGGAGGGGCGCGCAGGACAGGTGTTGCGACAGCTGCATACTCCGCTGGGGGGCGCCACGGTAGTTCTGCGGTATGAAAAGACGAAGAACGCGCGCCTCATTCTCTCTCCTGTGCAGCGCCGCGATGAGCGCACGAGCCGCCGCCGCGAAACGGGAGGGGCGACGTTTCTCCCACTGAAGCCAGCCATCTCCCGCTGCTCCGCATCCACACATGGTTCCCTTTAGCGGGGTATGGGGAAGTTTTTTGTCTCTCCTAAAGGTGTCTTCACGAAGAGAGGTCCCATGAAATCTTCTCCAACGTCTTCAAATTCATGCGCTGGTGTCACCAAGGCTTATGAGAGGAGCTATGGGAGCGTGTCCTGGTGGAACGGTATAGCGTTTGCACAAGTAACATTCCCTTGTCACTTTCTTGACCAGGCTTCGTGCTCTGCACACCAAGAAGTGCTCTCGTAACTGAGTAAGGGTATGACGCACGCCTCCATGTAGCACTTCACAGAGGCTCGGATTACAAGTAGGATTAAAAAGTGACGGTCACTTATCAGTATAATAAGTTCTACGCACCTTCAGCAGATTCCATCCGCATAAAGCGCCCACCAACCCGAAGTATCCGATCTCCGTCCTGGAATGGGTTGAGGCCTGCGATGGGTGATGATGCGTGAGATACACGGACGCACCCGCGTACATTAGAAACAACCATTTTGAAATCAGTGTGGTCGACGAAGACGGTAAAGAATTCAGAGCAACATTCATACGTGCCAAGGACACGAGTACAACGGAAGGGCTGGCCATCGCTACATGCAAGAAGACGCAGGCTACCTTGATAACATATTTGCAAGAACTGTGCAGAAGGTACACGAACGGAAGGAGGGCAAAGACAGCACTCCATGCCTTCAAGATCACCAAGGTGGATGGAACAACCACCCTCTGGGTAGCGGGACACGAGTCTCTCGAGGGAAGCCAGGCGTCGCACGCCGCGGCTCGAGACCATGCACGCCGAGCCATCTCCGACACGCAGGGAACAAGAACCGGCGGCTGCCACGACGAGGGTGAACGCATACCGTAGAAGATTTCATACATTGTAGCGCTTTACAGGAAGCACAGGAAGCGCTACCCGCCGGTACACAAGAATCTGAGTAGGGAGCAAGCGTTGACCTGGAGAACTCTGCAGGCCGGAACTTACTCGCATGGAACATTCATGCACGCAATGTATCCTGAGACCTACGGGCAGGACTGCAAGTTTTGACAACCGGACACGCGCAACACCCTGCGCCACATGGCGCTGGAGTGCAATAACCATCCGGACTTACCACAGTCATCACACCCAGGCAAAAACGAAGAAAAAGGATCCAGAAAAAGGATTGCTGGTGATCCAAGACCCTGACAACCAGCTACGATTGGTGAACAGGGCTCGGGCAGCGGCAGCGAGCCATGGCTACCTAGATTGAGGAGGCCACGCACCTTAGGGCTCAAGTAAAATGAGTGTGATCAAAAATAAAGTTGATTTCTCTCTCTCAGCTGCAAAAGCGTCCACAAAGTGTGCAGCTGCGTAGGTTCGCGTGTTTCTTACGGATGCGTAGTGGGCGCTTCGCTAACTCGAAACAGGAAGAATTATTGTGCAGTGAGTGCTTAACTGAACTTTCAGTCGGCAGTCTAGGATTGTGTGAAACGGCCAATGTTAGGCGCACAGTTATTCGTTTCCTTACAGCCCGGTGAAGGCGTGCACCGATAACCGAACGCAAGCCAGCAGTTGAGAAGGCGATGCGCACCGGGCCCACTTTTGCTATCTCGTTCCCCTTAATTTTTAGGGCCGAAGCTCCTCTAGCCGGGGCTTTGTCTGCCGTCGGCGTAGCCCGATGACGATGACGCTGCCATCACGGCACAGCACATGCAAGGTAACGATTATACGCCATGATTATGACGGTGATGACGATGAAGATGCGAATCATCTTATGAACGAGGCCCGTCGCCCCATTGCACCATTGTCCGCCGTAGCCAGATGGCGATGACGATGATGCTGCCATCACGGCACAGCACATGCAAGGTGTAGCGTCATCATCATCGACCTCCATCATCATCATCATTTTACTAGCCACCGAACCGCGCCTCTCGCGCAGCTCATGCTGACAGCTCGAGGCGCGAGCTGGAGAACGAGTTCACGCGCCTGGCTGTTCGCACGCAGGCAGCCGCCGCCGCTTGACCTTCCGAATAAAGTGGTGAGAGTTCGGCACGGCAACGTCGGCCGCCTTCACCACGTCGTCTCACGTCTCCATCTCTCGCTACACAAGGTAACCATTGTACGCCCGTGCGTCCACAGCACATGTAATGTATGCAAGGTACCCACTATACGCCCACCGTAACTTTCATGAAGTAGGGAAGCACCCACTATGCTAACGAGAAGCGCTGTAGTATAATAAGGCCGTCAACCACCACTACAGTTACAAGAGTCATGGACGAGAGCAGAGGATGGCTGCTTAGCAATGGCTAGGCAGGTGGTGGGTGCAAGCAAAGAATAACACGACGAACGACGGGCGCACGACGAACGTCGAGCAGTACGAGTTGGTCCGGGAGATCATCCACAGGCAGACCACTCTCGCGGCCCCACAGCTGCGCGTTTTCCTAACGGGACCAGCCGGGTGTGGTAAGGCGTTCGTTCTACGCCTGGTGATGGACGCTTATAACCGATACAACAACGCAGGTCCCTACAACCCGTTCGTCATCTACGCGACCACTGGAAAGGCGGCGGTGGCGTTAGGAAAAACCACCGTGCATTCGGCTTTCAAGTTCTCCCGCAGGAAGACCAGAGACGCCGGGTTAAGCGACAGTGAGCTGAACACCTTCCGCGTGGCCTTTCGTCACGTCAAGTGTATCATCGCTGCCGGCTGACAACCTCGACGCCATTGACTGCCGTCTCCGCAAGATTACTCAACAGATCAATGATCCCTTCGGAGGCCTAGACGTGATCATGTGCGGAGACTTGCGGCAGTTGCCGCCCGTCATGGTACAAGAGGTGCAGGGAAGGAGGCAGTAGATTCTTTGGCCCCACCATCAAGTGGCAGTACCTGGATTACTTCCGGCTAATCCGGGTCGTGCGCCAAGCCGAAGCTTGCTTATCTGCTCTGCTTACAAAGATCAGAGACGGCAAATCGCTGGACGAAAAAGAGGTCCAGCTGCTCGAGAGCCCATTCGTAACCGCCGAGCAAGCCTTGTGTCGCGCACCTTCGGCCATTCGCATCTTCTACTCGAACGACGAGGTGAACAAGTTCAACGCATTCGTTGCCTCTCGGCTAGAAGGAGACCAAGGAGTCGTTCGAGCTCACGACACGTACATCGGGTGCGCGACGCAACAAGTCATGCAAAAGGCAAATGTGGCTACAATTTCCCACACAAAGTTTGCCAACTTACCAATGGAGATTACCATCGTCCATGAACATTGATGTCGTCGACGGGCTAGTCAACAGGGTGGTGGGGACTATGAAGCTTTGCGAGCGAGGAGTGGTGGTACGCGAAGAGGAAGCCATCTTCCCGAAGCGGCTGTGGCTCCAGTTACGTCCCCACAACAGGAAAGCTCGCTCGTTTCCACTCTCGTCAGGCGGTAGCCGAGGCCGTGCGAAACGGCTACGACGTCGATCCATCGTGGATACCCATCGAACCTCGCGAGGTCACTCTCAGCATCGACCGCAAGGCGGGTGCACATATCTCAACTGAGCACTTACTCTTCGGTCGTCTACGAATACAGTAAGACGCACCCGCAGAAATTAGTGTACGTGGCACTCAGCCGATGCACCAACGTACACAACCTATATCTTACAAATGCGAAGGGAGATCATCACTTCCATCACAAGGCAAGTAACGAGCACACTCAACGAGTTTCAACGTCTCGAACAGCACAGGCTACACTGCCAGAAGATGTTGATCACTCGACAGAGTTCACGCTGGCCCTACTCAACGTTCGCTCCTCAACGTAGACGTCAAAGACGTATAAAAAGATCCCGTAGTGGTCGCAGCGGACGTGCTTTGCTTCACGGAAACTTGGAACGCCGCAAGTCCCATACGACGCGGTCGTCTGCACCGATGAAGCGGAGCGTCCTGCGTGAGGTGTCGGCATCTACGTCAAGCTACCTAAAACGGCCGAGGACCTCCAACTACCCCTAACCAACAAGTGCCACAACGGGAAACACGCTGCCGTGAAGCTCTCCAACGGAATCGGTACACAACCGAATTCAAACACGGCCCCTTCGGGCTCGTCGGAGACTTCAACATGGACATCATTGCTGACGACTGGCTCGTCCCACATATGGTGCCCCGCTACGATCTCTCGTGTAGCTCGTACGACCACAAGCGTCCCACCACCATCAGCGCATCACTTGCATCGCACCACCTGCATCGGCATTGCCTTCGCCAATTCTGACCACAAAGCAGTAATTCCACTGGCCACAAAGCTCACGTCTTTATATATGTGGGGCGAAAGTTTCACGGTTTTACCGATCAGCGTTGGAGCTTCGCCCCACTCATCGGCATTCACTTCGTGGAGATGGCATGGATTTTTTGTAAGGCTGCTCGTCCAAGGCTGCCAGCGATCACTATTTTCTTTCCTGGCGCACTCCTTTGTTGTGTCGGCATCACCGCGAAAAGCAGTTCTGAAAGCATACTACAACAAAGCAACCTGTCGTCATGTAGGCTACACCGGAACATTGTCCCGACTAAGACGCAAGGACTACTGATTAAAGCTACCTGCTGCTGTAGAACATCACGTGCAGACTTGTGCCGATTGCCAAAAACCCCATGCGCCCTTCCCCCCCCCCCCCCCCCCCCGCAAACCAGCAGGTCTCTTGTAGGTTCCAGCAAGGTCATTTGTCCAAATCAGAATGTATTTCATGGGCCGAAAAAACATCGATGAATTTTTGTCGCCACTGATTACCTGTCTCACTATGCGGAGACTAAAGCTATTCAGCAGGGCACAGCAGTAGAAGTGACTCACTTCTTCATAGAAAACCTCGTGCTTCGGGACGACTTAAGCACATTTCTAATCACGGACAGAGAAACTTCCTTCACGACAACACTTTTGGAGTCGCTTTTGCTGGCTCAATGGTGCATCTCACCGAAGAACATCAGCTTACCATACCCAAACAAATCTTATAACAAAGCGCCTTAATAAGACCTTGGCAGACATGCTCTGCATGCACGCCGACACGGAACAAAAAAACTGGGATCAAATATTGCCTTACGCCAGCTTCACTTATAAGACCGCTCAACCGGAAAGTACTCGAATGAGACCCTTCAATTAAACGGCGGGTCGCGATGTCCCGAAAACAGTGGAGGCTATACTGCCACACTAGTTTGACGACATTAATACTGTGGCGGGCGACGAAAGACCGACAGCCAGAGCATGATGATGATGATGATGATAGCCTATGTGTATGGCTCACACCCACTCAGGGGGTTTGGCCAAGAAAACGAATATTGTATAGACAGAAGTGATCAGATATGTATGATATTACTGTAGAATTATAGAATGGTTAGAACAAATGAATGACGCTAATTTAGTGATTATATGTCAAAACCGCCCTGATTCAATTAAAAATTTCTCTACAGCGGAACAGAGATCCCGGTAACAATGACCTAATCATGAGGCTCCCAAGGAAAGAATATTAGAGATGATGAAATCCAATCTAATTCGATTAAAAGCGACTTTGAGAATGTTTTTCCTGAGTAAGTTGTAGCGGTTGCATGATAAAAAATAATGCTCGACTGTTAACTCCTTGCTACAAAACGAGCAAAGGGGAGAAGGAGCCAGACCAGCTCTATGCATATAGAAGTTTAATTTTGGAACTCGACAGCGTAATTTTGTAAAAATGACTTCCTCTTTTCGCGTTGACCAGAAAATTCTACGCCAAGGGAACAAGAGGTGTCGATATTCACCTCTTGTTCCCTTGCCGTAGAAATTTCTGGCCAACGCGAAAAGAGGAAGCCATTTTTACAAAATTACGCTGTCGAGTTCTAAAATTAAACTTCTATAGGCATAGAGCTGGTCTGGCTCCTTCCCCCCTTTGCTCGTTTTGTAGCAAGGAGTTAACAGTCGAGCATTATTTTTTATCATGCAACCGCTACAACTTACTGAGGAAAAACATTCTCAAAGTCGCTTTTAATCGAATTAGATTGGATTTCATCATCTCTAATATTCTTTCCTTGGGAACCTCCTCATTAGGTCATTGTCACCGGGTTCCAGAGCCAGAGCAACAAAAGCGTTCTCTTCTTCTTCACAATCAAAACGTGTATGAGCCACAGTGCATTCTTCAGAAATGATGGCATGCGCCATTACACCCCTCTCCCAAGAAGCATCGTCTCGATGCTGTCATCATCATCATCATCATCAGCCTGTCTACGCCCACTGCAGGGCAAAGGCCTCTCCCATGTTTCGCCGATCAACCCGGTCCTGTGCTTTCTGCTGCCACGTTATACCTGCAAACTTCTTAATCTCATCTACCCACCTAATTTTCTGTCTCCCCCTCACGCGTTTGCCATCTCTTCGAATCCAGTCAGTTACCCTTAATGACCAGCGGTTATCCCGCCGACGTGCTACGTGCCCGGCCCACATCCATTTCTTCTTCTTGATTTCAACTATGATATCCTTAACCCCCATTTATTCCCTGACCCACTCTGCTCTCTTCCTGTCTCTTAAGGTTACACCTATCATTTTCCTATCCATCGCTCGCTGCGTCGTCCTCAGTTTAAGTTGAACCCTCTTTGTAAGTCTCCAGGTTTCTGCTCCGTAGGTAAGTACCGGTAAGATGCAGCTGTTATATACCTTCCTCTTGAGGGATAGTGGTAGACTACCATTCATGATTTGATAATGCTTGCCGAATGAGCCCCATCCCATCCTTATTCTTCTAGTTATTTCACTCTCATGGTTCGGCTCCGCGGTTACTACCTGTCCTAAGTATATGAGGGCTGTATGCTGTATATGAGGGCAAAAGAAAAATGTGGAAGAACGTAACTATGCAAGCGAAATAAATGTCGTACACGAAATAACATAGTCTTCTGCTGGCAAACAAGGAGTTAAGCAATAAGAAAAAGAACAGTAAAGAACAAAATGAAAAAGAGAAAATAAAAAGGAAGCACGCTAAGTCGCCAATGAAGTCAATCACTCCACAGTCGAGTCACAGCGCGAAAAGTACGGTTTTAGTCTAGAAACATGAATGACTTCATTTTGTGGAGGGCGACGGGGACCTCTAGGTGCCTTCTGGGAGAACCTCGAAAGTAACGTCGCTGAGATTTCGTACGACCTTGTAAGTGCCGAAGTGCCGCTTTTCTCAACTGCCGCGCTGTCGGATGGGGCTGCACACCCAGACTTCATCACCAGCATAGAAAGTAACCTCTCGGTGGCAAAGATTGTAGCGGCGTGTGTCTGCAGTTTGGCGACACTTAATACGGCGTCAAGCGAGTTGACGGGCCTCCTCGGCGCGTTGAGCGAATGTCACTGAATCCGTGTAAAACATTCCTAGGTTGTCGGGCAGGAGCATGGCGTCGAGCGTCGTGGTGCCCTCGCGACCATAGACTAAGCGGAAAGGGGATGAAACTGGTACTTTCTTGAACTGGAGTATCATACGCAAAAGTGACGTAAGGCAGGATGTCGTCCCACTTTTGTGTTCAATGTCTATGTACACTGAGATCATGTCTGAAATCGTCTTGTTCAGTCATTCAGTGAGCCGTTTGTTTGCGAGTGGTAACCGTAGTTGTGCGTTGTTCCGTGCCACTTAACTTGAAGACTTACTGCAGCATGTCTGCGGTGAAAGCTATCCCACTATTAGTAATGATGATGGCTGGCGCTCCGTGATGGAGGACGATGCTGTTAACGAAAAAATGGGCGATGTATGCTGCGGTGGCTTTTGGAAGTGCCTTTGTTTGGCACTAGCGTGTTAAGTAAGCGGTAGTGACCACAATCCACTAATTTCCCGGACGAAGACATGGGAAATGATTCCAGCAAGTCCATGCCAATCTGATGAAAAGGCGTCTTGGGTGTGCCTATTGGTTGTAGCAGTGCCGCTGGTTGTATAGGCGGAGTCTTACGTCGTCGACAGTCGCTACATGTGCGAACGTAGTGCTTCACAGTCTTCGCGAGACGTGTCCAGTAGTAGGAGCGGCGAATTCGTTGCAAGCGTGCGCGTATAGGCAAGGTGTCTGGATAATGGCTCGTCGTGACAAGCACGTAAAATGTCGTCACGAAGCGTGGTTGGCACAACAAGCAGGTATGTAGCTTGTATATGATCAAAGTTCTTCTCATAAAGCACTCCGTCCGGGAAACAAAAGGAGGCTAGCGAGCGTACGAAACTTCGAGCAAGGCGCAAATTGCACCCTTCCAGGTAGTCAATGAGGGTGATGAGCTCCGAGTCATCACGCTGTTGCTGAGCCAAGTTGGTTGCTGACACGGCTGAAAGAAAAGTGTCGTCGTCTTCAAGGTCGGTGTTGGCATTTCCGATTGGCGCACGTGAAAGACAGTCCGCGTTGGTGTGTTTCCGCCAAGACTTTTGTAGGCGAAGGCTAGATCGTGCTAGACGACCTGAGGGATCTTTCACATTCGCGAGCCAACAAAGAGAATTTTCGGTCGCTGACTACCCTGACTGGGCGGCCGTACAAGTATGGCCGAAACTTTGTTCATGGCCCAAACAACCACTAGGCATTCTTTTTCTGTTGCAGAATACTTTTTCTCAGCAGGCGATAACGTTCTGCTCGCATAGGCAATCACACGCTCTACGCCATTATGCCACTGAACCAACACGGCTCCTAGTGCGACGTTGCTGGCATCCCGTCTGTAACTCCGTGTCGGCGCTTTCGTCAAAACGGCCCAGAACAGGTGGCACCTGTGGAAGCTTTTGGAGAGTGTCGAAGGCATGGCGCTCATCTGGACCCCGAACAAACGGGACACCGTCTTTTGTAAGTCTGGTTCAGGGGTTCAACGACCTTGGAAAAGTTTTTGACGAAGCGCCTGTAGTACGCACAGAGCTCCAGAAATCCCCGTAGGTCGCGCTTATTTGTGGGCACGGCAAATGCGACAACGGCGCTGGTTTTTTCGGGGTTCTGGGTGGATGCCCGCAAGGCTCACAACATGGCCAAGGAATTTCAGTTATTCGTAGCCGAAATGGCACTTCTCAGGTTTGAGATAAAGCCCAGCTGTTCTAATTGCTTGAAGAACTGTCTGCAGGCGCGTTAGACGTGTTGTTCAAACGTGTCTGCAAAAACCACCACGTCGTCAAGGTAAACAAGACATGATTTCCATTTGAACCTTCGTCAGAGCCGTATCCATCATCCTTTTAAAAGTAGCTGGCGCTGAGCTTACACCAAAAGGCAGGACGCACGTCAACTGCGATTTGCCAATAGCCGGCTACGCAAATCCATGGAGGAAAAATATCTAAATTGATACGGTGGCTGATGACAATGAAAACGATATTCGTCGCGGAGGTTCGTGACCAGCAGGTGAGTCTCTGTGTTGCTAGGCTGAATGATTCCTCGGGCAACGAAGATTTGTCGTGAAAGAATGAGACAAATTTGCCTTCCGCAATTAACAGCGTTGGGCAAATTCTGTCCCAATTCCACGTTGACAAAGAGGCTGCTTCGAGGCCGCAGAGTCACAATATCATCGGCAACACGGAACACTATCTTCGGGAATTGAGTATTTTCAGTAGCAGCCCAAAAAGGGTCTTCGAATGACACAAGTACTTCACGGAGGTCAATGACTGGGCCGTATTCACGAAGAAAGTCCATTCCCAGGATGACTGGCCCAGAGCACACAGACAACACGAGGAAAGACCCCGTAAATGTCTACGCACAAATTCGAATGCGTGTCGTGCACATTCTAGTAGGCATCACCAGATGTCCACCTTCCGTGCGCAGCTGAGGTCTTTGCACGGTGTGGTAACTTTCCTCAGTTTCAGATGCCAGTGCGGCGCTTATAACGCAATAGTCGGCACCGGTGTCGACGAGGGCGGTGAACAGCATGATTGTCCACGGAGACGCCAATGTCGGCAGGCACGATCTTTTTGCTGTCGGAAAACATTGAAAAACCGGCACGGTCGTCGTCGGGTCGTTGCGTCGAGGACGTTGCGTTGAAAGCTCGCTGGAGCGCGACTACATCCCCCAGAAATCGCCGTTCCTAGTTTCCCCTTTGACGACTCAGTGACCGGCTCCTGAAAGGAGCGTTAGACGATGAGCGCAAGCTGGGTGACGTAGACCGGCGAGGCGATGGTGATCTCGATTGGCGGTGCTGAACAGTCGAAGGAGTTCGCTGGTCCGTGAGATACGCTTCTATTTCGCGGGGGCGCTCACCGTAGCGCGGGCGTCGGACTTCAGGGTGGAAGCCGCGGACACCTATTGGGCGGTACTGACATTTGCGGTACACGTGACCTGCTTCGCCACAGTGGTAGCAGAGCGGACGGTTATCCGACGTGCGCCACATGCTTGCCTTGCTAGCACTTTTGTATTGAGGCAGACGGCACAGATGGCACATATGTGCGTGCGCTCGGGAATCTTGAGCCTGGAGGCGTAGTCGAAGCAGTGTCCTGGAATGGTTGCGTAGCCTGGACCATTGGTCGCATAGTGGGACCTGTAGCCGGTGGCACAGGGGATCGCAGTGCCGCCGCATATGTCAGGACGGGGGGCTTCAGGTACTGATGGTGCGAGTGGCGCAAGTGGTGCGAGTGCCTGCCTGATTTCACGTCTGATTACACGCGCGAGTGGTGCAACAGGTGGTTCGGATCCCGCTGCATGAAGCTGTCGTAGTTCGTCCCGCACGCACGATACTTCGTATGAAGTCTGCAAGGGCCTGCATCTCGCTGTCAGACCCTATATAGCATGCATGCGCCATAATGTCGTGACGTTCGTATTGTGACAACCGCTGCTGGAGACTGCGCTTCATAGTGGTTGCCTCAATGAAGAACTCGGCGACTGTTCTCGGTGGATTGCGCACGAGTCCAGTGCGCAATCCCCACGTATTCTTTCACCCCACGTATCAAGTGCCGTACCTTCTTTTTCTCCGACATGGCAGGGTCCGCGCGCCGGAAGAGTCGAAGCATGTCCTCTACAAACATCAAAACCCTTTCGTTCGGCCGCTGGTTCCTGCACGAGATGGCTTTTTCAGACCTCTCCTTCCTTTCGGGATTGCGGTACGCGTCGCGGAACTGTTGCCTAAACTCTTGCCATGTCGCAAAGGAGCCCTCGTGGTTCTTATACCACGTTTTGGGAGAATCTTCCAATGCGAAGTAAACTCTCCGCAGCTTGCGAACATCATCCCATTCGTTGATGCTGGCAAACTGATCAAATTGGTCGAGCCAGTCATCAACATCCTCGAAAATGTCTCAATGGAGCGGTCTAGGTGTCTGCGCGAGAGGAGAACAGTGGGCATCGCTAGTTTGACTCGCCTGGCTTGTCATCGGAGTTGTCATCTTTTTTGAGTTTCGACGACAAAGGGCCGGAATTCGCGAGGTAACCCTCGCAGGTGGCGACTGCTTCTTGCACTGGGAGATCTAGCGCTCTCCAAGGTGCTAGGAGTGATGGCTGGCACAGCCAAGGTACATGTACCCAGCGTCTCCACCAGTAACGTCGCGGGAGAAGAAAGACAGACAGCCAGTTGACGTCTGCCCCAGCACCAGAGCAATGGAAAGCGTTCTCTTCTTCTTCACACTCAAAGCGTGTATGAGACACAGTGGATTGTTCATAAGTGATGGCATGCGTCTATACAGGCGCCGATGACTACGGCCCCAAGGAGGCTAGAGACCTTGCTCGCATATGCATCTCTCATCGGCGACATCAGCATGGAAAACGGTACAACCTACGACACAGATCCGTTAACTATACACTAGGCGACATGTTGTGGACCTGGATCTCAATACGTCTACGGGGAATTTCTGCAAAACTGGTGAGCCTATATTTTAAGCCACGGAGATAGTCATTAGACGCATAATCGAGGTAACCTACAAGGTCATTCACGAGAGTGATTGTAGTTCCCATACGCCGGAAGCATTCGCCCAAAGTAGCGCATGTTGTGCGGATAGAACCGTACCTATCCAATTAACTCACCTTTGTCGTGTATATGCCATTGCGTATGTGAGCGCCTTGCTAAGTAGAGCGCCTAGGTTGCGCATTGAGATGATGCCTCTTTTGGAGGGAGGCACATGCCACGTGCCTGCTGCGAAAAAGATGCTAAGGCAAATGCGCATATGCTTATTACAAAAGGCAGAAAGAAGACAGAAGACTACGGCGCGCAGCATTAGAAATACCGACCTTCTACTCTCTTCTTCATTTGTGCGTTCCCATCTCTGCCTTGGCGTCGCGACAATATTTTTAATGCATTCCGTTGTTTATAAACAGGGGTACTTGGGCCTTGGCGGAGCGCCGCTGCTTGGAAGGATGCCACCACGCATTTGACGCAAAGTTTCTGGGCAGTGGCGTACCAACTCTTGCTCGAGTGTGTGTGTGTGTGTGTGGGGGGGGGGGGGGGGGGGGTCAAGGCTCGCTGACTCTCTCTCTCTCTCTCGCTCTCTCTCTCTCTCTCTATATATATATATATATATATATACATATATATATATATATATATATATATATATATATATATATTGTACTGGAAATAATGTGTAGTGGGGATATGGCTTCAGAGAGAGAACGACGACGGTGTTGTCATAAAAGCTTCGGTTCGGTGTTGTCGACCTCCTTAGCCGCTTTCGTACATCTTTCGACCTACAACAAGCTGGTTTAGGCCGCACTTCCACCGTTGTCCACCACATCGACACCGGAGACCACGCGCCATTGCGCCAACGGCCCCTATCGTGTGTCCGCCACGGAGCGCCGCGTCATTGACGAGCACGTAGGAGACATGCTCAAACGCGGCGTCATAGAATCTTCACACAGTCTCTGGGCCTCTCGTGCAGTGCTGGTAAACAAGAATGATGACACCATTCGGTTTTGTGTAGACTACCGTCGACTCAACAAGATTACCCGTAAGAATGTTTATCCTCTCCCACGCATTGACGATGCACTAAACTGCCTCCAAGGCGCCGAATTCTTCTCGCACATCGACTTACGATGCGGATACTGGTGGGTACCGGTGGCTGAGGCAGACCGCCCGAAGACTGCCCCCCTGACGGTCTATATGAGTTCACCGTTATGCCATTCGGCCTGTGCAATGCGCCTGCAACATTTGAAAGAATGATGGATAACATCCTGCGCGGACGCAAGTGGCATGTCTGCCTTTGTTATCTCGACGACATTGTCATATTTTCATCGGACATTCCATCCCACCTACTTCGACTTGAACGCGTCCTGACATGCATCGCCAAGGCCGGCCTCCCGCTCAAATTGAACAAGTGTCGCTTTGCCGCTCGGCAAAGATTGTGTGATTCCTGATCCGTCGAAACACAAGCTGTCGCTGAGTTCCTACGACCCAAGAACCTGAAAGAACTTCGCAGCTTCATCGACCTGTGCTCGTACTTCCGCCAGTTTATCCGGAACTTCGCGACCATCATATACCGTTTGGCACAGCTTCTTCGTGCTGGCCACAATCTTTAAACCTGGTCACCACATTGCGATGCCGTGTTTACAACACTTCGTCGTCTCGATCCTGACCTCTCCACCGATCTTACGGCATTTCTACCCAAGTGTTCCGCCAGAAGTTTGCACGGACGCCAGTGGTGTCGGCCTTGGAGCCGTTCTTGCCCAGCGAAAGCCTGGCTTCGTTGAGTACGTCATTGCTTTTGCCAGTCGCGCACTCACGAAGGCTGAAACCAACTATTCTGTCACAAAAAAGGAATGCTTGGCTATACTTTGGGCCATAACGAAATTTCGACCATACCTTTACGGCCGCCGAATCGACGTGATAACTGACCACCATTCCCTGTGCTGGCTTTCTTCTTTAAAGGAACCTTGCGGTCGTCTAGCTCAATGGGCACTTCGACTACAAGAGTAAGACATTCGAGTGCTCTACCGTTTCGGCAGAAAACACACCGACGTAGACGCCTTGTCTCACTCTCCACTCAATAGCGAGACTTATTCCCTTAACGTGTAGTTATCCGAGTCGTCCCTCTCTGCCACGAACATGGTTTTGGAGCCGAAGGACTCTTGGATTGTTTCTTTGCTCGACTTCCTGCAACAACCATCTACACGCCCTGCCAGCCATGCATTACGTCGCCAAGCACACCACTTCACCGTTCGCGATGAGCTACTATACCACCGTAACTACCTGCCGGACGGCCGTAAACGGTTACTTGTGGTCCCTCGGCATCTCCGTTTGGATCTCTGTGCGGCGTTTCACGATGATCCACAGTGAGCACATGCAGGTGTAGTCAAAACTTACAAACGCCTTCGACTTCTTTATTATTTGCGTGGGATGTACCGATTCGTCCGTCATTATGTACGCTCCTGCCTCGCGTGTCAACGCCACAAGAATCCTCCTCGTCATTCAGCTGCTCCGCTGCAACCTCTGCCTTGCCCAGGACGTGCATGGTAGAGGGCCGTAGAGATCGCCTTGACATCTATCTCTACGGCCCTCTACCATGCACATCAGATGGCAACCGCTGGGTGAATGTGGCCATCGACCATCTCATTCCTCTCCTTTGCCCAGCGCCTCTGCGCGTGATGTTGCCTAATTTCTTCTGCGCCTCATTATACTTCGTCATGAGACCCCAAGAGAATTGCTCAGTAATAGAGGCCGTGCATTCCTCTCCGACGTCGTACAATCTCTCCTCAAAGATTGACGTATCATTCCCCGCACCACAACTGCCTATCACCCGCAGACCAATTTGATGTCTGAGCGCTTCAATCGCACTCTTGGTGACATGATGGTCATGTACGTCGCATCTGACCATAGAAATTGGGACCATGTTCTCCCATTTGTCACATATGCTTGCAACACCGCCACGCAGACCACCACAGGATTTTCCCCCTTCTTCCTACTTTACGGGCGCGAACCATCCTCCACAATGGGTACCATTCTTCCATATAGCCCTGATGCTTCGGAATCTACTACACTGTCCGAGGCTGCCGCACACGCAGAAGAGTGTCGAAAGCTCTTCCGTATGTTGACGTCAGAGGACCAGCAGCGCCAGAAGCACCACCGTGTTCCTACCGTCCCACCTGCATCCTATGTTTCTGGCTCGCTTGTGTGGCTTTGGGTGCCTGCTCCAACACCTGGCTTGTCATCCAAACTCGTCTCAAAGTACTAGGGTCCGTACGGTGTAGTGATTCAAACGTCTCCCGTTAACTACATCGTGCAGCCTCTTGAACCGCCTTCGGATAAGCGCCGTCGAAACCGCGAAATTGTACATGTAGAGTGTTTAAAGCGATACTATGATCCACCTGTGCTATCGTGCCCCTAGGTAGCCGGGACGGTATCTTTTCCCCGGCGGAGATAACTCTACTGGAAATAATGTGTAGGGGGGGGATAAGGCTTGACACAGAGAACGACGACGGTGTTGTCATAAAAGCTTCGCTTCGGTGTTGTTCCGTGTGTCACCTCTCGCTGCTCAGCTATACCACCTGAGAACTTGGTCACCCACAACGCCGCTTGACAATATATATATATATATATATATATATATATATATATATATATATATATATATATGAGAGGTGGCACTTCAAGAAAACTGCACTTATTACGTCGACGTTTCGGTCAGAGCCTGACCTTTATCAAGACAAAATTTTCGTTTTTATTCCCGTGCTTATATACACACCAAGTGAGAGGGGAAGAAAAAGAGAGAGAGGGAGGGGAGAAAGTTTGCTCAGGGGTTGTGAGGGGGAAGGACCAGGAGTAACACACTGCCTCCGACAGCGGAGCGCTTCGTGGGTGAGCTTATACTTATGCTTTGGCTATTATTCATTGTTAAACGTCGTCGCGGTATTCTGTCGTGGAGGGCTGGACGAAGAGCCGGCGCAAGTAAACAAAAAAACAAAACAAAAAAAAAACAAAAAAAAACAAAAAAAGGAGAAAAAAAAATACACACACACACACACCCGGTACGCGATTCAAACCGGCTGGTTAAAAAGGTTAAATTGGATGCAGCTGTAGACGCGGCATCGAAAAGTGGGTGTCGGTGAGCTCTGTTGCCCGCGGCGTATGGTCCTTTTGGGCAATGCGGAAAGAGAGTTCTATCTACCGTCTCACTTGCTGAGCCTGCTCGTTTGCCGGATAAGTAACGCGCGCTACAGCTGCATCCAATTTAACCTTTTTAACCAGCCGGTTTGAATCGCGTACCGGGTGTGTGTGTATTTTTTTTTCTCCTTTTCTTGTTTTTTTTTGTTTTTTTTGTTTACTTGCGCCGGCTCTTCGTCCAGCCCTCCACGACAGAATACCGCGACGACGTTTAACAATGAATAATAGCCAAAGCATAAGTATAAGCTCACCCACGAAGCGCTCCGCTGTCGGAGGCAGTGTGTTACTCCTGGTCCTTCCCCCTCACAACCCCTGAGCAAACTTTCTCCCCCTCCCTCTCTCTCTTTTTGTTCCCCTCTCACTTGGTGTGTATATAAGCACGGGAATAAAAACTAAAATTTTGTCTTGATAAAGGTCAGGCTCTGACGGAAACGTCGACGTAATAAATGCAGTTTTCTTGAAGTGCCACCTCTCATACTTATACGGCAACCAAAGGCAACCACTCCTTCAACTATATATATATATATATATATATATATATATATATATATATATATATATATATAGTTAAGGTGTTTATTTGCCGGCACTCAGTGATAATGCGTCAGCGACAGCCACGGCCACGCACAGACTCTCAGCGCGAGCGGCGTCCTTTTTGGAGATGACCCACTAGAAGGCGCTCGAGAGTGCGACCCATTTCTAAGTTCCAAGGCTTCGCTACTATATTATATATATATATATATATATATATATATATATATATATATATATATATATATATATATATATATATATATTAGGAACAAAAGAGAGTACGACGCACGTTGGTTTTGCACGGTATATTTTCTGACGTTTCGGCTGGTGGACCAGCCTTTTATATATATATATATACACACACACACACACACACATATATATATATATATATATATATATATCTTATACACGAAATAATAGCAGTGGCTACTACAGTATGCTGGGAACAATATGCAATATGTGTGCTTCGCGTGACGACATCCCTCTTTTTTTAAATTGTGCTGCTTGATTGCTGGGACGCCCTGTATGTGATTGTGAATGACCCCGAATTTATATGCTAGGTGTTGTTCTTACCTTCCTATATTCCTCAGCTTGTGCGGGGTGTGGAGGGAAAAGAGGGGGAAATGGCCCTTCACTCCTCCCGTGCGGCCCCCCCTTGTACATAGGCGTAGGTATACTGTGTAAGGCCGAAAATTGTGGGCGAGTATAACGTTAGACAACCCCACAACGTTTCCTTCCGTCCATATGTAGGGCGGAATATATTTAAAGTCGCAAAAAAAATGAAGTAAATGGAGCATATTATTAATAATAAGACATACAAATATACCCTGTATACACTTGCATACATCAGGAGGGTTTCAACTTGGGCTTGCTGGTGAATCATCTGGTTGTGGATTCTTGCACACAACAGGGACACAAGAAGGAACGCAGACAGACAGACAAAGCACTTCGTCCGTTGTATCTCCGTTCCTTCTTGTGTCCCTGTTTTTTGTGCGCGACAGTCCACATCAAGACGTGCACACATAAACGGAAGGATACGTATACTAAAAACTAATGACCGCGGATCGTGCTTGCATTAAAAATGGTTGCATCAAACATGTTTATATCGATGCATTGTCACAACACAAATATTTTAAAAAAATTGTTACATTCTACAACGCGAGAAATGTGTAGTGGTAAGAATGGCTAGCACTGTTTAGTACATTTAAGACATAAAATATGCGCTCAACTCTTTTTAGGAACACTTAAAATCAATACCCTGCTTCTGATGTTTGCTTAAAAAATACGGCACATTCAAAGCCAGTGATTGCTTACCATTAGTTGCACGCGATCGTGCTACTAACCATTTTTCAGGGCCTGTGGTTCCAAGATCGCTTATTTGTTTTTGCTTTTTTTTTGTTTTTTTTAACCTGCAGCTACTATTTAGAAAACACCAGGCCTTCGCGGAAAGTGCAGCACAGTCACAGCGAAAGCTGGAGAACGCCATTTCTAGAATTCGTTGCAAGCTCTCTTGGGGCTACCATACAAGTACGCTTGCAAGGTACCCACTACGCCATAAATTGATACGGTGGCTGATGACAATGAAAAAAGTCACAGTTTTGCCGCGAGGGCGAAGCAATGAATGCGATAGCAAGAAATTCGAATGTCACACGAACATCGACACGCAGCTCAATACTTGCAGCTTCCCGCTGAAGCACAGAATAGTACTCGGGAAAAGAACTCGCAGGTACACACAGGACAAGAGTGAACTAACAACTATACGCCGTTGAGTTTGAGGAACGTGCTGCAAGTATCGACAACGCAGAACCCGATGCTTTTAGATGTTCGTTTTCTTTTAAAGTGCGGTGCGGGGAGTGGGCCCTCTGCGTCTGTCGCCACATGATGGCGCCTGACGCAAGGCGTCTACGGTGTTCTTTTTTTTTTTTCGTTACAAATCACGAGTGGGAACAGAAAGGTGCCCCTTTTTAGTGCGCGTCTCAAAGGCAGCTTTCAAATTGAAAGCAAAAGTAGGAGCGTTGCTTGATACAAAACACGCTCAGGCTCATCCGAGATCTGCGTACCGCCAGCGGTAAATTGTATAGATTGAAGGGGGTTCGAGCCGTCTGCTCCGATAATCAATGAAGGCGCCGGTTCATTGAACAAGAGAAAACATTTATTAAAATAACTGAACCTTAAAGTTATACGGAATACCACAAACTCGTGGGTACACGACAATCACGCGCTAACCCTCTCCTCGACGGGGCACACACAACAACCACGCGCACTGTGCTGACAGCACTTGCTGCTCGTCCTTCGCCGATTCCCCTCGGCTGCGCGTCAGCAGCTCCTTTTGAGGCAAGCAAGTGGGCCATGCGCATCACCAGTGCGCAGCACGTGTCACCTTGATAGCTGGCTGGCGGTGGGCGTGGCTCCCACATGATAAATAACTCGCCGTTATTACTGCGGGCACATGCATAGGGATTGGCTATGTGGTCTATCGCAGCGCTCTGCGCAGCAAGGGGTCGCTGGTTCGAATCCGCGGTCGGGTGCCTCTGAATGCTTTGTTTGATTTATTTTTTCTTTGTGCCTATTTTTACCTATTGCATACATATTATACATATACGGGGCATAATGGCAACGGCAAAAATCAGCTGAGAGTGTCCATATAATCGCTATCGCAATAAAATTATCGCTGCGCCCTTTGTCATGGGTTGGAAGTATTCAACGACCCACTCGTTAGGCAATTCATATTGTGGGACGCGTCGTTAAAGAAATCCCATTCTGTGACGCCTGGTGGTTGTTTTATTCGTCTACCACGCTATATTACGAAGGTTAACGCGGTTCCTTCCTGACGTAACGCTTGTATAGGGTTTTTGTGCTCAGGAGTTTCGAGCACCCACATGGATCTGTGGTAGAATATTGGGCTACCACGGGGCGGACTCCAGGTTCGAACCCCGCTCCATCCTGGGTATTTTTCTTATTTCGTTTTTTTAACACGAAAGTGTTTTATGCCGGGGTCAACCAAAGCTTTGATGACGTATTTCCGTCACAGAAATACGTCAGCAAAATAAACGCGATCAGGCGGAAAAGAAAAAAAAACGTTAAGAAAAAATTGAAGAACACTTTGTACATTCCAAAGTGTGTACGGCGAAAGCGTGTGGCCATTCGACTGACTATACCATGTCTTTTTTCTTTTACACTCTCACTGGGATAACACACAAACCGAATGTGTGCGTGTTTTCATGTTTAATTTTTTACCACGAGTCGCACCGAGACGCGATACTAATCTCCCTCCGTTCGCATGCGTTCGTATTTTCTCGCGCTTTGGGCATCGTGGAAACACCATCCACGTTCCAGCGCTTAAATTGACGGACCCTTTCTAAATTCCAAAGTGTGTGCCGCGAACGCCTGTGTCCATTGAGAGGGCGTCGGTCAGAATGATTCCAAACGCTTGGCACAGCGACACTACGCAAGCAAAGCGAGACCGCTGTAGAGTCCGACGCGACCGGCATCCGTTTGCGCACCCCGGCGGCCACCTGGCTCCGTGCCAGGCCTCGGATGGACGGATGTACGGACGGATGTACGGACGGACGTGAGCATGAGACATGAAAGGCATTCGCCTTAAAAGCTACGACACTTCTACGAGAAGTCTTCAAGAAGCAGACGTGCACCTTGGGTGTTGTGGTGCAAATTCTTTTTCTGGTTCGTAACGGCCCTCTTGGCTGAGCCACTGAGAGTCTTATTGACAAAACAAACCAACACACGAAACATTTAATCAGGAATTAACGTGAAAACTATATATGTACACAGCATTATACTTAGTAAGAAGTTCACTGCGCACGGTAAACCACTCCTAATTACAACCCAAACGTAAGTTCAATGATCTAAACTAGATAGTCTAGCTCTAACGCGGCTGAGCGGCCGAGCGGAGAACCCGAGTTCAGTCTGACCAAAACACGGATGCTTGAGTGGTCGAGTTTACGTGGGCTGGCTGGCGACGACGATAGAGCGGCGGCTGGTGGGCGAGACGTTGAGATGCGAGGGGCAGACGGGGAGACGGATGGGCACGGACGGACACGGGTGGACGGACGGATGGACACGGACGGATATGGGTGGATAGATGGATGGACGGACGGACGTGAGCACGAGACATTAAAGGCTTTCGCCTTAAAATGTACGGTTGCCGGGAGTCGAACCGATAACGTCTTGCTCCACGCCGATGCATGGCGGGCGTTTAACCCACTACGCCACCACCAGAACTTTTTAAATGCGAATGCATTTCTTAGTCGGGCTATGTCAGGCATCCGGCGTTGTCCGCGCGCCGGCAGGTGTTATCTCTCCGCTCTCACTCCCTCTCCCATAGCAACAGCTGCGGGCGCGCGCGCTTATCCTGGCCCCTAGCAACCGGAGCATGTGGTGCGAGAGAGTGTAGGAGAGGGTAGGTACAGTGCTTCGCCACTCCTTCTCTCGCCATTCGCTTTCTCTCCTCCCTGCGCCCCACTCTCCCGTCCGCTCGCGCCTCCCTCTCGACCGTTCGCTGGCTGGGCGCCTCTCAAGGCAATGGCAGAAGTCGGTACAGGCGAAATCTCTCGGCGCAAGAAATGCATTCGCATTTCCTCACGATTCCCTTCGGGGAGGTGGGGGGCCTTTTTTAACACGAAAGTGTTTTATGCCGGGGCCCACCAAGACTTCAGGGACGTATTTCCGTCACGGAAATGATGGTGAAAAAATGTACACCACCACATGTCAAAGAAAAAAAAAACATCTCCCGCTAAAGGGCACCATGTGTGGACGGGAAGCAGCGGGGATATGGCTGACTTGAGCGGGAAAAACGTCGCCGCTCTCGCTTCGCGGCAGCGGCCCGGGCGCTTATCGCGGCGCTGCACAGGAGAGAGAAAGAGGCGCGCGCGCTCCGTCATTTTCATACCGCGGAACTACCGTGGCGCCCCCCAGCGGAGTATGCAGCTGTCGCACCACCTGTCGTGCGCGCCGCTCCGTAGAGGATTCCTACAGGAGAGAATGGGGGGGGGACCGTAGAAAGGAGACAGAGGGGGGAGGAGACGCGCATGCGCTGTGGGGGTGTGGGACGCGGTAGGCACTCCGTAGAATAGAAGACTAGAGGAAAGGGGGGCGAGCGTAGGAGAGGAGAGAGAGGGCAGGGGGGCGCGTGTATGCTGTGGGGGGTGCGGGACGCCGCTCCGTCGAGTAGAGGATTCCTAGAGTACAGAAAGAGGGGGTGTGGGACGCGGGGGGCCGCCCCGTAGAGTAGAGGATTCCTAGAGGAGAGAAAGGGGGTGAGCATAGGAGAGGAGAGAGAGGGATTGAGCGTAGGAAAGGAGAGAGCGGGAGGAGACGCACATGCGCTGTGGTGATGTGAAACGCGGGAAGGAGGGACGGACTTGCGCTTGCCGCCGGCGCTGACGTCTGGCTTGTGCTTGCCGCTGGCGCTGACGTGTCTCTTCGGCCTCGCGAACTCTCACCGCAGGGCCCCGCGAGATCTCACCTCAGCCGCATTGCGAGCCCTCCGCTCCGCCGCCTTGGCTTCTGCAGTGTTCATAGTGGGTAGCGGTATCGACGCGCACTGAGTGATGTCCGGCGAAAGAGAAAGGACGCGGACCTCCAGCGGTCTCCTACCAAACTAGAGCACGCACCGAGAGTAGAGCTGTGCGCCGCCGCGCCGCGCCGCCGCCGCCGACTGTTTTCGCTCACGCCGCTCGCGCCGCCGCCGGAGTCTCGAGAATCGCCACGCCGCCGCCGCCGCCGAGCGAAAATTGCGGCGCGCCACCGTTAGTCCTTTATTTTAATTCGAACGGAGAATCCGGACATAAAATACATCACATCACCGGGGTAGCTCTTCTCGATGCGTCCATGTAATTGACTCCATTTCAGCCGCCACTGATTGGTGGGAGCTCGGCCAGCAGCGCACCCTCTCTTTGGGTTCTTACTCTTCAACGTCATTTTGATCTCACGAACTTTGACAACTCTCGACTCAAATTAGAGAAACCGTACGCGCATCAGCCTCAGAGGGGGGAAAAATAGGAGAGTGCGCGCCTAGCATCTATAAGCGAACCTCCTCTGAAGCCGCTATGTTCTAAGGCTCGTGTCAGAATTCCCTCCATGCCTCTTGTTTCTTTCCCTTTTTCTAGGTGAGATCATGGGGAAAAAAATTGGTCGCGTATCTGCTTGCCTCGCTGCAAATCTCGTCGAAAGACGATAGTCTTGTGCCGGCCATACTACTACGTTTTGCCTTGCCTCAGACAGCGCCTACTCTATGTTGAATCGGTCGCATCTGGCTGGCATTGATAAAATAGAGGAGGCGCTGCGCGAGATATGGACGCCATCGAAAAAGATGAGCTTCTGCTGAACCAAGGGCCACAGCCAGCGGCAGCACCTTATCGTCGGCACAGTGCTTTTTCGTGCAGAGCTTCGCAGTTCGTGCACAGCGTCGCATTTTCAGCGCAGCCTAAAAAACACTAGGGTCTTTAGAATTACGTATCTATGTATTTTCTAATAAAGGAACACACGACCTCATACATATTAATGTTGCACCTCAGGTATGCGTATTGTGTGCTTTTAGGGGCGAAGCTCCTAAGGTATGGGTCTGTCCCTCCTCTGTAGTTGTAGTTGTAGTAGTAGTAGTAGTAGTAGTAGTAGTAGTAGTAGTAGTAGTAGTAGTAGTAGTAGTAGTAGTAGTAGGTAGGTAGGTAGGTACATAGCCACGTATAGTGGAATGTACCCACTACACGTGATAACGATGAAGTATAAGCGCGTTCCAGTATAGTGGAATGTACCCACTACACGTGATAAAGATGACGATGACGCAGTATAGTGGAATGTACCCACTACACGTGATAACGATGAAGTACAAGCGCGTTCCAGTATAGTGGAATGTACCCACTACACGTGATAACGATGGCGATGACGCTGATGACCATGAAGTATAAGCGCGTTCCAGACCACACATTCGTTTTCTGCCATGGATGAAAACGATCGAGCTTCGCCCACTCATCATCATCCACTTCGTGGATATGGCGTGATTTTTTTTGATCGAAAATGTGCACAAGTATCAAAGCAAATGCCAGTTCAAGATGGCAGGGCGTTCAGAAAGTGGTTAAACTTCGGCTGAGTGGCTGACTGGCCGCGTCGGGTGACAGATAGACAGACAGACAGACAGACAGACAGACAGACAGACAGACAGACAGACAGACAGACCAAAATTTCTGCGTTGAAGCATCCCAAGAAAGACTATCGCCTTCAAAAACGAAAATTCACGAAAGCGCGCGCCTAGCGTACACAAATCAACCTCCTTTGACGCCGCTCCCCCCCCTCGTGCTGTACGCTCTAGTCACAGTTCCCCGCATGCTCCTGTTTCATTTTTTAAGGCTGGGGAGTTATTCTCAGTGTGTCCCCCCTATTGGACTGTCCATTTCGGCGACAGCTGATGGGCCGGAGCTCGGCGACCGGCGCGCCCCGTGTTTCTGGGTCTTCTTCCACAACGTCATTTTGATGTCCCGAAGCTTTGACCACTCTCAACACTATGCGAGGGACGGAATGTGCTTCAACGCAACGAACACAGCGCCCAGATATCAGCTTTTGCGCATACATCTCTGAGGCCGCGTATAAATTCGGATCGCGTAAGCCATCGAATTACGTTTCATGCGGCCGCCCGTCTAATACATGCACCTGTGAAGGTCGGTACGCATTCTCTGCATCGTTCTCAAACATCTGGAACAAATTCATATGCAAGTTCAGATTTCACAAGTTCCTATTTCTGTAAATGTCGTCCACTTTTTACGCTTGGAATGTGCTGCTGGGTTCGGTGCATCGACGTGGTCAAGAGCAAACATCACGGTTCACCGTTTTTCGAGTAACTGAATGCGCTGTGCCGATATGTACTGTGGACATCTCCTTTAGATGGACACAAAGAGAATAGCTACCCGGAAGTTCTCGTATCTTTCTTTCCTCCAGATGTCTCAACAGGATTGCCTGACCTCAACGTTGTCGTGTCCCCCCAGCCTTAAAGAGCGACGACAGAACTCGCTGGATAGCACATTCGTGGAGTCTTGGACCTACTGCATTGCGCATATATAAATAATGTAGATAAGTAATATATATCGATGGGTTAATGGATTTTTTTCTTTTCATTTTTACTAGAGTAAGTCAACAAATGAATAGAGAAGTAAAGGCAATGAAAAAGCCGGCAGATCCCACGCACTGTGGGAATCGATGTAATGCGAAGCAGCCAGGAAGGAGCAAATCATGCTTTACATAATTTGCATGTCATCTTTTACATGTTACCACCTGTCATTTGTGTTCGCCATACAGTCACGTCGCGATATACCAATTTTGGTGTATGTCAAGCTAGCGAACTGGACACAAGCGCACCATGAGCGTGGCATGTAAATGGCATCGTAGATGACATGCATGCCAAGATTTTTATGTTACCACCTGCCACTTACGTTCGTTATACAGTCATGTCACTCAATACCAAATTTGGTGTATCTCAAGCTAACGAAACGGCCGCGAGCGCGCCATGAGCGTGGCATGCAAGTCATGTCGCACATGACAAGTCATGATTCCCATATTACCACTTGTCATTTATGTTCGTCATACAGTCATGTCACTCAATACCAAATTTGGTGTATATCAAGCTAACGAAACGGCCGCGAGCGCGCCATGAGCGTGGAATGCAAGTCATGTCGCACATGACAAGTCATGATTTCCATATTACGACTTGTCATTTATGTTCGTCATACAGTCATGTTACTCAATACCAAATTTCGTGTATATCAAGCTAACGAGACGGCCGCGAGCGCGCCATCAGCGTGGAATGCAAGTCATGTCGCTCATGACATGTCATGATTTCCATATTGCCACTTGTCATTTATGTTCGTCATAGAGTCATGTCACTCAATACCAAATTTGGTGTATATCAAGCTAACGAAACGGCCGCGAGCGCGCCATGAGCGTGGAATGCAAGTCATGTTGCTCATGACATGTCATGATTTCCATATTACCACTGGTCATTTTTGTTCGTCATACAGTCATGCCACTCAATACCAAATTTGGTGTATCTCAAGCTAACGAAACGGCCGCGAGCACGCCATGAGCGTGGCATGCAAGTCATGTCGCCCATGGACAAAACATGATTTCCATATTGCCACATGTCATTTATTTTCGTCATAGAGTCATGTCACTCAATACCAAATTTGGTGTATATCAAGCTAACGAAACGACCGCGAGCGCGCTATGAGCGTGGAATGCAAGTCATGTCGCTCATGAAGTAATGATTTTCATATTACCACTTGTCATTTATGTTCGTCATAGAGTCATCTCACTCAATCCCAAATTTGGTGTATATCAAGCTAACGAAACGGCCGCGAGCGCGCCATGAGAGTGGCATGTAAATAATACTTTTCATGACAAGTTAATCATGATTTTCATGATATAACCAGCCATTTATGTTCGTCAAACAGTCATGTTATGCCATACCAAATTTGGTATAAATCCCATTAACGATACGGCCAGGAGAGCACAAAGTCGTAGGCGGCTAGATAGATAGCTTGATAGATAGATAGATAGATACGCTCAAAGTCGCCGAAGTTCGCTAAGAAATGCTTCGCATTTAAAACTGAATAACCGATAGCTGAGCTAGTTGGTGAGTATTCATGTTAAAACGACACGACGTGAGAACACAGACGCCCACCAGTTATCTCTCACGTAGGCCATCGCGCGCCACTGACTGATGGGTATCGCCTCTTGCCTGGGAATGCGCAAATGAGTATTTTATGTGCGGAGCACTTTAGGGGCCTGGGCTGTCATATACTGTCGTTGTATGCTGTCGTAGCTTTGCGAAACGCAGGCAAAACCACGTATAGCACAAGCCATCTTGCGCATATTGAAAGCGTGCTCGCGCCAAGGAGAAGTCTTTCCCCTTTTGTTCTTCGAGCGGCTTGATGATATTAAGTGCGGAGCGCTTTAGGGGTCCGGGCTGTCGTATGCTGTCGTCGCTTGGCGTAACAGAGGCTAACACGTAAAAAAAAGAAAAGAGGAAGGAGAAAGCAAGCAAGAAATAGAAAGGAAAAATAGGAAGAAAAATAGAAAGAGCAAGAAAGGGAAAGAAAAATAGATAAAGAGAGAGAAAGAAATAAATAGAAACAAAGACAGAAAAAACGGAAACAGAGAAAAAGAAAGAAAGCGAGGAGGAAACAAAGAAAATTGAAGAGGAACAAAGATGGCTGCCCAGCTCCGCACTTCCTTTAGGTTTGGCACAGTGTGAAGCTGTCTTAATTTTCTTTTTTGTTTGTCTACCTTCTTTTCCGCCGCTGTACGATTTTTCAGTTAGCGGCTATTGCGGTGTCTTGACTACGCTCTTGTGCCCGTGTTTTCACTCCCTGTCTTTTTAAGGTCCCCAAAACAGTCCCTGAAAATACAAAATCCAGCACGTTATTCTCTCTTGACGTTTCTCGTTTTTATGTTTTTTGGCGCTCTTCGTGACGCCGGCACGGTGATTCACGTGACATGATTAGAGCGCATACTTTCGATTGGTTCATATACGAGAAATATCAGTTGTGAATTGTCTCCTACCTCGTTTTGCCGTGCATTCGCCCGCCCGTTCTTCCTCACCTCGCATGATTATCGAATGCGATGAACTGATTTCGCTCCATTTTGTGAGTCCGATTGCGTGAGCGGAAAAGTGCAGCCGACAAGCTCGAAATCCTGATAGGCTCAACGCTTAGGGGCTAACATTATGCACGTGCTTTATGAAGAAGTAAGTGCCAAGGAGATATCGCCCGTAGGAATATGCCAACGGAGAAACTCTTTACAGCGAAGATGATGCAGCTCTCCAGAAGACAAGTCATCACACGTCCATGGTTTTTGTACATTTATTGACTGTGATAAGAATTATATGGACACTCTGTACAGGTTTTCATTGTCGCCGTCATGTTCCGTATAAAGTTCAAATTGATAACTTCTGTAAGCGCATCGTATGCAGTACCCGCTAGTAAAAGCTCGCGAGCGCTAGCGAGGAACACGGCTGAAACATAGATGAAACAAGCTGCCCATCTTCGTCGCACGGAGGGCGCATGCGATAACACCACTCCGCGTGCGAGGCCTGCCATCGATTGCTCTTCAACCAGAAAGAAGCGCCCTGTCCTTATTTCGTCGTACGAACGAGTATGAAGGAACGCCGGTGTAGAGGGGCTGCGTGGCTCGAGCCGCAACTCTGAACACTGACTAAGGACGTGGTCGTGAGCCCTGGCGCGCGCGCTATCGCGGCAGGCATAAGCAAACGCTCATACACCCTTCTACGCGCTGTGATCTCACCAATTCGTGCTGTGACCGGTGATACGAAAAACTGCACGACAACCGCTCCCTTCCCGGCAGCGACCGTATTCCCATACACCAGCGTATTGCAATTTCGTGAGATGGGATGAAAAAGAACTATAGGTGCTAGCCTATAGTTCGTTAAAACATGACAACATGTTGCTATCGCATTCACAGCTTCGCCCATTCGGAGAAACTTAGTTTTTTTACTACAAAATTCAGAGGACAAAATTCTCTCCCCACCAACTCTTCTTCATTATACCCCCCCCCCCCCCCCCCTGCACGCCGCGCCGCCGCCGATCTGATGAACCCCGCGCCGTTGACGCGCCGCCGCCGGAGGTGGAAACACCGGCGCGCCGCCGCCGGCGATTTCAGGACCGGCGCACAGGTCTAGCCGAGAGTGGAGCGAGTGCCGCCTGAGCGGCCGCGCGTCATCTAGTGAGCGCTCTTGAAACGGAGAGCACAGCTGCGCCTTAAGCGGGAGCAATGAGCACGAGCGTACACACCGGCGCAACGTCGAGAGACAATCCCCCCGGCAAAAGAAGCAAGCTCCTTTTGCTGGGCGATAAAGACGATAAACAGTGTCCAAGAGTGCTATTCTAAACGCTTTCGCGGGTCACGTTACTTAATCACGCACAAAATGCTCGCCTAAAGAATAATAACCCTTGAAACGCTTTATTTTTCCCACTGTACCGATTCACGGTTCACAGAACAACACGGTGGCCAAATATTATTTTTTTTACTTTAGAGCTCGTGCAAAATAAATGAATGTTGAACCTTAGGTTTCACTGCGTTACTCCAGGTAAGTGGAGAAGTGTAAATATAATAATAATTGTTTGGGTTATACATAACAAAACCACGATATGATTATGTGGGACGCCGTCCTGGAGGGCTCCAGAAATGTTGGCCATCTGGCGTTCTTTAGCGAGCACTGACATCGCACAGTACACTGGCCGCTCGCCTCCATCGAAATGCGACCGCCGCGGCCAGGATTGAACCCGCGACCTTCGGGTCAGCAGCCGAGCACCGTAACCGCTACACTATCGCGGAGGACTTCACAAGTGTAAACTGCATGCATAAAACGCATGACAATGGTGTGCCTGACAAAAATGTTGCCTCTTTTCAGCTAATTTTAGCGCAGAGAAGTGCGTGCGCGCAAGCGATAACTTTAAAAATGTACCGATTACGCTCTTGACATACGTCGCGCGCGAGCACAATCCACACAACTACAACAGCATGCAGTACCAACACGTTAAGCGATTTACTTAGGCGACAACGCATACTGCAATAAGAACAACTGAACGTACGAAGCGCAACGATCAAAATCACTTACCTCTAGCAAGAAAGCACGCTACCGGCGTTCGATGCAGGCTGACCGCCGGTTTTCAAGCGATGCGCCGAGCGAGGAATGACCATGTTACCCGCGTCCGGCCGTCCACCGGTATCGCTCCCGAAGTGCCCGAGCGTCAACGCATTTTCCATGGTCACAGAGCGCGTCATCGAGAAAGGATTGCGGCGCTTCTACTCAGTGATGTGCGGTAACATTTGAAGGGGAAAGAGCACGTCCGTCGATGACACCCAACAAAGGAGACGCACATGACGACTATTTGCCGGGTACCGCGGATGGTAGTCGCTGAAGAAATTGCGCTTACGCCAGTAACCGCAACACACAACACGATGCAACGCAGTAATAATCACCCGCACGAACAAACTCGACACCACGAAGTACACATGAATCGCAGGACGCCCCTGTCTCAGGAAACAAAAAAAAAAAAGAGAAAAAAGAAAAACAGTGACAGGGTGATCGCGGCGCCACTACCACCTCAGTTTCAGTTTCGGTATCAACTTATCAACTGAAAAATGCCGTGTACGTTGCTAGAAATAGCTCAAACACGCGTGCTAACGCTGCGATAAGCAAATGCGCTGTCTTATATATTTGTCTCATCTATCTGTCATTGAAATTTACCGCAAGTGACACAGATGCGCAGAATTGTTTGTCAATTGGTTCAGGTTAGGTCTGCCAGTGACCCTCAATATGATAATGCACATCGTGCATTCAGGAACGTTTTTTCGCGTACTTGCACCGCAGTTCAATGAGTGTTCCTATTCAGCCTAAACTGTACTTTTTAATACAAAGGCGAGTCTGCTGTGAACCGTGTGGCTTATTACTTCTCGCTTGGTACAACTAGACGCGTTTTGCTCTATCATGCGTCGTTGGCATTGCATCCCCATCACGCGGACGCGCGATACAAAATCTAAATAACCGTGATTGCTTTTTCGCGTGTTGTATTCGTAGTTCAAATGACACGAAAACCTTTTTTATCTCGGTGTCACGTCTTACGCAGAGTATATGCGCTATGTATATAATATACATGTATTTTCCTGCCGCTTCTTAATTCACAAAATCGCACCGTTCGTGTAACGCGCTGTAACTTAGCAAAAGTGTGTCCGCAGGAAATTATGGGTAAATATACGCCTGACGTTTTTCATTGCGCTTTAGGTGCTCTCTTTGTTTCACTGGTTTCACCAATGCTGGCACGCATCCGTCGCACGAGGTGTGTGACGCGCCCCTCTATATAATTACCTTTAAATAATTCTGGGTTCTCTGATGACGTAACAGCCGTCGGAAATCCTAATATTGGAATACTAAAAATAACAGCACAATGAATGTGAATGCGTTGCGCGAAATTGTCGTTTTGTTTGGAACTCTTTGCTTACATTTCACAGTCGTCAGTCGGGGCTGCTAGTGGTTATCCGTGAAGCTCGCACCCATATTCACAAACGACTCATCGAAAAGGTTTATCCACTTGGTTATTGATCATGCTACTCGCTACGTATGGGTGTTCCGCTCATAAAAATGAGAACAGCGACGCCTACATCTCATGCTTAAAAACCATTTTCGCCACCGGAAAACCACGGAAGTTCCTTTCAGATCGTGGAACAGGATTCACTTGAGAGGATGTAAGAATGGGCTTGTTGGTGGTGATACATGGTGACACTTAAGGCGCACAAAAAAACACGGACGAAGAAAAGAGACGACAGGACGACGGCAGGAAAATTTAAACAGTTTCTAAAGCATAACCCAATATATCAACTCCTCACCTCATCTCATCATCCGCAATGCAATGGTATGAACGAGCGGACAAACCAGACCATCGTAACCAGACTTAATTGCAAGATTAATGACGAGCCACAGAAGTGTTGGACTAAGCTGCTGTCGGAGGTAATAGACGAATACAACAGAACGCCTCACGAAGTTACCGGCTACGCAGCGTCCTTCCTGATGTATGGAATTCCATGTTATCCAACTGCACTGAAAAGGCAAGAACGAACTGTGGAAGAAGCGCGGAAAGCTGCTGTTCATAATTCTATCGCCTACCACAATAAGAACAAAGTCATCTATGATAAGAAATTTCTTCCGATTGAGTTCCAAGTCGGTGACTTTGTCCTTTACGAGACACCACGGAATCCCAACAACGGCAAACAGAGTTCCCTCATGGAAGGTCCCTACAAGATTCTACGCCGAGTCTCACCAGTGAACTATGAGCTCAACCGCTCCGTGTTGCCCTTAGGTAGAAACTCGGACATTGTTCATGTTAGCAAACTACGACGTTATTTTGTACCTTCTGAAGTGAGACTTACTGGAGGGGAGGGGGGAAGAGCGTAACGTATGAACAAGGCAATGGTAGGAGAAGCCGACGAAGAAGTGCGCGTGCATTGGAATAAAGGGATGGCACCTGAAACACGACGTATCTTCTTTCTCTAACGACACACACACACACACACACACACACACACACACACACACACACACACACACACACACACACACACACACACACACACACACACACACACACACACTGTGATCGTTAAAGTAAGGGAAGGCTTGCCTCCCCACTCCCTAACAAGTCCATCCCAATATAACTCCATCCAAATATACATGACCAAGACTGAAGTGGCACAGTACTTGAGCCTCCAGCATTTCGCCTCCATCGAAATGCGACCTCCGTGAGCGGGATCGAATCCGCGACCTTCGGTTCTGCAGCCGAGCACCGTAACCACTGCAACGCCATGGCGGACACATATACCCGATTAAGTTTATGGGAAGACGACCGCGGCCGCAGCTCCACTGGTACACCATCGGATACGCGCTATTCGAAGATTGGAGGTTCGCTCGCTGCCTGCGGAAAGGTCCACTTTATTAGTGTGTTCACATTTACATCGTAGTTATTTCATATAACGTTTACTATTGTTTCATATGATTATTTTCTATTCGTTCTCATGAAGCCGATATAAGTAATAACTACTGTTGCAAGCTCAAACGCAAAAAAGAAACTTTTTAGATACTTGTTGATGGGGAAATTTACATATCGATCCCGACAAGGCAGTTCCAGCCAGATTATCAAATAGAACGATTTTGTGATTTATCGACACTGTACGATCCGCCGTGTCCTGCAGTACTTTATGAAAGCCACCAATATACCTTAAATGACGATCCAAGCTACAAGCTTCCGGCCGCGGTGATTATAAAAGGAACAGAAATTTCTTAAAAATGACACTGCCATATTTTCTCAGTTGATCCAATTTTGCTTTCCCTTTGTGATAAGTAATCGTACTATTGATACATCCTTAATGTCTTGCTCTTTACTACACTTTAATTATATTCACTAAGCACCAGGACACTGCCCCAATTCTACGTAATCCCGAAACGCTTTCAACTCTCCAATGCGCGCACGCCATTTAGCGTTCTGTTTGGGAACGTTGCACAGTAATCTTTCACTGGTCTCCACTAGTCTCCATACTTAGATGAAGAAATTCTGAGGAGTCTTCATCAGTTCCCGTGAGCACTAGCTGGTATAATGCAATCACTGATGGCTTTAGGAGGGGGCAAATATGGCGTTCGCCGAGGTTGCCATGAATAAACGGCCAGTAGCGTATACGCACGGATTTTTCTCAGCATTTCTATTTAGTTGAATACAGCGCTCGGTAACACCCCTAAGTGTTATTTTGTCTTTTATTTACTTGAATGCAGCGCCTGACAAGACGCTGTATGCTCGCTAATGACATGTTATTTTATGCCTTTTAAATTGCATCTCAACTCGCGTTCTCGGGTTTCGCGTCTTGGACGAAGGCGAACCAATAATCTATTGGAAACTCCGCCTAAGCGCTACTGGCATCGCAGACGTGCTCGTAAGCAGTATACATGTGGCGTTATTATTGTAAAACAGCCAAGTACAACATAAGTGAAGCTGAGAGAAATGCAGTTTTAGGTACTGCAAAATAGTCGAGACTGCTACAAAATCTTTTTGCCTGCGTGCTGTTGTCACCAAAATACTTGAAAACTATATTCTGGCTAAAATCTATATAGCTGACTATCGTCGGTATTCTGAATTAAAATTTGGACTTTGTCATTATAGATTCGACATTTCATTTGGGTTTTGATTGACTACACAAAAGTAATCGAAGTGCTTGCGACTTGCGAATGAACAATGCAACAATATTTTGGGACAAAATTTGCGGCGCCATGGGCTTTCGCCGCTCCGGTATTTTGTATGATGGGCCTAATGGCAATGGCTAAGCATGAAGAGCGAGTGGTCCATCCTGGAAACACGCGCTCTATCCTGGACAGTCGACAGCGTTTTCTTGTTCCTGGAAGCAATTGAAGGTCTCCAAAACATGCTTAATTTCTTCTTATCAGCTTCTTACAGCTGGTTTTCTGCCACACCATTTGGTATCGCTCCTTCGCAAAGGCACCTGACAACTTCATTTCTGTAGTCTTTCATTTGAAATATACCGTCTTGACGCGAAAGGATAAGATACCGCAGCACAAAACTCGGAAAAGAACACTAACAGACAGGCAGGAGTAGGAAAGCCCTGATGAGACGTATGCGCAAGCAGGCGTATGGTGAGCGGCGTCACCACGGAACCGAGCCAAAGGGGAGTGGGGGGGAAATGGTTTGACCTCTACCCAGAGCTCACCGCGCGTGGCTTGACCTTGTCCGGGTAAAAAGTGACCCTGGGGGGTTGAGCTGATGCTGGCCTATTGTACCTGTAGCCCCCCCCCCCCCCTCCCCCCCCCCCACCGGCAGGGCCCACAGACCCTTTTGACTCCGCCTTCATGCAGACGGCACTCCTGGGCTGACGCACCCATGGAAAATCGGCAGTCACCTTTTTCCTCTCAATATCTCCCGAAATCTTCATCTTTCTTTCTCACTTTAAATCTTTCCTATGGTTTTCCTTCCTTTTACATCATTTTTTGGTTGCACGACCCTGTCTGAGATAAGTAACCTGTTTCACTTAACTTGCCGCGCGTGTTTAGTGCTTTAATTTGATGTGCCTGGGTTACACTCACTGACTGTGAACAATGCTCGGTGCAGACCGCGGTGCAATGCTTGCCAAGCTTCGCAATTGTTAGAGATAATTTTGTTAATATTATTATACACATGACGCGAATAGTACTGTACAGTTTAGAGCTTACGCGGGCAGCAGTAAAAAGGCTGGAATGTATCATGCTGCATGTATAAATGCCGACGCACGTAACCGTAGACCATTACTTAACGGTCCATGAATGTTGACGCCGCTATCAGTGTAGATCGCGAATCGCTTTCACGTTGTCCTTTCATTCTGCTGGCAGAGGTTCGCAAAATAAAAGAAGTTCAGCCTTCGTCAGCGTGACGTCTACGTGACAATATTGGGTTATAGCAATGATGTACTGCTGACGTGCACCCATCTTCCCCTTGCCATGTCGTCGCATCCCCGTGTTGGATTTGGTGGTGCGTGGCAGGCATCATTGTCCAACAAACATTATCTGTCTTATGGGATCAGTCAACCCTCCATTTCCTGATCGTCCCCCTCCGAAGAGGTGGCGCACCGAAGGAGCATCAAACAGTTTCTCTAAAACGAAATAAACCTTCCGGAAGTTCCATGCTTTGCAATGAGAAAATCCGGAGAATACCATTCGTGCATTAAAACTATTTCTTGCGGCAAAATCTCTCTCCGGAGAAATAGGTCCCGAAAACATGGCAACAAAGGTGGCGTCTACTGACTTGCTGCTGGAGCTGTGTGACCACACACAATATAGCAATTTCTCAAACCCCTTCGCATTGGGCAAGGTTCTATTTTCTTTTTCTCCTCACCAGTTCCTGAACGTAGTACGTGGCGCAATGTTGGAATAATACCTCTTGCAACTGACTGAGACAGAACTTCTTGAAGGATGGAAGGAGAAACATGTGACCAATGTGCAAGAAATAAGATAAGACGAGAAAAGAAATGTTAACCTATTAGGAACCGGTTTCTTTTTTTTATGAGTCTTGTGAAACCATATGTGGTTTTTTATCGTATCTACATCAGTACAGATCACACTGAAGATTTAATTATGAACAAGCTCTTAGTTAACAAAGCATGGCCCGTGGCCATATGGTCACGCTAGGCTCTTAGCAGGCTGTGCGTACGGGCTAGCTGGTATTCCATTTAGTAGATTAATTACAGCACTAGAGAAGACAGGGTACACGAGACTAACGAAGACGAGTGCTGTACTTCCAACTGAACTTTATTGTGAAGAACAAGCAGTTTATGAAAACGTCAGGGTGCGATAAAACCATAGTATGTGATAACAAACGCCCCCCTCCAAAAACACGACGCTGGCATGAGCAGGTGCTATATGAGCCAACGGACAGCCCGCTCAAGAACAACAGCGCATGTGCGGGAGCAAGAAGGAAAGCTCCTTGTCAGTTAAAGCTATTGAAGGCTTACTGACAGAACTACCTTCAGTGATTGCCTCAGCTTCTATAATTTCCTTGTGTCCTCGTTTTGGTGCTTTGCAAGTACACTCGTCCTTTCGAAGAACGGACTACATACACATTGTGCGCAATGCATACTAAGAAAGCCTTCTCTCCCTTTCCACACCTTGTTGCTATGCTCCTGCAGTCGAATGCTTAGACATCGACCTGCCTGCCCCACGTATGACAGACCACAAGAAAGGGGTATCTTATACACCACACCCTTTGAGCAAACAACGTACTTCTTGGTATGGTTAATGCTACACGTACTACGTGCCTTGGCCACAGGGTAACTCCCAACACAAAGCTGTTACAGTTTTTTAGGAGCCGTAAAAACTACGTCTGCGCCCACTCTTTGTCCTATTTTCTTCAGTTTGTGGGAAACCCCAATGAATATAAGGGATAGTGGTTATTTTCCTGCGATCACGTGTTGCAGGCTGGACGCTCTGCAGTCCATCGCCTGTCCTACTGCGCAGCTTTTCCAAGACTGAAACCAGAAGGTTGTCAGGATACCCGGCTGCATTTAGCCGAGTGATTTGCGAATGAAAACTTAAATCAATTGATTTAGTTTCCCAGTACTCGTCTTCGTTAGTCTCGTTGTCCCCTGTCTTCTCTTGCGCTGTAATTAATCTAGGCCCTTAGGCTACAACAGAAATCACAGTGACGAATTTTATTTAACGCTTTAAACATCGCGAAAAAAATATTCGGGATTTGTCGGGCACTTAATGGTAAACGACGTGAAGCACACAACGCACATGGCTACGTCGCATTTATTGCACTGTGGGGTCACCGTGCTGTTGCAGTTGTCTCTAGCACACCTGCGCCTTTTGCCGTTAGGCACAGCTTCAACGAAGTGGACTGTTTTGTCGTTCAGAATGTGGACCACAAGGTGCACTGTCAACAAGCGTCGACGTTCTTCGACGGACGGTTCCTTTTGGCTTGTTATCCCATCTTGTAAGGTAGACCATGTGCTGCGCATAAGGACCGCACATTGCTTATGGCTACGTCGCAAAGTGAATATCACTCAACACCATTTCCTGCGACGAATGGAAATCCGGTGGGCATCTACGTTCGCATTCATCTGGTTAGTGCCTCCCGTGAGGCAGTTATATTGGGAAACGGCATTAGGGCGAGGCACTTGCTTTCTCTTCTGTGCGCTTGAAGATAACTCCCCGTCAGGGATTTTATCTTGTACACCTAAGCAGATATTTGGTTATCCATGGTCTTGTTCTTCATAGTCTGCTTCATTTTCTTCACAGTTGCATCCACCGATGCGACGGCCGTCAGCAAGCTCCGTTTTAGCTCCTGCTGTAAGCTGCGTACTAGTTAGGTTGTCTACGATTTAGGTAGACAGAACGCCAGGTGGTCGAAATTTCCGGAGCCCTCCACTACGGCGTCCCTCACAGTCATGTCATGGTTTTCGGTCGTTAAATCCCAACAGTTAATATATAATATACGTAGGTTGTCTATGAGACTACAAGAATTCTTATTTGCGAAATCTTCGTCTCAGTACGTGGTAGCCTCGGATATCTCATTTAAAGTAAATCTGGGCATACAATACAATGACACGGAAGTGCAGTGGAATCACCCTACAAAAAGCGTAAAATGAAGGAACGAACCTAACCAAAATACGGAGCCTAAGGGCCTAGCGTGACCATATGGTAACACGTAAAAGAACACGCTTGTTCACGAGGAAGACTTTGGTTAATCTACTTCAAATTTTCACCGAAGATTTCATAGCGCACGTACTCTACAGGGACATCTGCATCACGCTATTGCAAAGAATATTGTTACAAATAAATCGGTTTACCTGAAGTACGTTACATGCCGACGCGCCGAAGTGAAGAACCACTATTTCGCGCCTGTTTTAGCAGCTCTCCAATAAGCAAAAAAAATATTTCTGCCACATGATGTCTATAAGTAGCACCCTCAGCTATCACAAAGCGCATTGCCGTGATTTTGGCGGGGCTTTTTAAACCTGTATAATCTGAAAGGCGTTGTCGGGATTTGCGAACCATATGGTCATGCTGGTACCTAATAGGTTTTAACAGAGCAACTTATTCGGACCTTAATCCATGACTATAAAGAACTGGGCGAAAAACTGCTGCCAACATCTAATCGTTCACATGGTTTTTTCTTTCTTGTTCTTTATGTGTGTGTTTTCTTGAATAAACTTTCAGTTACTAGTCTGCGCTTGTGCGTATGTCTTCCTCGTGCCAGTTTTTTGCGCAGTTCTTTGTAGTTATTCTGACCTTCGCGATGAATTTAAGGATTTTACGCTGGCAGGCTGCATGAAGATTTGCGTCCCACCACGTTTCCACAGGGTCGTGACGTTGACGAAAGCAGCAATCAGTGTCTTGAAGGCGATCCTTTTTCTTTGGGCGAACCTGTGCCGGCGAAAGGAAAATTCACACTGTGCATTGAGAGCGGCGAACATCGCATCGGCCATCGATAAAGTGACAAGCGTTATTGCTCGCCTGCTTTTACACATGTACTACCGGAGATTTATCGCTGGTGGCCGCGTAAGCTCCTGAATCATCTACACTATTCACGTACTACGATCTTCAACAATCGTGAAACTTCTGATACATGGCGGCGTTGTCTTCGCCCAGCGCTGCAAACACTCTCAGCGGGTGAAATCCGATCACATCAAAATAACACGAGTGGCAATGCCACCATCTGAAAAAAAAAAACTTCCCCATCTCCTGCTAAAGGGAACCATGTGTGGATGCGAAGCAGCTGGAGATGGCTGGCTTAAGCGGGAGCAACGTCGCCGCTCCCGTTTCGCGGCAGCGGCCAGGGCGCTCACTGCGGCACTGCACAGGAGAGAGAATGAGGCGCGCGCACTCGGTCGTTTTCATACCGTGGAACTACCGTGGCGCCCCAGCGGAGTATGCAGCTGTCGCACCACCTGTCGTGCGCGCCGCTCCGTAGAGTAGAGGATTCCTAGAGGAGAGAACGGGGGGGGACCGTAGGAGAGGAGAGAGAGGGGGGAGGGATTCCAGGAAGCTTCTTGCCACTGGCACACTTCCGCCTTCACATTCGGCCAATGGTTTGGTAATGTCGTGCTCACTATAGGTACTGTCTCGCCGCTTCGTATTATGACATAGTGATCACGTTCTTATTCGGGTTTTCTGCTTGTGATGGCGCCAGCACACGCGACACTTGTGCTTGTCCCGTTCATTGCCTCGTGGAATCACCTTGTCCACTTCTGTGGAACCATCCATGTCCAGCAGGGTTTTCGCAGTGCGGGACCAGCACTCTGCAACTCGATGTCCGACTTTATCACAGAGGAAACACCGGTCAGCTGTCTTCAACGTCGTCTTTGGGAATTCGGTCTGCCGAAGAGGCGCGACCGTGACCTCCTTAGTTGTCTGCTCCTTAGCCAGATTGGTGATGTCTCGTGCCTCCACGAAGCAGTCGGCATTCTTCGCCAAGGTGTCTAAGGTCTTGCAGCCCCTTTCTTTGAGGAAGACATGAAGACGCATAGAACAGCCACTCAGGGACTGCTCACCATGCAATCATATCGTTCCGAAGAGAGTCGAAATTCTTCTCTATTTGGCGCAATTCCATCCAACGGTCGAAGTAGCCCGATGTCCTTCCGGTCTCGTTGTCTTCGGTCTCTAACCTCAGTCGATCTTGTTCAGCCTGCGTTGTCGTGTCCTCTTGATTTTGGGCACGCTGTTCTCGTTGACTCGCAATTTCCGCGCCAGTCCACCGCTTCAACTCCACGCCTGTCATTCCTAGGTCCTTGCCTATGATGTAGAGCCTCTCGAGCTCCATCGTTTCCTCTTGTGCGCTTGAGGATCCTGGCAGGCTCGATAATATTGTAATTATGATGTGGGTTCAGACCTTCCACACACAAGGATGGCTCGACGGACACAGAAGGCTTTAATCTTGACACGGGACGGGGCTGATGGACACATTGCACAAGCTCACATAAAACACATTCGGGCCTAGTGTTTACTCCGTAGTGTCTATCGGGGCAGCGACGACACACTCACACCCTCACGGCACGTCCGTCGGCACGACGACGCTGTCACAGAAGGCTAGGGCCATGGCCGACACTCTCGCGCGAGCTCCCCCTCTCGGCTCTTCTTGATTATCGCGCTAGTCTACACGAGTGCACTTGGCCGCGCACGTTAATTAGGCTAAAATCCTACCACATGCCACATACCCGTATACCACGGACCACAGTACACAGGTATGCACCTGAGGTGAATATTATTTTATATCTACCCCGGAACGGCGAGGTGCCTATTTACATCAGGAGATTCCATTGCGTCATCCACAGCAAGTGGCCTCTTTGCAGATACACCGGCGTGGCCATATATATGAAGACTGCAATGTCCAACTTTAACATTGGTTGCATCGTACTGCGCCAACCTCCAGAGGCCGAAGACGCAGACATAAGCAGCCGAATGCGCAACGCGTGTGTTGCGCACATAAATTACAACAGCAGCGACATCGCAGTCGCCTACCATTTACCTGAGCCCCGAGGCGCAAAATGATTCTGTGGGCATCTTGTTATCTGAGTTCCTCGGCAATTACGCCACAACCGTAGTGGCACTTCACAGAAAAATATTCTACGAAGAAGGGCGTAGCACCGCTCATCTTTGCTGGTGACTCTTATGTGGATACCTCAAAACACAGTACATGAATGACGTTTTCGACGTCGACAGCGCCTCCCAAGACCTCTTGCCCACGATGAGGAATCGAGATGTCATTGATCACTTCTTCGTAAGAGACACCAAAAATATTCAGCACCTTAACTATATGTCCTACTTGAGTGTGCTTAGGCCGCTCATCGATGCAATTACGGATGAATATTGTAGTAATTATAGTTCTGCTGCTGGTGCTGACTTTTCACATTGATGTTGCCCAGGTTAACAAAGTGTCAACAGACCATTTGACACGAATGCGTGACACATGGACACACCTGAGACATGAACGCGTATTCGTTATGTGTGTGCATGCGACCGCCATCACGGACTAATACAAGAACAACAATTCAGCGTACCACTGCTGGTGCTGGTAACGCGCACGTTAGTGGTGGTTTTGTTACACAACTATGAGCAACCAGTTCTCGCATTTGCCTGTTGACTAGATGCGTGAATGGGAATAAAATTCTCTACATATGTTTACTGAGTACTAGGGTAAGGTGGGGCAAAATGAGACAAAAATTGGAAAATTGTGAATATTTATTTTTTATTTCACTCTTTACCCTTAAACGTCAATGCAGAAACTTTCCTTTGGGTACAAGGTATGCGCTACATAAATATGACCATGTTGCCACTGTCAAAAAAGATCATTTTAAAAAGAAATAAAAAATGCACCAGATGTCTCATTTTGCCCCAACCTGCGGGGGCAAAACGAGACAGTGTGAAAAAAAATTAAACCTTCAGTTTTTGCAGTAGAAGCACTTGAAATTAAACTCCATGGGCCCTCACGCAGCCTTCATGACCCCAGTCCTTGCACTCCATGCATTGAATCCAGACAGAATCCGGTTCTGTTTTGCTCCAAAACTCCTTGCAGATCAAACACCACCAGTCTTTCTTTGTGCTATTGTTGTATTTTGTTGAAAGCTTGCACTTCATTGGATTATTCAATGATTGGACGCTAGATATGTTCTGACGCATCTTCTTCGCCTATTTTTGCCGTTTTGGTGGCGGGCGTTTCGTGGCTTTCAGCTTCGTCAGCCGGGCTTCGTGAGGCGATGAATTTAAAACTGTGCTAGATTTGAATTTTCTCGCGCTTCTTTTTTTTAATTTGGTATTGGAGGAAAACTCGATGCCGAGACTTGTTTGTGAATGGCTTGACTTGGAGATTCTTCCAATTTTGCGTTCGCCTCTTGAGAGCATCCATGGGAACGCGGAAAAACCTCGATGCAGCGTGAATGGAGTGAGTGTCCTGAACAGCAATCAGTGCTTTTTCACGTCGTTTTCCTCCCAGGAAGCTTTACATGATATTCTCTTGTGCGTCCGAACCCTCCTAAACAATAAAATATAATATATAATTAGTGTAAGTAAATGGTTCACTTGAAAGACACCCACTAAAGCAATCCAATGCCTTTTTGTCGCGTATTGCCCCCCCTCCCCCCACATGCCCAAATTCAAAAAAACTTCCCCTTTGGCCCCGCGCACCAAATGCACTAAAATTTTGGTGGTATGTAGCTAGTGGTATAAAGTAACAATATAAATACTTACGTTGTTGTACTGACGCCAGAGTAGCTTCATGCCCGGATCCGAAAATTTCTTTGGCCGAGAAGAATTTCGCCCCTTTTTGACAGGTCACGAACACACTGACACCAGCCGCGTAATTTTCCCTTACGCGAACGCTGTGAGCAAACATCAACTTTTACACATAAAAAGGACAACTACCAGCAACTCTCGCTGAAATATAGAAACAAAGAAAAGTGCTTTCTGTATTAGCTATAGAGGTCGGAAAAGCCAAAATGTCGCGTTTTGCCCCGTGTCTCATTTTGCCCCGCCTTACCCTACATGCTTCCACCTCATAACGTTACGCTCATTTTAAAAGTGCGACATAGTGCGACTTCGTTATGCACGCTTCGCGTATCATTGATTCGCACGGTACGTGGGATCTGCCGATTTTTTAACCTTTGGCTAGTAAATACAGTTATTGTTACGAAGTCATTCGTTTCGTATGTAAAAAGGCACTTGTATCTCGTGCTGCCACTTGCAAACGGAAGGACTGCGCTTTAATGACAGAGAAGTGGTCACAAAGTACCAGCAATTTATGGCGTAACGTAGGACATTTTATAGGGTGCATATGGTGATAAAACATGGTGATGAAGTTGTGTTTTCAACTACCGGGCTTGTATTTGTCGCTTGCAATACACAAAAGAAAACACTCTTGAAAACGTGGCTCATACTCAGGCAAATACGCATCTCCACGAAGTGAATCATGACGAGTGGGCGAAGCACTGGAGATCGTTATTACGGTATATGACCCGTGACCTTGACCACTCGCGCATGTAAATCAGTGACAACGCGTGCGTACAGTATATACAATGTGTTTTTGTCGTTGAGCCGCCGCTTCCCGCGCCCTCAACACTGGGGTAGTAGCTTGTTGTCGGCGTTGCTGTTTTGCCGTTGCTTCCACAGCTCTCTCCTCCGGGGTAGCTTGCAATATTTGTTGACGTTCGGCCGCCGCATGCCGCGCTCTCGCCGCCGGAGTAGCAGCTTGTTGTCCGCGTTGCCGCTTTCCCTGTCGCGGGTGAGAGCGCTTTCACAATCGTTTTCATCCATGGCAAAAAGAGAATGTGGGGTCTGGAACGCGCTAATTCTTCATCGTCATCAGCGTCATCGTCATCGTCACGACTTATAGTGGGTACCTTGGATGTCCTGTGCCGTGATGGCATAAAGAGAATGTGTGGTCTGGAACGCGCTTATTCTTCGTCGTCATCAGCGTCATCGTCATGGCGTGTAGGGGGTACCTTGCATGTGCTGTGTCGGACAACGAGCACCAAGGGACAGCGCTCGACCGTAAGATGCTTCGCATCTTAAAGTGTTTCATGGGGCCTTATTTCTCACACCACGTATTGCGGAACGTGAGTTTTAAAAGTAATTGGAAGTGAACTAAACCACCAAAGAGCTCCGCACCCTGGAAGCTCTGCAGACATCCAGACATCGACATTACATATAGGCTATCTTACGAACCGCCTGTTTTTACTCTTAGAATAAGATTGCGACTTAGGAGTGTTAACTGAGACTGCGACTCCGAAGTGTGCGACTGCGGAGTACTGCCACGGCGTGTCTAATTTTCGCAGTTGCTGCATTCAGTTTTCGCCCACAAAGACTGTCAGCAATGCTTAGCTCAAACCGCACCTCTTTGTTCGAGAAGCTTCGCGATTTTTGGTAGATCGTTTTGTTAAGATTGCGCGCAAGAAGCGAACACTCGAGCTTATTACAGAGCTTGCGCGACAACCAGTGATAAGGCTGGAATATTCGATGCCACACGTATAAATGCCGACGCGCTTCGCCGCTCGTCAGTTTTATAGACGACCGACGCTCTATGCGCCGATATCAGTGTACGGTGTGCATTACTCCTGTAATTTGAGTTTGCGTTTCACGGCCACAACTTCGGCCAAATAACCAGTTTCTCCTTGAAGAAGCCTACGGCTGCCTTCGTTCACGTCACGACCACGAGACATCTGGTGGAGGTGCTGTTCCTTCATGTACCGGACGCCCCCTTCAATCCGTGAACCCAGTCCAAATCGCCAAGAAGACAACGACAGCATCAGCGGCAGTCGAGCAAGCCGCAGATTAAAAGGACTAACCCCCCCCCCCCCCCCCCCCAGCACGGACTATTACCCGGACCTCCCAAAAACCACGGCGACGAAGACCATAGGCACGATGACGAACGCGGTGTCAACCGCAGCGATCGTGATGCAGCCGCCCATGGAGCAGCCAACCTTCCGTGGTTCCCCATGTGAAGATCACAAACCTGGCTTGAGACGTTTGAATGGGTCTCAACATTTACCAACTGGAACTCCGAGAACAAGCTGCGCCACGTGCACTTCTACCTGGAAGAAGCAGCTAGGACATGGCTCGAGAATCGGGAGTCCACATTTCGGACTTGGAACCCTTTTCGAAGCACATTCTTGCAGACATTCACGAGCGTCGTCCGAAAGGAAAGGGCCACGACGTTGCTGGAGACGCGGGTGCAAATCCCGAACGAAATTGTGACCTATCTTCGCGGAAGAAATGACGCGGTTGTTCCGCCACGCTGACTCTGACATGCCCGCGGAGAAGAAAACCGGTTTACTCATGCGGGGGGTCAAGCAAGAACTATTCGCTGGGCTGATGCGGAAGGCACCGACGACCGTCCAGGAATTCCTTGTCGGAAGCAACATCGATCTAGAATACGCTGCAAATGCGAACCAGCCAGTTCAATCGCCCAACGAACCACGACAGCCCAGCTGTTTATGCTCTCGGCTCCGACGACCTTCGCGAAACGATGCGAGGGATCGTGAGGGAGGGACTGCGCAAGCTGTTACCATCACCCCACCCGCAAGTGGACTACATCGCAGACATGGTTCGAGAGGAAATCCAGCAGTCGAGGGGCACCCCTGAACCGGCCACGGCCTCAGCGGCAAGCCATGAGCTCGCAGCTGCAGCCCGACGCTACGCTTCAGCTCCAGGCCCACGTCAAGAGGTCGCACCGCCGCATTTCCGCCGCCAGACAAGCGCCACCACCACCACCATCGATGCCATACCGCCCACCTGCCAGCCAGCGCAACGCTCCGAGGAAGACCGACGTTTGGCGTGTTCCTGACCACTGTCCACTCTGCTATCATTGCGGAGAAGCTGGTCACACCGTCGCTGCCAGTACCACCAGATGGGACTTCGTGGTTTCGCCATCGACGCGCCGCGTCCACAGGGGGGTGAGCGACCACGCGACATCGCAGACTACCTCGCAGGAGCGCAGTGGACGCCCCGACGACAGTCTCGATTGCCGTCGCTTGGACGCTACATGTCACCATAGCGCCGCCAGTACACCGGCCCTACTCGGGGCCGTTCCGCGAGCCCATATCGGGAAAACTAAGGGCAGCAACCGATGGAGGTGCGGTTGATGTATGACGAACTACCGAAGATCCTCCGCCGGCCGACGATGCCTCTACAGAGTTTTAAGAGCACGCCGCAAGCCGAACGGAGCCCAGACGATGCAACTTCGCGACAGTAGGAAGAACTGACGACACCACGTCGAAGCAGCGGAACGAGCCGATGTAGTCGTGATCCGACGCCGTGAACAAACTGCGACGCAAGGACTACGAACTAGCGAACTGGACATCCTTATCGACGACCACAACGGTACCGCTCTCGTCGATACTGGGGCCGACTATTCCGTAGTCAGTGGGCCGTTCGCCGCGAAGTTAAAGAAAGTTAACACTGCGTGGGAAGGCCCCAAAATTAGGGCCGCTGGAAGCCATTTAATAACACCCACTGGGGATCTCCACAGCAACAGTCACCATGAATAATCGGACTTATCCTGCGAGCTTTGTAATCCTGCAAGAGTGCTCCATGGATGTGATGCTTGGGATGAACATCCTAAGTCATCATGGTGCCGTCATCGACCTGAGGTCTGAGTCAATAACACTAACCTCAGAAGAAGCACTGCCACCCCACAAAACGATAGCGACGCATGCTTTACATGTCATAGAAGAGCAGGTCACCGTTCCGCTTTTCTTCAGCGTCATCATGCCCGTCGGCACCGAAAAAACCGCAGATTTCGAAGGCGTCATCAAGGGCGATAAGCACCTGCTCGTGAACGGCCAGATTTGCGTTGCAAGAGGCATCGCATAGTTGCGTGATGGCAAAGCAAACGTACTGCTGACAAACTTCAAGCAGGGGGGCGGAAACTCCCTATAACTCCCATGTGACGCACTCTCGCATGCTGATACGCAGCGGCAGCGCCGCTTTTACCACTGGCGGTTGCCGGGCATCCAACTCGAAATAAATCACAAACAGAACATTTCTTTCATGACGTCGCTGGTGAGGTCACCAAATAGAGAGAAAGGGCGCAAAACCGAGAGGGGAGGGTTGCCGCGGAAGCTCTCCTCTCCCACTCCGCATGCAAGCGGAATGTGTTCGTGCCCTCTATCAGGTCCGCTGGCCGCTTGGGCGCCGCGGCCATTCGTAAAATTTCGTTAACAATTTTTTAAATGTTGTTCATGTGTTCTGAAGCGGCGAAACTTCAGCGGACCGATTGCTCAGTAAGACAAAACTCGATCGACACAAATAAAATTATTTTTTATTGCATGTCCCGTATCAAAAAAAAAACATACGCGTAGTGTGAAAGCGCAAATCTATAAAAGCAGCTACAATTAACAACTGAAATATGGACATTATGAGAAAACAGTGCACCCAGATTATCCAAACCAATGCGAAAATTATCAACAATCACCAGCTGGAGACGTCGTGTTTGACTCAATCACGTTTGTTATGACGGCGCACACATTTTTCTTACAGAATTTGACTACCAAACGAGGCAGAAGTTCAGAGGAACAGAGAGGCTTGAAGAGATGAGAAGTTCTTCAAGAAAGAACATCGCTGAAAACAACGTTTCGGCAAGTTGAATTTTCTTCGTCAGGGCAGCAGCGTTGCCTTGACGAAGAAAAGTTCACTTGTCAAAACGTTGGCTCCAGCGACATTCCCTGTAACGATTTCTAGAAGCATTCAGTCCAGCACATGTATTTCAGTGAGTGTATTAGAAGTAAAGAACCACAAAGTTTCAAACTGGCTACATGAATTTCATGAACAGGAAGGGGCCTAAAATTGCTTCACATCATTTGAGCTACATGCCAAAAGTAAAAGATGAAAAGCTGTGTAGCCGAGCGAACACCCATTCAAACCTTTCATTAAACGTAATTGTGTTGACACCGGGTAGGTTGTCGTCTTGACCATTAGTCTAGCTACACTGCGCTTATGTCAGTACAGTCAGGCTTGCAGAGAACTGGGTTTACTCATCAAAATTAATACCTGCTGAAATAATGGGCCCAAATACTTGTGCTCCCCCGTTGCCACTGGGAAACCTGAAAAACCTTCGCGGAACTGGAAATCCCCGGGTTAACACACCGCAGAGCCGCGTAAAACATGTGACGCCCGATTTAGCCATCTTCGTCTCATGCATGGTTGCCTTGCTCGGCGAGCTCACGGTGGCTTCCGTTCTCTGCACGCCACAACTTTCCTGTTTTATCTTTCCCGTACTTGGCACGCCAACCGAGTAAGATAACGGAGTGCGATCCAACTTGTGATATCGCTGAGCGAGTGGCAAGGAAGACCGAAGGCAAGTGCTACGAATTCAAGTCAACCACTTCCCGCGCTTCGCCCGATTCAAAATTCACAAAATAAGAAACATCATCATCAGCCTGTCTACGCCCACTGCAGGGCAAAGGCCTCTCCCATGTTTCGCCAATCAACCCGGTCCTGTGCTTTCTGTTGCCACGTTATACCTGCAAACTTCTTAATCTCATCTACCCACCTAATTTTCTGTCTCCCCCCTCACGCGTTTGCCATCTCTTGGAATCCAGTCAGTTACCCTTAGTGACCAGCGGTTATCCCGCCGACGTGCTACGTGCCCGGCCCTACATCCATTTCTTCTTCTTGATTTCAACTATGATATCCTTTACCCCCCGTTTGTTCCCTGACCCACTCTGCTCTCTTCCTGTCTCTTAAGGTTACACCTATCATTTTCCTTTCCATCGCTCGCTGCGTCGTCCTCAGTTTAAGTTGAACCCTCTTTGTAAGTCTCCAGGTTTCTGCTCCGTAGGTAAGTACCGGTAAGATGCAGCTGTTATATACCTTCCTCTTGAGGGATAGTGGTAGGCTACCATTCATGATTTGATAATGCTTGCCGAATGAGCCCCATCCCATCCTTGTTCTTCTAGTTATTTCACTCTCATGGTTCGGCTCCGCGGTCACTACCTGTCCTAAGTAGACATACTGCTTTACAACTTCCAGTGTCTCGCCACCTATCGCAAAGCGCTGTTCTCTGCCAAGATTGTTCCACATTGCTTTAGTTTTATGCATATTACATTTCAGACCTACTCTTCTACTTTCCGTATCCAGTTCAGTAATCATACGCTGTAATTCGTCTCCCACGTTACTCATCAATGCAATGTCATCAGCGAATCGCAAATTACTAAGAGACTCTCCATTAACTCTTATCCCTAACTCTTCCCAATCTAGGGCCCTGAAAACCTCCTGTAAACACGCGGTGAATAGCATTGGAGAGATCGTGTCTCCCTGCCGTACGCCCTTCTTTATTGGGATTCTGTCGCTTTCTCTATGGAGGACTATAGTGGCTGTGGATCCACTGTAGATTTCTTCCATTATGTTTATATAGGCTTCGTCGATGCCCTGATTCCGCAGTGCCTGCATGACTGCTGATGTCTCCACCGAATCAAATCCCTTCTCGTAATCTATGAAGGCTATGTATAAAGGTTGGTTGTATTCCGCGCATTTCTCTATCACCTGATTGATAGTATGAATATGGTCTGTTGTTGAGAAGCATGTACGAAATCCTGCCTGGTCCTTTGGTTGATTGAACTCTAATGTCGTATTAATTCTGTTAGGAATTACTTTTGTAAATAGCTTGTAGACAACGGACAGTAAGCTGATGGGCCTGTAATTTTTCAGGTCCTTGACGTCCCCCTTTCTTATGGATCAAGATGATGTTGGCATTCTTCCAAGAATCTGGTATCCTCCCCGTCGAGAGACACTTCGTATACAGGGTGGCCAGTTTTTCTAACATAATCTCTCCACCGTCTTTCAACAGGTCTGATGTTACCTGATCCTCACCAGCGGCTTTGCCTCTTTTCATTCCCTTTAGGGCTTTCTTTACTTCTCCTGTCAATACTGGTGGGATGTCAGATTCCACTGGGCTATTATTGCTTCTTACGTTATCATCCTGACTGTCTCGGCTGCTGTACAGATCTCTGTAGAACTCTTCCGCTACCTCAACTATTCTATCCATATTGGTTGTGACCTTGCCTTCCTTGCCCCTCAATGCATACATCTGATTTTTGCCTATGCACAGTTTTGTCTTCATAGCTTTGAGGCTTCTTCCGTTCTTTAGAGCATGCTCAATTCTCTCCATATTGAATAAGAAACAATTGAAATAAGAAACAAAACAAGACAAATGAGCAAAAGAAGAGTTGTTTACAGTGAAGTCAATTTTCTTTATGTGTAAAAACTTGCGAAAGCAAATAAATGCGGACATGCACATCAACCTCACTTCGTTCAACCAGTTCTTAGGATGCCCGGCAACCGCTACGAGCGTGCATGTTCCTTGAAACCGAAACTAGCGCTGAGTTTCCGGGGCCTGCTTCAACTACGAATATAGGCACCTTAACATTGGTACGATGGTCGCCTACATCGAGAAATTCGTGGATATCAGCAATGTTTTTGCCCTCTCCGATGCTACGTAACCTGCTTCGACGAATCGACATCCCCAAACAGATTTCAATGTCAAGCCGAGCCTCCCGAAGCACTAGAAGACCAGCTCAAAAGTCTGCTCTTGCAATACAAAAACTGCTTCTCGTCGTCGTCAGGAATTCGACGGCTCGCAGTCGCAAAACATCGCATCATAACCGAGGAAAATGCGAGACCACTCCGGCAGAGCCCGTACCGAGTTTCAACGCGGAAACGCGAGGCCTTAAAGCAACAAGTCGACGAAATGCTACTCGATGACATCATCCCGCCGTTCCAAGAGTCCTTCGGCGTCACCCTTGGTGCTAGTAAAGAAGAAGGACGGAACGCTGCGTTTCTGCGTGGATTATCGCCGCCTGAACAAAACCACGAAGAAGGAAGTGTATCCTCTCCCACGTATAGATGGCGTGCTGGATAGACTCCACAGCGGGAAGTACTTTTCGTACTTCACATACGAGGAACTTCTGTTCTTGGGTCACATCATCAGCAAGTCTGGAGTTCGCGTCGACCCACGGAAAACAGCTGCCATTGGCTGCCTTCCCGCCGCCCACCGACGAGAAGGCCGTACGCCGATTTCTCGGCTTGTGCGCCTATTATGGACGTTTCGTCAAGGAATTTTCACGCATCGCCGAGCCCCTAGCTCAGCTCACGAAAAACGACGTGGAATTCAAGGGGGGAGCGGCGCAAGAACGACGCCTGCAGACGCCTTCCAATGCTTGTGCATTTCGACGACCACGCCGACACGGCAAATCCACACCGACGCAAGCAGCGTAGGACTCGGCGGCGTTCTTGTCCAGAGAACTGACGGCATGGAAAGGGTTATTCCATGGTCTTAAGAGTGACAACCGCTTCATTGTAGTGCTGCCTTGCCCAAGGGTGTTATATTCCTTGTTTGCACGCGTGTGTCTTTTGCTCTCCGGGGATGTGGAACAAAACCCAGGACCCAATACACAGGCTCTTCTGAAGGAATTATGTGAATGGCCAAAAAATTATTCAAAGCGAACTGCAGGGGCTATGTACGCGCCTTAAACAGGTCGAGGACAGCCTACAGATCCTCAAAGAGACTGAAAAAGCTATCTCACAGCTGACGAAAACAGTACGGGAACTGGACGCAACTGTTCAAAGACAACATGAAAGGCTAATTCGCTTCGAAGACAGGAGTCGGAGGAACAACTTAATGGTATTTGGCATACCAGAGGAACCGAATGAAACACCACAAGACCTGCGCAGTAAAGTGCTAAGGTATGTGATGGAAAGAAAGCTGCATGTCACACTAAACACTGTCAAGCGCTTACACAGAATCGGAAAAAAGCAGACCGCGAGGCATCGCCCTGTAGTTCTAAGATTATATGATTACAGGGAAAAAGTGCAGATCTACAGAAATTGTAAGGATCTGAAAGGAACTGGCATTTCAGTCTCGGACAACGTTTCCAAGGAAAACCCTGGCTAAACGCAAGCTGCTTTGGAACTCTGCTGCAAAGGAAAGGGAGGAGGGACAGCGCGCGCGTCTTGACTACGACAAAATATACATTAATAATGAAGCTTATTATTGGGACTCCACAAAAAACCACCGAGTCAAGGTTAAACGTAACCAACATCCGTCAGCGCAGAGAGGCCATGAATGAAGGTGTGCGCCTGACAAAAAAGACAGCTTCCGTTTCGTCAATTTAAATGCTAGAAGCCTGGTAAATAAAATTGGCGACCTGGAATATATCCTAGCCAATTATGACCCATACATTGTCACAGTTACTGAGACGTGGCTAAATCCTTAATATTCGAGACAATGAGTTATTACCACCTGGGTACAAGATAATGCAGAATGATCGTGAATCTCGAGGAGGTGGCGTTGCCATAGTTGTTAAAGATTACGTTGAATGCATACCGTTTGCAAAGGAATCCAAACACACGAGAGTATATGGTGCAACGTCAGGATTGGTAATGCTTTTTGTTCTTCTCGGTGCTATATATAGAGCGCCTAACAAGTCATCTTCGTATCTACAAGATATAAACACTTATTTAGATGAACACAAACCGCGAAATGGTCGTATTATTCTTTCGGGAGACTTCAACTTACCAGATATTGGACTGGGATTCCCTTGCTGTAGGTTCACAAGAGCACTCGGAGTGTGATACGCTCATTGATATAGCTTTTGCTCATGACTTAACGCAAATAGTTCATGAATGTACACGAACGACAGGCTCAGCGAAATCCATTCTATATTTGGTATTTTTGGCCGGGTGTTTTGACAATTATGAATTGGCAGTTGACAAGGGAATATCGGATCATGAGCTAGTAATCGTTCAGATAAAACACGAAGCCGTGCGTACCAAACTTGAAGAACGCGTCGTTTATGTGCCTAATTTCCGGAAAGCAGATGACACTAGCATAATTGATTATCTTTCATATTCCTTAGATAACTTCAGCACTGAGACCGACGTCAAAGTGATGTGGGTTAAATTTAAAGAAATCATCTTCCATTGCATTGACAGCTTTATACCTGCTGCAAAGAAAACGACGAACAAACAAAACCCCTGGATTACCCGCGATACCATACACCTTAAGCGTAGGATCAGTCGCGACAGAAAGAAAACAAATAGGGACCAACGCAAACTGTCAAATATGTCAGTGCTACGGCGCACCATGCTCAGAGAAGCCAAAAATAAATATCACACAGAAACCCTCGCAAACTTCACGAAGTCATCCCCTCAAAGATTGTGGCACTATGTATCGGGCAGTGATAAGGAATCTTACAGCATAGTCGCAAACGATGCGCTTATAACTGACCCTGCGGTGATATCGTCATGCTTTAATTCATATTTCCAGTATGTTTTTACACCTCCAGATACGGTTGGCTCTCTACCCCCCGCTTAGTCATCAATGCCATAGCGCACCGATGCCTGATTTAGCAGTGACATACGATGGAATTCTATCTGTTATTTTAGAAATGGATGAAAAATATCCATCGGCCCGGACGAAATACCTAACGCTTTTTTACGACGATATGCGGAATGGGTAGCCCACTACTTGGAAATAATATTTACGGCCTCAATCACACAAAAACAGCTTCCGGATGATTGGCTGGTGGCTGGTGGTGGCTGGTGGTACCTATACATAAAACAGGTGACAAACAGCAAATCGGAAATTATCGTCCCATATCCTTGACTTGTGTTTGCTGCAAGCTACTCGAGCATATAATAGCAAAGTCCATATACACTTATTTGGAGGAAAACAACATATTTTTTCCAAACCAGCACGGGTTCAGGCAACGCCTTTCTACCACCACACAGCTCATGGAAACTATCAACGACTTTTCTAGCGCTTTGAACAATAAAAAACAACTCGATGCGGTTTGTTTAGACTTTTCCAAAGCCTTCGACAGAGTCGTTCACTCTCTATTGATAGGCAAATTGTCACAAATGGGAATCAATCAGAATTTAGTAGAATGGATCCAAGCATATCTGTCCGGTCGAACGCAGTATGTGGAAATAAATGGCATAAAATCGCGCACCCTATCAGTTAGCTCAGGCGTACCGCAGGGGTCTATTTTAGGCCCTGTTTTATTGTTGGTGTACATTAATGACATCAGTTCTGGTATCAGCGAAGATGTCACTGTACGGTTGTACTCAGATGACTGTCTGATATACCGCGAGATCAATAACTTCAGCGATCAACAATCGCTCAGCGATGCTCTAGCTGCGATTGAAGCGTGGTGTGACAAGTGGAAAATGAAAATAAACGAGCAAAAAACAGTTGTCTTCAGGGTATCGAACAAAGTGAAAAACGAACAGGGCCATAAATACTTTGTGAACCTCCCAAATGCTTACTAAAGTTGATACGCTCAAATACTTAGGAGTAACTATCGCATCAAACCTAAGCTGGAAAGTTCATATCGCTAATATCACTAGCACTGCCGAAAAGAAACTGGTTTCTGCACAGAAAGTTGAAGCTTGCACCCCAATTCATCAAGCTAACCGCGTTTCTAACCTATGTTAGGCCGACGCTGGAATATGCAAGCGTTATATGGGATCCATTTCAGGTTGGTCTCATAAATGAACTCGAAAAGGTGCAAAGAAGGGCTGCACGGTTCATTATCTCTAAATATTCATCGACTGATTCAGTAACAGCGATGCTGAAACAACTCAAGCTACCACCGTTATCACAGCGGCGCCTAGCAGCAAGACATAAATTTCTTTTTTTACTTTCAAAGCACCAATTCAACATCGATATTTCATCGTACCTAATGCCTCATCTTAAGCGTACTCTCAGGAAAAAGCATGAATTCATGTTCATTGTGCCACAACTCAACATTGACGCATATGCAAACTCATTCCTACCTCGAACCATAAAAGACTGGAATGCCCTGCCATCATCAGTTGTACAGTGCTTCTCAGCAGAAAATTTTGAAAATTGTTTAATAGCGACATTACAAATGTGAGTGTGAATGCTTACGCTTGTTTTTCTTTTCTTTTTTCTTTTTAGTGTCACGTAGCATAAGTTACATACATCATAGAAAATGTTGCTGTTCAAGTACTAATTTGCTGTTTCTGACGGACTGACTTGGTTTTGTAAAGTTCGCTTCACCTTCTGATAACTACTGTTTAGATTATGAGCATACATGTATTTTCTTGTTTAACATTGCATTGATGTACTTTTATTGTAACTTTGTTGTGTTGCCCAACAGTCCAATCTGTAACGGCCGTATGGCCAACAGTATTGTGAATAAAAATCAGTTATGCTAGCCGGTCGCTATCCAAGGCAGAAGTAAACTATCCCACAATATAAAAGGATTGCCTTGTCATCATCTGGTCAACGTCAAAGTTTCGCCCCTACCTCTACGGCAGGCCCTTCAAAGTTGTGAGCAACCACCACGCCCTGTGTTGGCTGCCTAACCTGAAGGACCCTTCAGGTCGTCTCGCAAGATGGAGTCTGAGACTTCAAGAATTCCACGTTACCGTCGTTTACAAGTCCGGACGAAAACACTCTGACGCCGACTGCTTGTCTCGCGCCCCCCGTCGACCCGCCGCCGCAGGATGACTTCTTCTTGGGAACCATAAGTGCCGACAACTTCGCCGAACTACAGCGAGCCCACCCGAAAGCCAGGGACCTTGTGGAGTACCTCGAAGGTAAGACCACCATTGTTCCAGACATTCAAGCGAGGACTCGCGTCGTTTTTCTTGCGAAACGGCGTTCTCGTAAAGAGGAATTTCTCGCCACTTCGAGCCAACTTGCTTCTCGTAGTGCCTTCAGCATTGCGACCAGAAGTCCTGCAGGCTCTATACGACGAGCCGACGCCTAGACAACCTCGGACTTTCCCGCAAGCTCGCCAGAGTACAAGAAAAGTACTACTGGCCGCGCCTTGCCGCCGACGTCGCTCGCTACGTAAGGACGTGCAGAGACTGTCAGCGACGGAAGACACCGCCCACAAGACCAGCAGGCTTCCTTCAGCCGATCGAGCCTCCTCGGCGACAGTTCCAGCAGATCGGGATGGACCTCCTGGGGCCGTTCCCAACGTCGACCTGCGGAAATAAATGGATCGTCATAGCTACCGACTACCTCACGCGCTACGCCGAAACAAGAGCCCTGCCCAAAGGCAGTGCCGCCGAGGTAGCCAACTTCTTCGTTGAGAACATCGTCCTTCCACATGGCGCCCCAAGAGGTTCTCATCACCGACAGAGGTACGGCATTTGCTGCTGGCCTAAGTCAGGCGATCTTGAGATACAACCAGACAAGCCACCGCCGGACCACCGCCTACCACCCACAGACCAATGGCCGCACCGAGCGCCTCAACAAGACCATCACCGACTTGCTGACCATGTACGTCGACGAAGAGCCCATACAGTGGCTAGACACTGTTTTCCTGTGAAAGAACAATTCATTTCAGGTTTCACGAACGAACGACTCCAAATATGCAACTACATAATCGACATTGGCGTCCTTACGTTAAACGACCACAGGACCTAAGGCTACACCACTGGCATCAGTGTGAATTTCTGTAGCAGCACTGGGATTGAAGTGGCGCCCGATTGGCGGAGATATGAGCAGGCGTCGAGGAATCGTAAACGCGTTATCACAAGCTGCCGACCAAGCAGATAGTACATTATCGCCTTGGAGAAGTGCGTTCATGGGTGCTATGGGCGAAACCGTGAATGAAGCATCGAAAATGAGAGCATAGGCCAATAAAGCTTCGTAGCACTTTTATGGTAGCGACCCTCGGGAATTCGCATAAGCCCGAAGCTTAGCAGGATCGAGGAGAATTTCCCTTTTTTCGGGACAACGTGGCCTCATACAGTAAGTATTCGAGCTGCAAGTAGGCGCTTTTTGAAGTTGAGTAGGAGACAAGCGTTCTGGAGACAGGTCTAAACATGACGTAAACGGGTTAGGTGTGTCGAAAAATCTAAAGAAAAGACGACAATGCCGCCAATATGGGTGCAGCAACAATGCTAAGATGCATCGCTTATGCCCCTTCTTGTTTGCCATCGAGGTTACGCTTGGAATGCTGCTCTCTTCAAGGGGACATCCTTCAGGCAATCAATCGATGGCTTTTCACCGCCTACCCAGGAACGCCGGAGTTTTCTGGCCTCATCAATCGGTACCGGATGGCGCTGGCAGACACTTTCTAGTGAGCAGCGCACCTTTATCCGAGACGATGGCGTCACGAAGCTGTTATTTAAGAGACAGCCTTGACGAAGAATCGTTGAGTGGTTGCGGGAAGCAATGCCTTTAAAGATGCATTGCTTTGATTGCATGCAAGACGATGGTGACAATGTAGGACCTGTGTGGCTGGTTTGAAAACGTTGGAGGCTTTGAGCAGTTTTCTTGCGAAGAAAGGCCATTGAAGATGGGAGCATTGTGACATATAGGAGGCGACAAGGTAAATATGAGTCATGAAGAAGTCGTCAAGCGTAGCGTGATGTTAACTAAGAGGATAGAAGAAGGGGAGAATGAAGTAGAAGATGTAAAGGAAAAGGTGACGTGGGCATAGGGGCCCTGGCTGTTCAACCGTGAGCGCATGAGCTAGGTACGAGCGTCACGGCCTTTTGTTCAAGGCGTTCCGTCTCTCTTTGTTCTACGACATCGCACCGTAGGCTCTGGCTTTTAAAGAACAATTCCAAAGAACCGGATGGCACTCACGAGGACCTGCAACCGCCAGGAAGCGTGTTCGGCTTCTGGACCCAAACACCCCATCCTACGGCGCCGCTCCCCAGCCCGTGCCTGTGCCAGTCCCTGGTTCTCGCAACCACCATCCGCCTGAAGTACCTGCAACGCCCAGGTCATTGAACCATGTGCCCCGAGTTTCAACCTTAACGCCAGCTTGTGTTCCACGACAAAGAAAGCCTGCTCCACTGACTGACGCCGAAGTCAACATCAGTGCCCACGCAACGCCTCTCCTCATCATTCATTGGGACAGAACGTTGTGAGTTAATGAAACTGCAATCACTTCGTACTCTCTTGGGACTAGTTGTACTTGTCTGTATGGTAGGTTTATTTAATGTTAGTTCTATTTAGTGTGCCAGTTTTTGTATGGTTGCAGTTGGTTTAAGGATGTTTTCGCATCGTGTGTAATTAAAATCTGTTTGTTTAACGCTCTCGCCTCATCTACTCTTTCTGTCCGACTGTTGTGTGAAGATCCGTGACAATACCTTAATATAGTATGCGTGGGAATATTGGAGAGCTGGTAGCTCGTAAATAGACCACGTGCTTTCTGACTAACACTGCAAGGTTTACATGCACAGATATATCCCATAAAGCGGACGGGGGGGGATGACCGCTGATTTATAGGAGTTGGTAGAGCATCGGACGCGTTATTCCAAAATTGCAGGCGCGGTGGTCGCATTTTCAATGGAGGCGAAAATGTTTGAGGCCCGTGTACTTAGACTTAGGTGCACGTTAAAGAACCCCAGGTGGTCCAAACTTTATTTTCTTCAAATTTACATCATACTTACTACAAATAACATCCCTTATACCGTCCTTGATTTCGTTTTCTGTTAGTTCTAATTAATCTATAGCATTAAATTGGAACGCTGAAAGAAGTAAGGCGTGCACCTCACTCCTTGATCATGCGACCAGGCATCAGACTACAAAATGCAGGCCTAAGTTAACGCGGCCGCTTCAGGCAACGAAGCGAGCTCTGTATCGTCTCATCGCTAACCGAGCGGTGAGAGCACAATCCGTCTACAGCATATGGCGCACACAACCGCGGGCGTACACTCTTGGCAGGTGAAAGTACGCACTTTTAGGCATGTTCCCTCCCGCAGTTCTCCGTGCACCCTCCGCACAACGGAGACGTTCCAGGCTTTTCCTCTCTGCGTCGGTCGTGATCATAGGTTGCCGTAGGACGCTTTCGCTCGTACATGGAATATTAAATGCGACAGGCCATATTATCCTATTTTGAGTTGATATCGAAACTGATAGTGACGGCGACGGCAACATTGCACCTGGAGTGTCTATAGAACTGCTATTGCAATAGAGAAACATTCACGAATTATCACTCCCAGGAGCAAAACTATCACCTAGTTTCCTATAAATAACGTTTCCTTGTCTTTCACTGTCACTCGTCGACATATCCAGCATGGCGCGAAGAAGCTCATGTCTTTGTGAAGAGCAAACATCCGTTTATTATAGTGGCATCCAATTGGAAGCAACGCTAACGCTACAAAGTAATTCAATGGTTGCTCTGCACACGTCATCGCTTCATTACGTGATTGCAGTTTATTTTAAATTGACCAAATAAGTATACTTTTATTTCAATCCTTAGTGATCACCTTATGCAGGAAGCATTATATAAAGGTGTGTCTCAGGCACGGTGATCCTTGTTTGTCAAGCTTTGTTTCTACAGCGTGTTCCTTCAATATCTTAAATACCTGCACCCATCCATGTTTAGCGCACAATATCCCTCGCTCTGAGTGTATTTCTGGACGTGGTCCTCTGGCCACTAAAAAAACTGTTCCAATTTTAGAACAGGTATCTAATAGGCAACGAGCACAACTATATAGATGCTGGGTGCTTTGTCGACATTGCTGTATATCAAGTGTTTGACCCGTGAGTAGTGTTTATTTTCCTAAACTTTCTGCATATTACATTTTCTTCACAACTCATTTATGTTAATCAATGCAAACTGCAACATCACCAAATGTGTTCTCAAGACAAGACATGAATAATTCCAATAAATATGACTGTTCCAATGCTGAGCACTGAAACACTCATATAGGCGCGTTTATGAACTTGAGGCAGTCAAAATTTCTGGAGGTCTCCATTACAGCTTGTCTCACAGTGTAATCTTTGTTCTGGCTCATGTATTCACGGATAATACCAATAATAAAACACTCACGGCAAAGTGAACAGGCCTCTGATCGACTAATCAGTTTACGCTAAAACAATCGCAAAACGCTTTTATGAACAAGTCAGCCACATTTTGTAGGCGTGCGATGGAAGCAGAGTACACACACGGAACACGAAGTTACCACTTTCTTAAAGACCCTCTCTACCATATTAAACTATTCCCGGTTTTTTCTCGCATCGCAATTCCCGGGGGCTTTGAGAGTTTCCGCATTGGCAGATCACTGCTTACTGTCGTTAGATGATATATATCTGGAGCGGTATTTAGATGTACAGTCCTTTTTTCTATGGTGACTTGGTATGCATATTTGAGGCTTTCAGCTAAAAATGGAGCAGTAATCAATAACTTTGTTTTAAGGTTTCGTATGTCTGACGCGCAACAGAAATTTCCCCAAGGTGGGGAGTTTTTGACGTGTCGTCTGGTGGACATTCTATATCCATTTCTTTGTACTCGCATACAATTAAGGTAAACAGAATCTCTTGCAGCTGGGCATTTATGAAATGCACATGGCGCATAATTTTACTGTCATTATGTCTCAGTGGAAAATTACAGTGGTGCGCGATGTGGCTTTAAATGCGATAGTGTGAAAAAGCTCACGTTACAGCAAGTAAGGTTTCCGGTGATGTTGTATGTGAGTGGAAAATCCTGATGAAGGCAAAAAATGAATATCCAAATGAAATAAAACAGGAAGCATTCTCCGTTGCACTTACTTGTCCTACCACATAGCCACGCCAGCACTTGTAACTCTTGGGAACAACCCCCTATACAGACATTTTTGTGACGTTAAACCTCAACAATTATTACCATATACGAACAAAATGACGGGTAATCGGTCGTATTAACAGATATAGTATTGCGTGACTAAAAAGGAACTTGCACCAAGCGCCTCACCATGTGAACTAAATAACGAGTGAGCGGTTACAGCTACCTAGTCATTACAAAGACAGCATGCATAGCTCACTTCGTTTTCATCACCAGCTGCAGCGTCAATGAATTGTGCCGCTATGTTGGTGCGCGAATGGATACTTAACTACTTCGCAAAACGGTACACCGCAGCCCTAGGTAACGCAAAACACCCCACGAATGTCCTTTAAAGATCCCAATGCCTTAGCCTGGTGCGGGGTGAACTAAGGATGTCCACAGTACTATGTTGATCACTGATTTCTATAACTGAAAAACAGCGCGAAAAACGAAGACACGGGAGGAATCAAGATGGTCAATTGGCCCACAATGTGCTTATTTGTGCGAATACCAATATACACGCTTTTCACAGGAGAGCAGGAAAGGCTTAGTCCGTCCCTCCTTCCCGCGTCCCACACCACCACAGCGCATGCGCGTCCCCTCCCCCCCTCTCTCTCCTCTCCTACGCTCACCCCTTTTCTCAACTCTATGAATCATCTACTCTACGGAGCGGCGCCCGCGTCCGACATCCCCATAGCGCATGCGCGTTCTCTCCCCCCTCTCTCATACGCTCACCCCCCTTTCTCTACTCTAGGAATGCTCTACTCTACGGAGCGGCGCCCGCGTCCGACATCCCCACAGAGCACGCGCGTCCTCTCCACTCTCTCCTACGCTCAGCCCCTTTCTCAACACTGGGAACGCTTTACTCTACGGAGCCCGCGTCCCGCATCCCCACAGCGCATGCGCGTCCTCTCCGCCTTCTCTCCTACGCTCACCCCTTTTCTCTACTCTAGGAATCCTCTACTCTACGGAGCGGTTCCCGGGTCCCACACCCACACAGAGCACGCGCGTCCTCTCCCCCTCTCTCCTACGCTGACCCCCTTTCTCTACTCAGGGAATGCTTTACTCTACGGAGCGGCGCCCGCGTCCGACATCCCCACAAAGCACGCGCGTCCTCTCCCCCTCTCTCCTACGCTCACCCCCCTTTCTCCTATGGGAATACTTTACTCTACGGAGCCCGCATCCCCACAGCGCATGCGCGTCCTCTCCGCCTCTCTTCCTACGCTCACCCCCTTCCTCTACTCTGGGAATCCTCTACTCTACGGAGCGGCTCTCGCGTCCGACATCCCCACAGAGCACGCGCGTCCTCTCCCCTCTCTCCTACGCTCACCCCCTTTCTCTACTCTGGGAATGCGTTACTCTACGGAGCCCGCGTCCCGCATTCCCACAGAGCACGCGCGTCCTCTCCGCCTCCCTCCTACGCTCACACCCTTTCTCTACTCTAGGAATCCTCTACTCTGCGGAGCGGTTCCCGCGTCCCACACCCCCCACAGCGCATGCGTGTCCCCTCTCTGTCCTCTCCTACGGTTCTCCCCCGTTCTCTCCTCTGGGAATCCTCTATTGGAGCGGCGCGCACGACAGGTGGTGCGACAGCTGCTATTCCGCTGGGAGCACCACGGTAGTTCCGCGGTATGAAAATGACGGAGCGCACCTCATTCTCTCTCCTGTGCAGCGCCGCGATGAGCGCCCGGGCCGCTGCCGCGAAACGAGAGCGGCGACGTTTCTCCCGCTCAAGCTAACCCCCCCCGCTGCTTCACATCCACACATGGTCCCCTTTAGCGGGAGATGGGGAAGTTTTTTTTTTAAACACGGACGAGTCCTACCCTATCTGGAACATGAGGAGGCTAACAGTGCAGAGAGTATCTCCTTGACGGTTAACTGATACATGCTGACCCAATGCTATGCGTGACGAAGCATTCCTAAATCTCTCGAGTTCAGAATTCCCGGTACTTGTGAAACATGCTCGTTTAGTTGAAACGGCTGCTACAACCACACCAACCACAATGGATCGCCACATTTTTACTAAAGATTGCTGTGGTTTTCCGTGCCAAAAGCCCGATTTGGCAATGCAGGACGCGGTCGTGTAGGGCCCCGGAAATCTCGATCTTCTGGCGTTGTTTAAATATGCATCCGAATTACGGGTACAGGGGCTGGAAGCATCTAACTTTCAAAATGCGATGATCGCGCACGGGATACAATGCCGCTACATTCAGGTCAGCAGTCGAGTACGCAAAAACTCGAGACCACCGTCGTGGTTGCCAAATTGTTGCTGGTCGTCGCTACAAGTACTCTCGCACGCCGTCATTCACGAACCAGCCCGTCTGAGCGATGTGCAAGCATCCACAGGATCTCCGCATCTCGCACACCACTCTCGTCTTGCATGAAACAGAGTTACACCCTTTTACTGCCACGCGAGTTTCTCAGAACTTGCAGCATTCACTCAGTTCCAGAGTAAGCCTAGTTTTATAGGCGCCGAGTAAACCACTCTTATTCCCAGTGCACGCAGCCACCTTTTTCATCCGGTGGTTGACGCCATGCCAGCAGGGGATCCCGGAGACTTTAGCCTCAGGGCTCACTCGGACTCAGACTCACGAAAAATTTCCTGAGCGGCAACCACTCGAACTCACTCGAACTGAAACTCAATAACAACAATACTCAACCGAACTCACTCAGACTCAGACTCATGGGGTGATCTGAGGCCTCAGAAAGTCTGAGGGAGCCCAGAATTAGATTTTTTGACCTTGGTGCCAATGCACTTGAACACGAATACCTCACGTAATCGATACTCTTCTTGGTGCCTTATTTATAGTACCTTCGATACGAGTTATGAGTGCACAAAACCAGTAAGGTCATTTTCCTTGAAAGAGATGACAGCATACGATATATTTATCAAGAAGTTCCCTGGAAGAGTTAACGGCGGTGGGGTCAAGGCACCTGCTACGCAATTCGCGCCTCTGATCGATAAATATTGAAATGATGTATGAAAGACACTCCTTTGAAATACGTGTGAGTAGGCGTGAATAAAACCATGAATCCTGGCAAGGCTGATAGCAATGCTGAAGATGAGCAGATAGGAAAATAGGTCAGCAGAAGAAGGCGAAACTCACTCAGACTCACTCAAGAAAAATATTACCTTGCGCTTTGGACTCGCTCGGACTCAGACTCATCAACATTTTATTGAGCCGGACTCACTCGGACTCACAACACGAAAATGTTCTTCAACCGGACTCACTCGGACTCAAACTCGCCATAATATTACTCACCCAGACTCATTGAGACTCGTACGACGCTTCGATCTGAGTCTGAGTGAGCCGACTCATGAGTGTGTTCGCCGACCTATGCGCTCACCTGAAGTTTTAGATGCGAAGCATCTTATGCTCGGGGCTGTGTCCGTCCCTCCCGCGTCCGGTCACTTTCATGAATTAGGGAAGCACCCACTATGTGAAACAGAACACTGTAGTACAATAAGGCCGTCAACCGCCACCGCAGTCACCAGAGTCACAGCCGAGAGCACAGAGTAGCTGCTTAGCAATGGCTAGGCATGTGGTGGGTGCAAGCGAAGAATAACACGCACTACCGGTGGTGTCTGTCGCCCACGTTGACTCCATTCCTTGATCTTGCTGGCATGCGCTTGCGGAGGCTTTCCGTCCCTCCTTCCCGCGTCCCACACCCTCTCTCTCTCCTCTCCTACGCTCCCCCCTTTCTCTCCTCTAGGAATCCTCTACTCCACGGAAGCGGCGCCCGCGTTCCGCTGACTCCATTCCTTGATCGTGCTTGCATGTGCTTTCGGGGGCTTTGTCCGTCCCTCCATACCCGCGTTCCACACCCCCCACAGCGCATGCGCGTCCCCTCTCCCTCTCTCTCCTCTCCTACGGTCCCCCCCATCCTCTCCTCTAGGAATCCTCTACTCTACGGAGCGGCGCGCACGACAGGTGGTGCGACAGCTACATACTCCGCTGGGGGGCGCCATGGTAGTTCCGCGGTATGAAAATGACGGAACGCGCGCGCCTCATTCTCTCTCCTGTGCAGCGCCGCGGTGAGCGCCCGGGACGCTGCCGCGAATAGGGAGCGGCGACGTTTCTCCCACTCAAAGCCAGCCATCTCCCCGCTGCTTCGCATCCAGACATGGTTCCCTTTAGCAGTAGATGGGGAAGTTTTTTGTTTTTTGTCCATCTTGTGAGCCTTGTGTGCGTCTCTCCGCCAGTGCAGTATTTTCTGCTCTAAACACGATTTGTAGCACGTAACAACAGGTGGACGTCTTTCTAACCCTCAGCAGATATTGCAAACCCTTCCTAGTAGCCGTGTACCTGCAATGTGAATACCAGCTCACCGGGACCACCGTATGATCCGGAAATTACAGCCTGAATGTGGACCTCCTCCGGCGATGACGTCAGTGACACCCAGGAATGGTATAAAAGTCGGTACAACCGTACCTATACGCTGCAGAAGTGACGATCGTGAAAGTTCTCGCAAGGTTCCGTCTTTGAGGACGTGGAGGAATGGTTGGCTCAGTTTTAACGTACCGCCAATTTCAATGTGTATGCCGATGCCAACAAAGTGAGGATTGTGCGCTTCAACCTGCAGGACGTCACTGGTACATGGTACGGGAAGCGTGAAGCCTTTGCGTCGTCGAGGGCGTCTCATCGTCAGGTAGCCAAGATAAGCCAATGGCGATCGCCGTGCACGATTCGAGAGGGCACTTCAGTCGCGCACCCAAATGTCCGAATGAAAGCGTGTTCATGCACGTTGAAGCATGACGAGTGTTCTTCGTCGTGCTGACCCCTGACGTGGCATGAGAAAAGACGCTCCTCCTCATTATGCGGGAAGTTGAGACGCATTTCGCTTGCCTCATTCTAATTACCCCCAAAACTGTGCCTGTGATGTTGACCGATGCCACAACACCGGAAAACGTGCTACAGCAGCGTTCGGCTGTGTACATTCGGCAACTGAGAGTCACTTCGTCCACAGGCCAGGTTAGAGCTTCAGTAAGTAGAATTTACATCGAATCACAGCGGTTCTCGACGAGCTGCGGGAGGTTCACTACCCTCCTGGAACTGCTGCGCAATTCATCTCCAGCCTAATTAGAAACAAGGTGCAGCCGGTTCTGCAAGTGCAGCTATCCAGCAATGTCATCCGGCCTGGGCAGATTGAGCCCCATAGTGGATAATGCGGGGATAGTTTCGAGTAATCATATCACGGCGAATGCCTTGTATGCCACCTCAAACGCGAATCTTGAGTGTTCTAGGAAGTTACTAATGCTCCCCCCTCAAGCTGGGATGATCAGAAAATGTCGTTATTTTGTGGTTTTCGTCTCTAAGGCGTCAGAGCCGAACTCATAAGGGGACCTGTGGACTTTTTGTGTCATGTTTCTCTGATGAAACTGGCACTTCATTCTCGACTGAAAGGTGAAAAATTTCCGCACAACGTAAACCTGACCTTTAAGATTTTACCTTGAAATACAGAGAGTCATGCGTGTTCACATGTTCCCAATTTCCCCCCAGTGCTTTCCGACTTCATACATATTCGTATATTTAAAAAGACGAAAACATGTGTCAGGACCACGTGGTAGAGGATCAGACGTGTTTCAACATTTCAACAATGCAAAACATTCGCACCTACGTTTACAATGTGGTGAAAAATCGACCAAGCAACTAAATGATTTTAATTGGTGTTGTATAAGCGATGTGGGATAGACAGGCATGGCTGGAGCTCACGCAGCATATTGTAGGGTCGACGGTATAGAAAATTCATTTTTATATTTCAATCAATCCATACGGCAAATGTAGCAAAAAAGCTAGGAATATTGTGATTATTATTTTCGTCAATCTCTAGCATGAGTTTACTTTTTTGAATTTGCTATAGTTATCTCGGGTGAAGGTTTTTTACTAGCCGCCGTCGCGGCACAGTGGTTACGGCGCATGGCTGCTGTGCCAGAAGGTGTGGGATACGGTGGCATTTCTGTTGGAGGTGAAGGCTAGACTCCCTCATAACGTGCATTCTCATTGCACAGTAAATTATGAGGAAGATTTGGAATAAGCCCGGCTGCCAATCGTTATCCTGAGTTTCAGAGTCATGAACTTCAAGACACTTGTGTGGTTTAGCGAGTCTGAGAAAGCACCGTTTCTTTTGCAGACCTGGCTACAGGTATTTTACTGAGTGCAATGAATGGGCACAATTGGTGGTGCAAGCACTTTAGTGTTGTCTGTAAAGGCACTCTTTTAATGTGTGCTTACTTTGACGAGTATAACCTTTAACGGGAAAAACAGCCCAACTCCACTATATAAAACTCGGGTACATCGAAGTATCTTTTATATGAAATTATTTTGAAACACGACAATGTTTTGGCGTCAATTCAGCAGAAAATTTACGGCTACATCGAAGAAAAAGTACGCGGACACTTAACATATCGGACGTTGGGCACTTCTAAACACCAAAATTGTTGGCTTCTTTTTTTCTTGAACAAGATATTCCCGCATGCCGTTCATGAGAGTGAACCGTGTTATTAATCATAAGGGTGCGCCACAGAGTAATTAGAAAATACCGTTTGCAATCGCATGCTCTCTCTCATGATTCCTCGTTGTCGAAACTGTCGGACAGTCGTCTGAGGTTACCGTTCGCTTTCCCGCTGCCTCTGTTGAAGCAAAGGTCTTCTGTAAAGTGGAAGCACCTTGCCGTCCGCCGCAAGGCTGGCGGTAACATAGTTGGATGTAGAGAAAGGAAGTCTCACGTCACCACTACTTACAGAACCCCAAGTATTTACCCCAGTTCCGACGTGGTGTTAAATCTGCAGAAACATCTCTCCTGTGTTTCTCTGTGGTTTTCCTCTGATGTACAGATAATTTTTGCGAGTTTATTTGGGCGTGTGTGGTTACGTTATTAGTAGAGTGGAAACGCACGGGAAACGATGTGTACAGCCCCTGCCGTACCTGGACTTCCCACAGTGACTTTTAACGCAATAGTGTTAAAGAGCTCGTTTCGAAGAAATTCCGGCGTCGGCGTCGGTGTCGGCATCGGCGTCGTCGGTTGTGAGCGAAAAATCCTCATCTTGTCCGTGACCGAAAAATCGAGAACGATGCATATAAAATAAATTATAAAACTTGCCGGGTCCGAGTGAGAATCGAACCCGGGCCGCAAGCAGGTGTTCTACCGCTCAGCCACGTCTCTGCTTGGAAATACAGTGAAAATAACTGCCGCTGCTTGGAAATGTAGTGAAAAGAACTTTCATGATTCGCAAACGCAAGCGTCCTTTATATAGGCGTCGCAATATAACATGTAATATGCCAGGAATATTGCGTGGTACAAGCGTACAGTGCCATCCGGCGTCAGAATATGTGACTATCATAACGATTTCGTAGTTTAAAGCCGGCCGCCCATTACAAACGGCACACACCTTACTGCGCGTATTCCCATAACAACACGTAGTGGGTGCATAGCAAGTATGCACTAGGTGGTTGGAGTAGGCACTCGGGACAGGATATCGCTATCGCGTTCAACTCTTAAAGGCGAAGATTAAGGGTCCCCCCAATTTTAGGGGCGAAGCTCCTTAGGGTGTGGGTCTGTCCCTCCTTTGTAGTATGTAGTAGTAGTAGTAGTAGTAGTAGTAGTAGTATTGGTAGTTGGTAGCCACGTATAGTGGGATGTCCCCACTCCACGTGATAAAGATGACGATGACGCCTGATGACCAAGAATAAGCGGGTTCCAGTATAGTGAAATGTACCCGCTACACGTGATAACGACGATGACGATGATGCTGATGAGGAAAACAAAATCAGGGGAACCCCCTTCTTGTGGTACGTAGAGCTCTTGAACAAAATCTAATCACACCACAACCCCGCGTTTGTGCGTCAGGTCTTTGTATGATGATCGAGTGGGCAAAATTCACGGGGATTGACGGTTTACCAGATTACATCCGGAGCTTCGCCCACTCATCATCATTCACTTCTGGGATATGGCGTGATTTTTTTGGCCATATTCAACCTCGAGCCCCGCTTCCAAGCTTCAATGCACGGCTACAGCTTCGTCCGTGCACGAGAGAGTATTCCATCAGTGGTTGAATATGAGAACACCTTTTTGCGGGACGACATTAGGCTCTATTGACGCTCGAACGGCGCTTTCTCGTTTTATTAGACGGCTATCGCTGCGTACGCAGCCAATTAGGCCAACTACGGCAGTACCTTGTTACCGGAATGCGACATGCGGGAACTTATCTGTCGTCAGACGCATGCCTCGGACAGCTCACTAGTGAAAAGCATGATTGATACGATTGCAGAACAACGCTGGCATTAGAGCTAAGGCTTACTAGAGGTATTCAGCGCCCGAGAAGTTCGCGCAGCGGCCTGTGAAAATTCTGAGCAGCTGCTTAAACCAATAACGCATTTTCTTCCGTACAACTACTAGAGCGTAAAACCGGCACGCCCGAACAAAAAGCACGTAAAAATAAAAACAAGAAACGTTCCCACGTATTGTCAAGAAGCTGTCTTCTTTTGCATTATCGCGAAGTTATGCGGGGAAGCCGGTTCACGCACCGAAATTCTCGTCTAAATTACGATAAGTTCTTAGCAGCTCTATAATGTATTACACGTTCTCTCGACTAACCCCTGTCATTCTTTATGCGTGTTCAATATATGAAGGTTCGAATGCACGAAAATAATAAGATTCTCAGAAGAAATGCAGTGAAATTCTGGGTGATTAAGAAGACCCATAAAAGAACGCGAGATACAAAGCAAGAAATATATCAAGAAAGAAAGACAAAGAAGTCGTGTGTGAAAAGACACTGAAAATAATATAAGCCGGAAATGAAGAAGTAAGAATTACGCATGAAATGCGACGTGGACAAGCGATCGCTCTGGAAAGCGTGTCTCTAGGCTTCAACTACTCACGCGAGTAAAGTGAAAAGCAAGACAATGAGGGTGGTATGACGGCAGGTGAAAAAACTTGGAGGACGCTTAATTGAGTTTCGCTTTCAATAGTAGAACGTCCTAGGGAAACCGGACTGTGTTCGTATCGCCTTCCCAAGTCGCTTGGCTCCACTTCGCTTCTTCGTTGAGACCTTAAAGCATGCCGCAATGCAAGCCAAAGAGCGCGGGTTTCAATATCCATGCATGCGGCGCGACGAAACACGGCCACACGGTGGGGCGATGCTGTTTAAAAGGGCACCCGTTTACTTGTGGACCCTTTTTGTCATCTCGTGGGTGATAGTCCAGCTGCTGAAAAACCTCCGACATGTGCGTACCACCAACGCTAAATAGTATGTAAATTGCTCTTTTTAGTATGTGTGCTCGACGAGCAGCTAAGTGCATCGCGCCACGGACCGAGGGTTAGCGCTCTTGAATACTCGGTGCAACTCGAACCCAATAATTTTATTACTTCTATATTCGCATCTACCACAAATTCTCGCTCATGAACAACGCCGATTTTTCGTGCACAACCAAAGTGGCCGCCGACGCCGGCACCGACACTAACGCCCATACCGGTATTCCTTCGAAACGACCTCTTTAACCAAATCGCGTTTTAAATTTAAGGCACCTTAGCCCTAGTGGTACCAAGCCTGAACGAAGTGCGGAGCTTAGTGGCCTTGCTTGTTTCTCGTTTCTTATCTTTCCTAATCTTTTTCTAAAGTTTGCTCTCTTCTTTCTTTGCATCTATATCTATTTCTTTATCTGTTTCGCTCTTTCTATGTTTCTATTTACTCCGTTGGTTCCTCTCTTTCTTTGTCTTTGTATCTCGTTGTCCTTCTGTCTTGATATTTCTGTATCTTTGATTCACTCCATCATTCTGTTTGTTATCACCGTTCTCTAAATTTCGCGCTTTCTCTTCAATTCTATTGTATGCTTTAGTCTCTACCCTCTACCTTTCTCTCCCCCTGAATGTCACATCTGCTCTCCTCAAGCTTGTTTCGCTCTTCTTACCCCCCTTTCTATACTATACAAGGCTATGTATTGCTCTGCTAATGTACCTGGATAGCCGAGTGTTTACGATGCTCGCCTTTAGATCGCGGGGTCGAATTGCGCCTCGGGAAGAATTTTTTTCGGCAAGAATAATTCTCTTTCTCTTTCTTTATAAGTTTTAGTTTTCCTTTTAGATGTGAAGCATTTTACGAACGAGGCCTGTCCCCCCTATCGCAACATTGTCCGCCATAGCTAGATGACGATGACGATGACGCTGCCATCACGGCACAGCACATGCAAGGTAACATTAAACGCCATGACGATGACGCTGATGACGATGAAGAATAGGCGCGTTCCAGACCACACAATCTTTCTGCCAGTGGCGTAGCCAAGGGGGGGGGGAGGGTTGGGGGGGGTCCAAACCCCCCCCTCCGAAATTTTTCATTTTTGCTTGCGTATATGTACACGAACACATACAAACGTACACACGAACACACATAAAGTATGGTTGAACCCCCCCCCCCCCCCCCGAAAAAAATTTCTGGCTACGCTCCTGCTTTCTGCGATGGATGAAAACGATGGTAAAAGCGCGCTCGTGAAATGATCGTGAAAGCGGGCGAGTGGTAGCTGATTCATGCTGCTCTTTTGTATTCTGGCAGCAGCGTACCTGAGGGGATATTGTCAAAGCGTACAAAGCAGCATTTCGTGAGCAGTGTTTGCATGACCACAAAAACACCATCACAGTACGCATGACTCCGTCCTCGCGAAGGACCGGCAGATGTACAACTTCGATCTGTCTGCGATAGAACACAGGGTTAACGGTACAGCTAGACTGGAAACCCTACATCAGCGCCGATCCCGGGCCACGTACTCAGCGCCACTGCTTTTCTACGACCGAGAATCGTGCAACTCTATCTCATAGTCGCAGTGCCATCAGGGTTATGCGAGTGCTTAAGACACTAAATGTTTTGCACATACGGTCTTTACAGATGCTGTTAACCAGTGTTTTGCTGTGTTATTTCCTGCATTACTATTCCATAATTGTGAATCCCATCACCTAAAGCTTTTTTCTCATCCACAACTTTCCGGTTTTCTGTACTGTAAATAGACAGCATTGACAAATCAATTAATAAACGAAGGTTGTCGTATATATGTAGGTATCTCTAACTGTGTCAGGTTGTTTTCAGGATAAAGGTGGTTATTATGAACAAAGGTATTTCCAATGAAAATGACTCGCTTATGGTGAGCATCAAAACTTACGGCAACGTAATTTGCGTGATTGATAAGATAAAAATTAGCTATAGTGTTACTCGTATTAAGACACCAATCAAGGCATTTGATTTGGAATTAAGCGATGTATATGACTTTACGGATATAACATCAGTACGTTTCAGCCGTTAACACTTACTTCTCTTTGCATTCAGAGCGCCGTTCACGTTCATCAGCACTTGACATGATCGCCGAAACTTCACTGCAATACTAGAAATGGCGATGCTCAGAAGTGCGCTGCAGTTTCACGAAAAGCGCATCGAAAAAATGAAAAGCGAAATGATGCAATAATGAAGCAGAGATCGTTACGGATATGCAATAAATACGAGGTGTTTATAAACTTGTTGAAACGTGTAGTGGTGTTCATGAAGTCAAAACTGCAATGACTACACGTGGGGCGACTCGTGTTACGCGCATGCGGGAACACATCAAATAAAGCTGTTACCGCAATGCTTGTTATATGGTATAAACAAGCAATGCGGTGGGAAGAGACATTAGAAAAATTAGGTTTCAAGACAGTGTATAAGGAATACGAAGGACAGTAGATGGAGCCAGAGAGTGTTCGGGTATTTGAATAGGTAGAGCGCTGACTCATAGTGAATAAAAAAAAACTAAGGCACACACCAACAAGAGTGTGGCTGGCAGTCTACGTGATCAAGGAGTGCTATGTTAACTAAGAGACTAATAGGAGATTGCATATCAACCATGAAAGAAACCAAAAAGAAAACAGGCTCTGTGTATTTGCCCGAAGGGCAATTGCGAAGTAAGGAAGAAGAAATTTTATGATCATTCAAAGGGCAGCGCTTCACTCTCTGAAACGAAGTCTGCTTCCGATAGCTCGCATAGTTATTAACCCTTAGACGGCCATACAGTATCCATTGTAAATGCGAGTGTAAGATTCTTCAAAAAATTCCCCATCGCCCGCTAAAGGGAACCATGTGTGGATGCGAAGCAGCGGGGAGATATTTAGTTTGAGCGGGAGGAACGTCGCCGCTCTCATTTCACGGCAGCGGTCCGGGCGCTCATGGCGGCGCTGCACAGGAGAGTGAATGAGGCGCGCGCGCTCCGTCATTTTCATACCGCGGAACTTCCGTGGCGCCCCCCAGCGGAGTATGCAGCTATCACACCACCTCTCGTGCGCGCCGCTCCGTAAAGGATTCCTGCAGGAGAGGACGGGGGGGACCGTACGAGAGGAGAGAGAGGAGGGGACGTGCATGCGCTGTGGGGGTGTGGGACGCGGGAGCCGCTCCGTAGAGTAGAGAATTCCTAGAGGAGAGAGGGGGGAGAAGACGCACACGCGCTGTGGGGATGTGGGACGCGGGCGCCGCTCCGTAGGGTAGAGGATGCAAGCGAGATCATGCAAGCAAGATCAAGGAATGGGGTCAACCTGGGCGACAAACACCACCTGCCTAGCCATAGCTAAGCAGCCTCTCTGTGCTCACGGCCATGACTCTGATCACTGTGGTAGCGGTTGACGGCCTTCATATTACTACAGTGTTCTGGTTCGCATAATGGGTGCTTCCCTACTTCATGAAAGTAGCCGGACGCGGGACGGGGGGACGCGGGAGGGACGGACATAGCCCCGAGCATAAGATGCTCGGGGCTATGCATAAGAAACTGTGAGTTTTATTTCCTCAGGAAGAGTGACTTAATTGGAGTTCGGCAGGCCGGAATTAAAAACAATTACATCAAAGCTTTTTTGGGTATTTTCCACTTGGCGACACATTGGTCTCGGCCTTTTACAAATCGTAATATTATACCAAAGCTAGCTGCTAAACCTTCTGGATACGATAGCGCGCAAGTATAAAAAAATCACAGCATATACACGAAGTGGATGATGATGAGTGGGCGAAGCTGCGGGGGATCATTCGGGTAACCATGAATCTCTCCGCACATTGCCCACTCAATCATGCAAAGACGTGACACGTCGTGACGCGAGCCCTCGCCGCCTCTGCATCGGCTTGCCGGCGCTACCGTGCCGCGGCGGCTGCGCGAGCCCTCAACTCCGGGTCGGCTTGCCGGCGTTGCCGGGCCGTTGCAGCTTCACGATCCCGCAAATCTGGATCCGCTTGTCTGCGTCGCCGGCGCCTATTTCTCTCTCGCACAACTTGAGAGCCCGCGCTGCAGCCGCATTGTGAGCCCTCCGCTCCGCCGCCACCTTGTCTTCTTCGTTGTTCATAGCAGTACTAGGTACTAGTAGTATCGAAGCGCACTCAGTGACGACCGTCAAAAGAGAGAGGAAGCGCGCCAAGAGCCGAGAGTGGAGCAAGCGCCCCAGAGCCATCTAGTGGGCACCATGCAAATCAAATGAGAGCACAGCTGCGCCTCTAGCGGGAGCGGCGAGTACTAGCGTGGCTAAACCGGGGGAGTGATGTACAAGCCTCGAACTTAAGGAGCTTCGCCCCTAAAACAAAATGTGCTCTGGAACGCGCTTATTGTTCATTGTCATCAGCGTCATCGTCATCCTCATGGCGTATAATGGCTACGTTGCATGTGCTGTGCCGTGATGGCAGCGTCATCGTCATCGCACTAGCGTGGCTACACCGCACTCCGTGCTACGCCGTGTGACCCCGGTGGAGTCTTGGACAAGCCTCGACATGAAGGAGTCTCGCCCCTAAAACGGTGGTGTAAGAGAAGACAGCCGCTCCAGGGACAGATGCTCTTTCGGCTAGTGCCTTCGCGTTGAGAGTGCAGCATGTCGAAGGGTAGACGAGCCAACGGCTGATGCCCACCGAGATAGTGCGGACGCCAGCAATCGCGACCGCGCCCTTAGACATAGGCTTGCGCAGGGTTCCCGTTCAGGGGGGGGGGGGGGGGGGGGCGATGGTTCACCGCAGTGCCCCCCCTCCCTATTGAGTCAATGTATGGGGCAGACTTTGCGCCCCCCCTCTCTCAGGTGACGAAGGGGGGGGGGGGAGGCGGCCGCCCCCTAGCCCCCCTCGTGCGCACGCCTATGCCCTTAGCATCAAAGTTCACAGTTGCTGCTCCAGTGAGGCATCCCTCCCCGCGTCCCTCCACTCTCGTTAAAGATGGGTGGGGCGTTTCTTCTCTGCTTGAGCCTTCCACGGCAGGTCTAACGTGCGCTCTCCGAGCGACTGAAATGGGCCGGCACGTTTGACCTCCACTTCAGCCGCGTTCATCACTCCCGCACGAGCGCGTTTACCCACGGGTAGATCATACGATTCACGAGGGTATGCTATTTATTAATTTTGACTTTATACGGCACATGACGGTGATGGCGATGGTGACAGTTAAAAGTGTGCATATAACCCGTTGAGAGTGTATATATATTGCTATCCCAATAAAATTTCTCCAGTCGCACACAACGTGAAAGCTATATGTAGGAAGTGCGGAGCAATGATTCACCTACCGTTGGGCAACGCTGGCGTTAGCAGGCAAAACCACGTCTGCTTCGCAGCCTTCTCGGCGTTCACACCGGTAAAACAAACCTTCATTTGTGATGTGGTGGGGCCCCTCCACCTCATCTTTGTTCTCCTCATCCTAACATCACTCCTTCTCCTCCTCCTCACTTCCATTCCCAATCCTCCTGCTATACTATATGAAACACAGCTGTGCTATGCTTTTCCCTGCTCTTGTTCCTCACCATCATTTACTTTTTCAACCCCCCTTTTTTATACAAAGCATAGAATACTATGCCATGCGTTTTCGTCCCCTCCTGATCTCGCTCCTTACATCTCTCTTCGAATTTTTAACGCGATAACGTTAAAGAGCTCGCTTCGCAGAAATTCTGGTGTCGGCATTGGCGTCGGAATCGTTGGTTGTGAGCTAAAAATCATCGTCTTGTCGGCGACAGAAAAATCAAGAAAGATGCAAATAAAACTTCGGCCCGAGGGAGAATCAAACACAGGTCGTCTACGTCGCAATCAGGCGCTCTACCACAGAGCCGCATTAATGCTCGAAACTGATTCGAAAAAAAAAACACAGTATGAATGTCATGTAGTTGAAAGGAGTCTCTTTATCGCATGTAATATTGCGTGGCAGAGGCGTAGAATCGCGCCTAGGCGTCAAAACACGTGCATTGCGCAACGAGAGTGTGCTTCAAAGGCCCACTCATTACAAACCGCACAAACACATGTTTGCGTGTTGCCTTACGGACGCGTAGTGGACCTTTCGCTGAAGCGCAAAGGGAACAATTATGGCTTAGTGGGCAATGAACAATGGTACTTGCAGTAGACATTCCAGCAGAATGTGAAACGGCCACTGTTACGCGCACAGTCATTCGTTTCATTACGGCGTCGTTGAGGCATGCACTGAGAAATGAAGGCAGGCTGGGAATTGAGAAGGCGATGAGCACGGGGCCCGAATAGGCTGTCGCGTTCTATTCTTGAAGGCGACGCTCAAGCATCCTCCAATTTTTTTTAACAAGAAAGTGTTTTATGCCAGGGTCCACCACGGCTACTCTAACGTATTTCCGTCACGAATATGACGTTGTAAATTATAAACTAACCTATTCAGATCAAAGAAAAACCCAGAAGAAAAAGTTCCGTCGCCGGGCGTCGAACCTACGACCTCTAGCTCCCCAACGCGCGGCGCCAAACCACTCGGCCAAGGGAGCGACGTACCCCTGCTTGCTAACGGCAAGCTATTTATATTCACCATATACTGTTGGCGGTCCTCAGAGCTCGTCGACTTCAGCGCGTTTTCGTCATCACAAGGGAGACGGTGCGAATGTGGCACGGAGTGCGCATGCTGCGCGCTCTAAAGCTCGTCGCGCCTCTCGCTGCGATGAGCGCGTGCCTCCACGGGGCGTGGTCACTTGTGCGCGCGCCTCCACGGGGCGTGGTCACTCGTGCGCGCGCCTCCACGGGGCGTGGTCGCTCGTGCGCGCGCCTCCACGGGGCGTGGTCGCTCGTGCGCGCGCGCTTCTCTCGCTTTGTACGTCTTATGCGTCCACCGCGAGTTTGCTATGAAGTTACAGTGGTTAAAGAGTGCACGAGGGTCACTTCGCTCGCCGCAGCGGCCGCGTTTACGAAAGGAGCGCGCTGCTCACACACCAAGTAACAGTTGTGACAGTTGTTCGAGCTTGTCCTGTGTATATTTGTGCGCTCGTTTTGTGCGTTTTTCTTTGTGTTAGAGCAGCGCACTTTAGGTGTCGAGCTGTGACAGTTAGTCCGCGCTCGTCCTGTATTATGCTCATTACGTGCGTCCTTTCTGCTTGAGGTGCGCGCAGGAAGTTTCGAGCTGCTTGCCGTTCTTCGCGTGGCATTACAATTTGTTGCTCTAGCATTCATTCCTTTGGCCTTGTGGCGAAACCATTCAGAATAAACGCTCAACTACCTCTGTGAAGACGACACTTTTCTCTTTCGTGTTATACCGATTCCTATGACACAGGGATCAGCCATGTTTTTTTTCCAAGGAGTTGTAGCCTGGATGGTGGTGCCAAGCTTGCAGGAAGGCCTTCTCTGAACGAAGCGGTTTAGCAAATCGTTCCTTGTTTACCCCGTACTCAAGAACCGCCAGGCCTGCGCGGAACGCGCAGCACAATCACAGCGAAACCTTGAAGAGCGGCCTTTCTAGAGCTTTCTTCAAAAACTCTTGGGGCAACTACTACAAGCACACTTCCATGGTACCCTCTACGACACAAATCACCATATTTATGTGTAGTGCGGAAGCGTCCGGTGTTCCATTATTCGTCATTCTTCGGAAAAGCGTGGTACCAGCTCCACACTTGTAAGGCATTATGTGCACTTTGTTGATGCTGTGGCTGACGACGATGAAGAATTACGCCTCAGCATAGGCGTGCACAGGGTTCCCCTTCAGGGGGGGCGAAGGTTCCTCACAGCGCCCCCCCCTCCCTATTAAGTCAATGTATGGGGCAGACTTGGCGCCCCCCCTTTTAGGTTACTAGGGGGGGGGGGGGGGCGGCCGCCCCCTCCCCCTCCCTCCTGCGCACGCCTATGCGCCTCAGGCATTCGTAATCAGTTGGAACATTCAACGACTCACTCATTACGCAATTCGAATTGTGTGACGCCTGGTTGTTACTTCAGTGTTCTAAAACGCTTTATTACACACGTAAACACCATTCCTTACCCTACATAAAGCCTGCATAGCGTCAGTTTGCAACGCAGTTTCAAGCACCGGGTAGCTCAGTAAAAAAAAAAGGAAAGGGGGTAGCTCAGTGGTAGAGTCCTGGGCTGCCACGCAGAGGGCCCGGGTTCGACTCCCACCCTGTCCTCGGTATTTTTATTTATTAAGTTGTATTTTCTTATTTCACGCGATAGTGGTTACGGACACCGCCGACGGCGGCGGTGGCGAACAACTACGCCGCCAGAATCGGTCCTTGTTATGATCTCATGACAACTTTCACTGTAAAAAAGTATCATCCTCCTAAGTGGTTATACGTCGCAGAAATGGGGTTAATCTCACTGCTCACCTCTGGTCCACCAAAAATCAAGAAGGCAACTGTTTGCCCAACGAGTTGAACATCGCCACAGCCAAGTTCAAGCCAAGTTCAAGCAAAAGACGAAGCAAAAGTTCAGTGTATACTTAGCAACAAATACGCATGAGACCGAACAGCTTCGCTGGAGCATTGCGCGGCTTAGTGAAAGCGTTGAGCCATTTTCTCTTTATTATTAGTCGACATTGCGGTACCGCTTATCGTAGCGCTCCATTTGTGAGTCCTGAGAAGCACACAGCCTGGTGTGGGTGATTCGGGGAGCCACGAGGACTCTAGAAGTGACGTCCTGATACAACGGTATCAGATGGAAGGAGGGTTTCGAATGGCAACGTCGGGTTGTGGCCGTACAGAAAGAACGGCGAGTAGCCGGCGGCGTCATGTCTGGACGAATTGCATGAAAAAGTAACGTGCGGTAGGGTTGCGTCCCAATCACGGTGGTCAGCAGAGACGAACGTTGACAACATATCCGTGAGAGTTCGGTTGAGGCGCTTGGTGAGACTGTTGGTCTGTGGATGGCAGGTTGTAGAAAGATGATGTTCGGTAGAGCCACTACGAAGGATTTCATCGATGAGTCTTGCGAGGAAGCAGCGACCACGATCAGTACGAAGCTGGCGCGGAGCCTGGTGTTGAAGAATGGCGTGGTCGAGCCGAAAGACTGCGACGGCAAGGCGCGTGTTATGGCATAACTGGTCGCATAATCAGTTCAATCCATTTCTAGAAGAGCCAGGGTAGGGGCCAGTTGGTTGTACATAGTATAAACTTTTTTGCGCTACAAGTGAACAAAATCGACGAAGAAAATGGCACGGGACAACACAAGCGCTTGTGTTGTCTCGTGCCATTTTCTTCGTCGATTTTGTTCACTTGTAGCGCAACAAAGTTTATACTCAATCCATTTGTAGCCTCGTGCGGACGTAGGAAAAGGTACGAGCAAATCGAGGCCGACGCGAAAGAATGGTTCCGATGGAATATTGATAGGTTTGACGAGGCCAGCCTGAGGGAGAGCGGGACGTTTGCGACGCTGACAGAGCTCCCAAGCAGCGATATGTCGGCGCACAGAACGATACAGGCCAGGCCAAAAGAACCGCTCCCGCACACGGTCATAGGTGCGTGAAATGCGTAGCATCTCGTACATGTTGAAGAATGGTAGCACGCAGATGTCGTGGAATACCTAGCGAAATTCTGGACCATCACGCTTTATGCTCGGCGATACACAGCGCCATTTCGTAGGACATACGGGCGGAAAGAAGGGTCAGAACGTTCCGAGGAGACTTGCTGAATGACCATCTTCAGGGTTGCGTCCCGATTCTGTTCTGTGCGATGTCACGCAAAACAGATATGGCGAGTTTTGGTTGGTAACAACTTTATTGTTAGTCCAGCAGAGCTTTCGCAGACCGGGCCTTAGGTCTCCCACGTGGAGACGGCGAGGCCTTGCCTCACCGCCGCCTCGCTGGCCTGCTGGACGGCCCAAAGTTGGTCACCGAGACTGGAGCTGCGCAATGCAGCGGCCCACCGCGGCGGAAGGGTTCCGGAGTTAGCACAAACAGTAATAATTTTCATGGTCAGCAAGGGTAGCAGGGTCCACCGGATGACGCAAGAGACAATCGGCGTCTTGGTGCAGCTTGCCAGATTTGTAAATTACGTGGAAGGAATACTCCTGGAGACGTACAGCCCAGCGACCAAGGCGACCAGTCGGGTCCTTGAGCGATCACAACCAATAGACAGCAGTCTGGTCAGTAATAACTGAGAACCGACGGCCATACCAGTAGGGGCGAAATTTTGCGACCATCCAGACTAACGCAGGACCCTCGCCCTTCGTGATGGAATAGTTTCGCTCACATGTGGATAGAAGGCGGTTTACATACGCATTAACATGTGTTTGGCCAACCTGGTGTTGAGCGAGGACAGCGCCGATTCCGTGCCCACTGGCATGTGTGCGAACATCAGTAGTCGCGGATGGGTCAAAGTTGGCCAGTATAGGTGGTGAAGTGTGCAAGTTGATGAGCGTGGGGAACGCAGCCGCTTGGTCTTGACCCGACGAGAAAAGTGCGTCTTTTTTTAGATGGTCAGTGAGTGGTCGGGCAATACTGGCGAAACCGCGTATAAAATGTGGGAAGTGCGAGCATAAGCCAACAAAACTCGGAACATCTTGAGTAGAAGAAGGCACATGCAAGTGCTTCGCAGCACTAATCTTGTCAGGGTCCGGTTGTACACCCAAGCACAGTGATTTGTAGCGGGCCAAAATTGCACTTATAGGAGTTTAGCTGGAGTCCCGCTCGAAGAAAAACAGCTAGAATGGTCGAAAAACGGGTTAGATGACTTTCAGTCTTTGGGGAAAAGACAATGACATCGTCGAGGTAGCAAACACAGATGGACCATTTATACACTCGTAGGAGAGAGTGCATCATGCGTTCGAACGTTGCCGTGGTGTTGCACAGCCCAAAAGGCAGAACCATGAACTGATAGAGTCCGTCCGGTGTGACGAAGGCAGTTTTTTCGCGATCTAAGTCGTCGAGAGAAATCTACCAGTACATCCAGCGCAGGTCTATGGACGAAAAGTTTCGCGCGCCATGGAGACAGTCAAGGGCGTTGTCGATTCGTGGCCGTATATATAAGCCTTTGTGGGTTATCTTGTTCAAGGCACGATAGTCGACTCGAAATCTCCAGCTGCCACCCTTCTTTGTGACCAAGACGACAAGTGACGCCCATGGATTTGAAGAGGCCTCTTATTATTATGTAGATTTTAATGGCGCAAGGGCCATGCTTGGCCAAAGAGCGCCATGAAATACGGTAAAAGAGTAACAGAGGTCCGTGATTTGCAATAGTATGAAAGGGATGTGAACTATGATAATGTTACGCGGCTGTATAGGGGCCTAAAACTCCTCGCGCTAAAGGCGGGTAAAACATATAACTATTAAAATCATGAGAGTGACGTGAAATGTGTGTAAGGGGAATGGATGGAGCTGCTCGTGATAATAACACTATGATGAAGATATATGGCATCAGCACAAGTACCTCGTCAACGCCCTTGAGCCCAAGGACAGTGAGGCAGGTGCTTTTGTAACGTAACTACCCCAGCAGCGACCTCTGTTCAGAGGTTGCGCTGCGGATTGCCTGGGTAGATCACGTGAAAACTATGAATATCCTTTAAAAACGCAAGTAATGATTCGGATTTAAAAAGCGCATCCTTACCGATGAACATGGCAGGATGCATTGGGAATTGCTGGTGGTAGGGCAATGAAAAGTGCTTTTTTCTGAGAGTGTCTAATTCATTGCACTGGATCAGGATGTGGAGAACGGTAAGCGGTTCTCCACATCTCTCACACCTGCGTGGGTCATCACCGAACAGAAGATATGCATGTGTGTTATGTGTGTGTCCTATTCGTAATCTGGTTAGTGTAACTTGTGTGCGGCGTGACTTCGATACTGGTGGCCAATCGCCTAGATACGGCTTGATAACGTGCAACTTATTTTGTGTATGCATATCCCATGAGCTCTGCCAGAAGGCCCGGAGCTTTCTTTTCAGGAAGGGTTTCAGGTCTAGTGCAGGTATAGCTATGAATGTATCTGTAGTGTTTTCGTGGGCGGACGCAGCAGTTTGGTCCGCCAGCACATTTCCTTGGATCTCGCGGTGGCCTGGCACCCAACATACTACGACATGCTGCTTGAGTGCATAGACCGTGCATAGAAGTGAGTAGAGCGAGACAAGGATAGGGTTTTTGTGCTTTTTCAGAGTTTTCAGAGCTTTTACCACGCTTAGAGAATCTGTGTATATGACTGCACTTGATAGTTTTAATTGTTTAATGTGTTTGACAGCCGCAAATATCGCGTATGCTTCTGCTGTGAAGATACTCGTGTTAGGGTGTAGAACGCCGGCATCTGAAAAGCAAGGACCAACCGCTGCATAAGACACGGAGGTGTTTGACTTTGAGGCATCTGTAAAATATTCGGGGCAGGTGTACTTGTGCTGTAGTTCGAGGAAGTATGTGTGAATATGTGCAATAGGCGCGTGTTTCGTAACTTCCTCGAAGGATACATCACATGCTATGAGCTGCCACTGCCACGGTGGCAGATGTTCAGCGGGAGCCATTACAGAGTGTTCTTCTAGAGACAGACCCATTTCCTCAGCTAGGCCCCTCACACGAAGCGAGTAGGGCTGCCTCAACGAAGGACGGTTGTGAAAGAGGACTGAACTAGACAAATCATTGACTGCAGAGTGTGAGGGGTGTCCCTTGTCTGCGTTCACTTTTAGAAAATATACGAAAGACATGTAAGATCTCTGCAGGTGGAGCGACCACTCATCCGATTCAACATAGAGGCTTTGTACGGGGCTCGTCCTGAAGGCGCCAGTGGCGAGGCGGATGCCCAAATGGTGGATCGGGTCAAGCATTTTCAACGCGCTTGGCGTGGCAGAGTGATACACCACACTGCCGTAGTCCAAACGCGTCCGAACGAGACTCTTGTATAGGTCCATCAAGCACTTCCTATCGCTTCCCCATGTTGTGTGTGAGAGTATTTTTAAGATACTCATTGTTTTTAGGCACTTCGTTTTGAGATACTTGATGTGTGGGACGAAGGACAGTTTCGAGTCAAGGATAACACCTAGAAACTTATGTTCTTTGTTGATCTGTATGTGTTGCCCGTCCAGCGTGACCTCAGGATCTGATACAAGGCCTCTTTTTCTGTTAAAAAGAACACACGAGCTTTTAAGGGGGTTTATCTTAAAACCGTTTTCATTTGCCCACTTAGATAATTTGTTCAGGCAAAGCTGAACTTGTCGCTCGCAGATTGAGAGGTTGCATGATTTAAAACCTATTTGGACATCGTCAACATATACACAGTAAAACATTGCGGGGGGAATCGTCGTACGAAGAGAGTTCATTTTCACAATGAAGAGCGTGCAACTAAGCACTCCCCCTTGCGGCACACCAGTTTCTTGAGTGAATGGTTTGGACAGGGAATTACCCACTCTAACACGAAAAGTGCGATTAGACAGGTAACTTTCTATTGTTTTGAACATGTTGCTATGTATACCTAGCGCGGATAGGTCTTTAAGGATTCCAAATCGCCATGTTGTATCATACGCTTTCTCGAGGTCGAGGAAAACGGAAAGAAAAAACTGTTTATGGATAAAGGCGTCTCTAATACTTTCCTCAATGCGAACAAGGTGGTCTAGGGTTGACCGACGCTCCCTGAAGCCACACTGAAACGGATCTAGTATGTTATTGCTTTCGAGAAAATGGATTAGTCGTCGGTTTATCATTTTTTCATAGAGTTTACACAAGCAGCTTGTCAGTGCTATTGGCCTATAGCTGCTGACCAAGGACGGATCTTTCCCTTGCTTATGTATTGGAATTATAATGGCTTCTTTCCAAGAAGTAGGAACGTACCCATTTGCCCACATGGTGTTGTAAAGGGACAAAAGTGCGTGTAGCGTTGGTGGGTGTAAGTTCTTGATCATCTCGTATATGATACGATCACCACCTGGCGCTGAGTTGTTGCAGGAACTCAGAGCGGCCTTCAGTTCGGCTACATTAAACGGACAGTTGTAGGGTTCACCTTTTGTGGACCTTTGTTCAAGGCGCTCCTGCTCTGCGCGTTCCTTGAACTTAAGGAATGTTGGGCTATAATGGGATGCACTAGATATATATTGGAAGTGTTCACCCAGAAAGTTTGCCTGGTCTTCTATGGTGTTGCCATCGGTATTTACCAAGGGTAGCGGTTGTGTTTCTCGGCCACTTAGTTTGTTTAGGATACTCCACACCTTGCTTTCATCCGTATAAGAGTTTATGTGAGATAAATACTTTTGCCAGCTTTCTCTCCTCGCCTGTCGACGCACTCGTCTGCCCTGTGACTTGGTTTTCTTAAAATGAACGAGGTTCTCAGCTGTTGGGTGGTCTCGAAGTAATCCCCAAGCCTTATTCTGTTTTTTCCTTGCTTCCCTACATTCCTCATTCCACCAGGGTATGCGACGTTTTCTGACTTGTCCATTAGTTTCTTCGATAAATTTTCCAGCAGCGTCAATAATAAAATGCGTTATATATGCCACAGCGTCGTCTATGCTAAAGGAAGCAATGTCATCCCACTGTAGATATGTATGTTGTTGGAACAGCTCCCAGTTTGCTGACTTGATTTTCCAATGGGGAAACTGTGGAGAACAATGGTCTTGTTTTGTTAAATTTATTACAATGGGGAAATGATCACTTCCGTATGGGTTTTTAATAACCCGCCATTGAAGATACGGAACTAGAGTACTGGATGTGATGCTTAAGTCGATAGATGAGTATGTTTGGTGCGTAGAATTGAAGTATGTATGTTCGTTTGTGTTCAGCAGGCACGCACCAGTAGAGAAAAGGAAATTTTCTATTAGTCGTCCTCTCGCGTCACAACGAGAGTCTCCCCATAGTGTGCTATGTGCATTTAAGTCACCGACTAGTAAATATGGCTCAGGAAGCTCATCAATTAAGTTTTCGAATTCAGTTTTTGTAAGTCTGTAGCCTGGGGGAATGTATAATGAGATGACAGTGATTAGTTTTTTAAAAAGCACCGCTTGAATAGCGACTGCTTCCAGATGTGTTCTCAGATGGAGTTGCCTGCAGCAAACGCTACTATCAACAATAATCGCCACACCGCCGGACGAGGTGACTGCGTCGTCACGGTCCCTGCGGAATATGGCATATTGTCTGAGGAAGTTTGTGTGTGTGGGTTTCAGATGCGTTTCTTGGACACACAGTACTTTTGGACTGAATTGACGCAGGAGCTCTGTAACGTCGTCTAGATTATGCAAAAGACCTCTGACGTTCCATTGTAATACCTGCGTAGCCATTTAGAGGGGAAGGTGAGTACTGTGTGTTTAAGATAGATCTCAAGTTACGGAGCTCTTTCGAGGCCCCGTAACAGGAATTTTTCCTTTTTTGGAGCGGTCGACTGAGTCGCGCCGCTCCTTTGGCGCGTTTCGCGCCGCCTCACTCGAACTAGTGTCCATAGCCTCTTGCGAGGCGCTGGACGTTCGCCGGAGAGGCTTCGCCTCAGGGGGGCGGAGCCTTTGGGCCCACCTTCTCAGAGGCTGGTGGGTCCTTTTTGGGGAATGGCGCTGCAGCACTGGCTGCAGCAGCCAAGGGGGCAGTTGGCGTCACTGCCGGCTCACTCCGAGTGGGCCGGTCAGCCGCCGTTAGCCGTAGTGACGCTGCCCCCCTGACGCGCCACATCGGCAAAGCTACCCTTAGGTAGGTATGAGATACGTCTGCGTGCCTCCTTGAAGGAGATGTTTTCTTTTACCTTGATTGAAACTATCTCCTTTTCTCTCTTCCATGACGGGCACGATCGCGAGTACGCGGCGTGGTCACCGTCACAGTTCACACAGTGTAGAGCGTTTTCGCAGGACTCGGAAGGGTGTTCGGTTGCACTACATTTTGCACAGGTAGACCGGCCGCGACAGTTCTGTGAACTGTGGCCGAATCGCTGGCACTTGAAGCATCGGAGAGGATTTGGGATGTAAGGTCGGACTTTGAGTTTGATGTACCCCGCCTCGATGGTTTCAGGCAGGATACTGGAGCCAAAAGTGAGCCAAAAGAGGCCTCTATGACGCCTTTCGAGAGCATCTTATCGATTTCTCGTTGTACGACCTGACATTCGGAGTGGGATATACGATATGGTCGCCACATGACAGAACTAGCATCGCCGGTATATATTTGATGACATATGAGTGACGTTTGACCTAAAGGGCGGGAATCGAAGGTCAATATATCCCTATAGGTCATCAGTACGTGGCGGAGTTGCGCGCCTTGACAGGGCAGAAGATCAGGGGAAATCATTTTCGCGATTTCGTCGGTGGGTGTGCTTTCTGGGCTGGTTGAAATAGAGCACGAACATTATTCATCGTCTAATGCCACGATGTTACACGCATCGAACACTGATACGTTAGTCAACGAAATGCCTTGCGGGAGAACTTGGGCCAGTTACAGAAACTGAAAAGGGGGAGTTAGACGTAGATGTCGGCCAAAGTCACGAGTGTATGCGGCAGTCCAGTATTTCGGGCAAAGAGGGCGTCAACTAATGGGGACACTACGTAGTCACCGTCGGGACGAGGTGGTGATGTTGTCAAGACCACACACCTGGGGGGATGGCGGAGACAGCTGAACATAATCTATAGAAAAAAAGCGGTGTGATGGCGAAGCTGGTACGTCAGCAAGCCGAGGCAGTTCAAGTTGGAGAACGCAGGTTGCACAGTGAATGAGAGCGGCATCAGTGGACAAGAAATCCAATCCGAGAATGACGTCATTTGAGCTTTGCTCAAGAACACCAAACAAAACAGATGTGTGATGATCGCCGATGGTGAAGCGTGCTGCGCATATTCCTATGATGACAGGACTTCTTCCGTCGGCGACACGAATAAAACCAGGAGCAGCAGGAGTCAGCACATTCTTCAGGCGGCGACAAAGACGAGCAGTCATCACGGAAATATGCGCCCCAGTATGAACAATTGCAGAAACAGTCAGGCCGTCGACTTCGATCAAATTTCGTCATGTCGGCAGAACTAGAAGAGGGCTTGAGGCGGAAGTAGAAGATGCAATATCACCTCTAAGATCTGCACCTCTTAGTTTTCCTGTCGGAGATTGAGCGGCGAAATCGGTCGCCGTCGTAGAGGGGACGGAGACGACGGGCGACATGCTGTCGGCGAACGGGACTGGTGACCTCGGGGACGGGTTGCCGTTGGTGGCTACTTTGTGCCAAATTGCCTACTTTTGAACCCCGCTGGCGACGAAAATTTCCAGTTAGCCCCATGGCTCTTTTTCAAGGGGGGGATGGAGGGCAAAATCGAATGAAAATGCTATTTTTCAATTTTCATAGCACGATATTCCAGCATTACTAACAAGTGCTTCCACGAAGTGGCGCGTTTTTACGCGCAGTGGAAAGCAAATATGGCCCCAAAGTCGCCTGATCCCGTGACTGCACCCTGGCAACTCGAACTTTAAAAAGCCTTTTCTCCAAACACTACTTTTCGTCAGAAAAGGAACATTTTCTCTGTAACCACTACAACTATCAAGTGCAAACTTTTGTGACTGTTATCTGAATAACATGCGCCCTTTCTGAAGCAAAAGAATGGACTTGCCACCAGAAGTATTTTTTACGAAAGTTTTTCTTGAAGAAAAAAGCCCTAAAATTCTAGTCATCAAACATCTCATTTTTTAACTTAAGAATGGTCATGCTTACAATTATTATTTTGGTTCAGAAGGATACCCTGGGCACACATAATAACCAGAAAAGATTTTGCCATTTTACATGCAAAATCTTTTTCACAAATGTTCCCTCACAAAATAAAAATAGTAAAATTATTTATTTTTTAATATTTTTAGAATGGCTTCGTATATTCTTGCCAAATTCAAAAAACGTCTAGTAAAATCTCCATTCAAGCAGCTTGAAAAATTTTGTGGAGCTTGCTTTAGAAATGACAGAGCGATGGGCAGTAGTAGTTGCACACCTGTCTTTGCTATCCATCCCCCCCCTTAAACTTGTGGTTTTACTTATTCAAAATGGTATTAAATGCGAAGCATTTCTTAGCGAACTTCGGCGACTTTGAGCGTATCTAACTATCTAGCCGCCTACGACTTTGTGCTCTCCTGGCCGTATTGTTAATGGGATTTATACCAAAATTGGTATGGCATAAAATGACTGTATGACAAACGTGCATAACTGGTCATATCATGAAAATCATGAATAACTTGTCATGAAAAGTATGATTTACACGCCATGGCCATAGTGCTCCTGAGGCCGTTTTCTAAACTTGATATATCCAAAAATTGGTACGATAAGACATTTCTGCATGACCAACATTAATGACAGGTGGTAATATGAAAATCATGACCTGCATGTTATGTACAACATGATTTACATGCCACGCTCATGGTGCGCTGACGGCCGTTTCGCTAGCTTCATATACACCAAATTTGGTATTGAGTGACGTGACTCTATGACGAATAAATGCCAAGTGGTCGTATGGAAATCATGACATGTCATGTGCAACACGACTTGCATGCCACGTTCATGGCTCGCTCGCGGCCGTTTCGCTGGTGTGATATATACTAAATTTGGTATTGAGTGACGTGACTGTATTACGAGTATAAATGACAAGTGGTTATATGGAAATCATAATATGTCATGTGCAATATGACTTGCATGCTGCGCTCATGATACTCCCGTGGCCGCTTCGCTAGCTTGATATACACCAAATTTGGTATTGAGTGACGTGACTCTATGACGAGCATAAATGACAAGTGGTAATATCGAAATCATGATATGTCAAGTGCAACACGACTTGCATGCTGCGCTCATGGTACTACCGTGGCCGCTTTGCTAGCTTGATATACACCAAATTTGGCATTGAGCGACGTGATTCTATGAGGAGCATAAATGACAAGTGGTAATATGGAAATCATGACATGTCGTGTGCAACATGACTTGGATGCTACGCTCATGGTACTACGTTTCGCTAGCTTGATATACACCAAGTTTTTAAAGGCGAAAGCCCTTGATGTTTCATGCTCACGTCCGTACGTCCGTCCCTGCAGCCGTGTCCTGGCACAGTGCCCGGTAGGCGCCGGGGTGCGCAAACGGTCGCCGGTCGCGTTGGACTCTAGAGCGCACGCGCTTTGCTTGCATAGCGTCGCTGTGCCCGGCGTCTCTAATCATGCAAGGAGGGAGACGCGCGCATCACCTTCCATTCTGGCCGACCCCGTCTCAGTGGGCACAGGCGTTCTAGGAACACAGTTTGGAATTGACAATGTGTCCGTCAGTTTAAACGCTGGAACGCGGATGGCGTCTGCACAATGCGCAAAGCGCGAGAATACGAACGCATGCGAAACGGAGGCAGATTGGTCTCGCTTCTCGCTGTGATTCGCGGTAAAAAATTAAGCCAACGTAAGTGGCAGGTGTTAACATGAAAATGTTGGCATGCATGTCATCTACAATGCCATTTACATGCCACGCGCATGGTGAGCTTGCGTCCAGTTCGCTAGCTTGATATACACCAAAATTTGTATTGCGACGTGATTGTATGATGAACACAAATGAGAGGTCCTAACATGTAAATAATGACATGCATATTATGTACAGCATGATTTGCTTCTTGCTGGCTGCTTCGCATTACATCGATTCCCACGGTGCATGGGATCTGCCGGTTTTTTATTTTTTCATCAATAGTAAAGGCTCTGTTGATGATACCGCTTGTGTTCTATTTGGCTAGAAATTCAGTGATAATATTATGTGACATGACTACTTTGGCTACTTTTGGCGGGAGTTCTGGCACCTTTTTATGTCCACCCAACGGCAACCCTACCTCGGGGCGATGGTGAGCGGCTCTGCGGCGTAGCAGAGGCATCGAGAATGTATGGCTCGAAAGGCTGGGAACTGCGGTAGTTATCGGTGTACGGCTCAGGAGGCTGGAAGCGGCGGTAGCTGTCGGCGCGGTTAGCAGTGGCATACTGGGCTATGGGCGAAGGCCAATGGTTGTTACAGTACCGTGCGGCGTGACCTATGCGGTGGCAGTTGAAGCAGACAGATCGGCCGATCATCCGCAGTCCGCCATTCGGCCGGATTGCGTGAGCGTAGAGTGAACGGTTCCTGGGGCGTGGCGGCGACGTTGAGCGGAAGCCAGTTGTCCGAGACTGAGCGACGGCGCAGACAGCGAAGCCCAGATTGCCGAGTTCTTCCCGCGCAAATTACTGGACCAGGGAAACCGAGGGCATGGGCGAATCGACATGGCCGTTGTTGAGAAGAGCAGGTGTAATTGCTTCGACGACAGACGTGTAATTTCAGACGCCGGTGACGACTGCAGACGAGAGGTCATTCCATATTCGCATGAGGACGTCACAGCGGCGTTTGGCAGCCGAGTGAATGACTTTGAAATACGCCGGCTTTTGGCCTGTTCAAAACGCCGGCTTATCTCGATAATTTTGGCGACGGTCGCACAATTCTGGCAAATTAACAGGTTCAACTCGTCGTCTGCTATTCCCTTCAGCATGGGGCCATCCGGCTCAGACATCTCGCTGTCGACTTTACGACAAAGAGCAAGCGCGTCCTGAATGTGGGAGATGTATGGTTCAGTGGACGTCTGAGCACGGATGGGCAGCTCTTTCTTTTAGGCTGCTTTTCGACCCATGGGCTTCTCAAATAACTCGCGTAGTTTTTGCTTAATTGTGTCCCAGCTCCTGATCTCCTCCTCATGACTCTCGTACCATACCTTTGCCGTGCCTTTCAGGTAGAACACAGGGTTGCCTTTGGTGGCTACTTTGCGCCAAATTGGCTACTTTTGGACCCCGTTGGCGACAAAAATTTCCAGTTGGCGCCATAACTCTTTTTTAAACTTGTGGTTTTACTTGTTGAAAATGGTTTTATTTATTCATCAATAGTAAAGACTGTTGATATTACCGCTTCTGTTATATTTGGCTAGAAATTTGGCGATGATATCAAATGACACGGCTACTTTGGCTACTTTTGGCGTGAGTTCTGGCGCCTTTTCATGTCCACCCAGCGGCAACCCTGGTAAAACAGCACGTTGGCCAGCATGAGAGTCGGCTCATGGCGATTGTTCCCACTGGTACGTTCGTAATAAAAAGTAATAGTTTCACCACAAGTGTAAAGCCATGATTGCGATAGCAACAAATTCTAATGTTATGCGCAGTGAGGCTGGCAGCTAACTCTTATAGATCGGATCTCACGACACTCTAGAAAATGCTGTTTTAAGAGCATACGACCGCTCCAGGGACACTGTTCGCACAATCTCCTCGCGTTGCTAGCGGAGCACGTAGGAGCCAGCCGCCCGCTGTCGCCCCACACGTGTTAAAACGCGTGGGGCGTTTCCTCTCTTCTTGAGCATTCCCCGGCTGGCCGAACAGGCGGGGGGATCTTATCGCGTACGCCTCGGAGCAACAGAGATGGGCCGGCTCGTTTGATATCCGCTTCAGCCGCGTTTGTCACCCCTACTCCCGCGCTGTTACCCGCGGGTAGAACGTACGATGCGCTGGGGGGATCTATAAATTTGGACTTCATACGCGAAATGACGGCGACGGCAACGGGGACGGGAAAAACCCGTCGAGATTTCTCTTATAATTGCTATCGCAATAAAAGCAATCCACAATTCGACGTCTACTTCATCCGTACCGTAGAACTTCCAAGGGTTTCTCAGATGCGTCACGACGTACGTCAGCGGTGTTGTGGCCGGTGCAGGCGTTGCGAAGGTCGGTGCAGGCGTTGTCGTGGCCAATCGGATTCGTTTTCCATCATTAAAACACGAAGTCGACGACAACTGCGATGCCCCGTTGTACCGCGCTTTTAGATGGGAAAAATCTTATGCTCGGGGCTTTGTCCGCCCCTCCCTCCCACGTCTCTCATCCGGTCACCTTCATGAAGTAGAGAAGCACCCACTATGCGAACCAGAACACCGTGGTACAATAAGGCCGTCAAGCACCACTACAGTCACCAGAGTCATGGCCGAGAGCGCAGAGTGGCTTCTTAGCAATGGCTAGGCAGGTGGTGGGTGCAAGCAAAGAAAAAACTGGGGTACCCTAGAGCTTCGCCTTTAAGAGTGAACGCGATAGCGATATCCTGCCGCTAGTGCGTACTTCAACCACTTAGTGCGTACTATGTAATGGGTAGCATGCTTTAAACCACGCGAAGTTATGAGCGGGAAATGTTTTCGAACTTGCTATGCACCCACTACGTGGTCTTAAGGGAATACGCGCCGTAACGAGTGTGCCTTTGTAATGGGTGGCCGGCTTTGAACCGCAATGTCATGATGATATTCACATGTTCTGACGCCCGATCGCAATGTAACCTTGTACCACGCAATATTACTGCAATATTACATATTGTATTGTGACGCCTGTATACAGGACGTGTGCATTTGTGAAGCACGAGTGTTATTTTCACTGCATTTACAAGCGGAGGAAGTTCTTTTCAATGTAATTCCAAGCAGAAGCGTGGCTGTGTGGTAGAACAGATGCTTGCCACGCAGACGGCCTGGGTTCGAGCCTCTGTCAGACCCGGAAATTTTTATTATTTATTTTATTTGCATCTTTCTTGATTTTTCGGTCACGGACAAGATGATTTTTCGCTCACAACCAACGAGGCCGCCGCGAACGCCGACACCGACGCCGACGCCGGAATTTCTGCGAAACGACCTCTTTAACGCTATCGCGTTAATGACACGCACTAACGGTGGTGTCTGCCGCCGAGGTTGACTCCATTGCTTCATCTTGCTTGCATGTGCTTGCGGGGGGCTTTGACCGTCCCTCCTTCCCACGTCTCACATTCCCACAGCGCGTCCCCTCCCCCCTCTCCGTCCTCTCCTACGCCCCCCCTTTCTCTCCTCTAGGAATCCTCTACTCTACGGAGCGGCACCTGCGTCCCACACCCCCACAACGCATGCGCGTCCCCTCCCGCACTCTCTCCTCTAGGAATCCTCTACTCTACGGAGCGGCACCCGCGTTCCACACCCCAACAGCGCATGCGCATCCCCTCTACTCCTCTCCCACGCTCCCCCCTCTCTTTCCTCTAGGAATCTACTCTACGGTGCGGCGCCCGCGTCCCACACCCCCCACAGCGCATGCCCGTCCCCTCCCCCTGTCGCTCCTCTCCTCCCCGTTTTCTCTTCTAGGAATCCTCTGCTCTACGGAGCGGCGCGCACGACAGGTGGTGCGACAGCTGCATACTCCGCTGGAGGCTCCACGGTAGCTCTGCGGTATGAAAATGACGGAGCGCACGCACCTTATTTTCCTCCTGTGCAGCGCCGCGATAAGCGCCCGGGCAGCTGCCGCAAAACGGGAGCGTCGACGTTTCTCCCGCTCAAGCTAACCATCTCCCCCTGCTTGGCATCCACACATGGTTCCCTTTCGGGAGATGGGCAAGTTCTTTTTCTACCCCACAGCTCCACCAAAATGCTACGGGAATGACGAATACGCAAGAGAGACAGAAGCGAGTATATTTACAATATTTACAAGCAACTGTGCCACCGAATATCTGCCAGAATCTCGCGCGGCACACCGGCTTCTTATTGGTGTCTTCATCTGGCACGGCGGGCTCATTCACCACGCCTCATAACAATATATTCATTTCAGTCTTCAGTATTTTGTAGGGCAGAACAAAATTTTTTATGATATTTTGCCTGTTAAGAGGCCATTCAAATATATGCAAGAATTAATGGAGACGGTAAGTACAACAGTGTTTATGGGAGAACGATGCGCAGTATGCTGGACACTGTAGATACTTCTTTCACTTATCGTTACGCACATTCGTTTTTTTCTTTCATGAAAGAATGTTGCTTTCGGTCTTGTCGGCAGGTGAATTCCCTTAAAAATACAATAGTTTCTTTTGACATGACAAGAATGAAAAAGTGCCTTTTCAGCAGGGCTGACGGGAAAAAAAACTTCGGCAGATCCCACGTATCATGGGAATCGATGTCATACGAAGCATGCGGAGGGAAGGTGACTGTGGCGTAATTTTTCTCTTGAGCGAAACCTTACAAAATGACGCAACCATATGTATAAATCTTATACGCACCGACATGTATGTTGAACAGTCACATTTGTTTTGTCACATTTGTTTTGTGCAACCATTAGTTTACCGTTGCGTAACGATACCAAGAGCAACAAGGGATGACCAACAGCAGAAGCGGTAAACTGATATGTAGCGCTTGTGCTTGAGGATGGTAGTCCCGGAGAGTGCTAGGTAGACCAACTTCAGCGGATGGCTCTTAACCACGATTGACGCAAACCTGACGTGACCCCTGTATCATTGGAGTACATATGTAATGTTTATAAAAATAGATGAGCAGTATTGCAACCCCAATTGACGTTTCACCAACATTACGCCTCCGTAGGGTCTTTTTCCAAAGTTCCGAGACCTGGCATGGCTCTATGGTAGAAAACTTGATTGCCACGCAAAATGCTTGGGTTCGATTCCTGCTGGGACCCTGTTGTTTACTTTTTGTGTCTGTCGGGTCAACGCTGCCAACGTCAGCTTTTCTTAAAGCTCTCGCGTCTCAATCACGAATGTCTGCTCTCGCCGTTCCTGGGTAGAAATAAACTGTCAAACACCTGTGGCGCATACCCGAATACCGCGGCTCGTGGTATACGCGAAGGGATTTACACATTATTCATACGCGAAGGGATTTACGCATTATTGATGTCATCCCCAGACAATCATAATCGTCAAACCCTCTTACCCTCCCGTACTACTTTTGGTCTACCCCAAGTTAACAAGGTGATCATGAGTACACCGAGACGTAGGCGTCTAGATAGATAGATAGATAGATAGATAGATAGATAGATAGATAGATAGATAGATAGATAGATAGATAGATAGATAGATAGATAGATAGATAGATAGATATAAACGCTCAAAGTGTCTGCTGTACGCAAAAAATGCTTCGCATTTAAAAAAACAAAAATGACGATCCTGCGCGCCTAGCGTCCACATGCCAACCTCCACACGGCGCTGCTCTCTCCTCGTGCTCCATGCCCTTGGTCGAATACCCAGCATACTCGTGTTTCATTTTTTGACTGGGCTTCAAGTTTTTCACGTGAGGCTCGCTCCTAGTTTTTTCCCTTCTGTGTGTAGCCTGATGAGCGCCAATTGCGTTTAGCGTCCGACGTACTGGACATAAATACTCTGCTCAGCGAAGTTCCCAGAGCGAAGGTCTGATTACAAAGGCTGTCTTTTTTGCAACATTGTTTTGAAAGGAGATGCGTTAGCTCTGATGATTAAAGTTGTTTGAATTGTGCGAAGTAATCTCCCGAAATAACTTCGCACACTTAAACACACCAAGCGCGTGAGTTTTCTCGTGGACGACGCCATTAATCTCAGGCGCCTGCATAAGATTACGAGGCTGAGGGAGGACCTACATTTAAAAAAAAAGATATTTCTCGCATCTTATGGAAGCTGAAAAAGTTGTTTCACTTCCGATTTCGGCTTTGCTTGTTGTGTAGTGCTTTTTAAGGCGAAAGCGTTTAATGTCTCATGCTCACGCACGTCCGGTGTCCGTCCGGTGTCCGTCCGGCGTCCGTCCGTTCGTCTGTCCGTCCGTCCATCTGTCCGTCCGTCCGTCCCTCTGTATGTCTGTCCGTCCGTCCGTCCGTCCGTCCGTCCGTCCATCCGAGCTCTGGCACGGAGCCAGGTAGCCGCCGGGATGCGCAAACGGACGACGGTCGCGTCGGACTCTACAGCGCTCGCGCTTTGCTTGCGTAGCGTCGCTGTGCTCAGCCTTTGCAATCATTCTGACCGACGCCGTCTCAATGGACAGAGGCGTTCGCGGAATACACTTTCGAATTTGTACTCCATCTCAGAAGTACCTTGCAGCACTGTGGAAGCTACAGGGCTTGTTAGCCAATAGGAAATGCGAAAGCCCCCTCAAGACATGTTCATCCGCGTCGCCTCGTCTGTTCGTCGTCTCTTTGGCGTCGGCTCGCCCACCTTGTCGATACTTGCTCCCTCGAGTTAATACAAAACGCAAAAACCTCTGCGGGAACGCGACCATGTTCAGAAACCCACTTGTGCAGGGCGTGTTCGCTGGCGTTTGTGAGGAACGCGGTTCTTTTAAATGCGAATGCATTTCATAGTCGGGCTATGTCAGGCATCCGGCGTTGGCGTTGTGCGGCGTTGGCGTTGTGCGGCGTTGTCCGCGGAGGAGGAGGATAGGTTGAGGAGGTGTGCGCGCCGGCAGGTGTTAGATGTGAAGCATCTTATGGCGAAGCTTAATCCGGTGGTGGTGGTGTGCGGCGTGACCACCCTTACTGCGCATGCGCAAACCCTTTCAAAAAAATAAAAAACTTCCTCTCTCCCTCTCTCTCTCCTCTAGGCATCCCTCACCGCGGCAACCACACCCTCACTGCGCATGCGCCTCCCCTCCTCTCTCCCCTGCTACGCTCCCCCCTCTCTCCTCTAGGCATCCCTGCCCGCGCCGTCCACACTCCCACTGCGCATGCGCGTCCCACCTCTCTCTCCTCTCCTACGCTCCCCCCTCTCTTCTCTAGGCATCTCTGCCCGCAGCGTCCACACTCCCACTGCGCATGCGCGCCCCCCCCCTCTCTCTCCTACGCTCCCCCCTCTCCCTCTCTCGACTCGCGACGCCGACACAGGCAGCGCCTGCTAGCGAGTTTGCTAGCAGACGCTGCCTGTGACTGCTAGCGTCTGCTGCTCGCTAGCAGACTAGCGTCTGCTAGCGAGCAACGTCTGCTAACCGACTGCTCGCGCTGCACAACCGTTCACTGGCCACCCCGTATATATGGCAATGGATCTTGACCTCCAAGGTGGTGCCGGTGGGAGATTTCTCCTGTGCGTTGTTGAACAATAAAAATTCGCAGCGTGCGCCTTAACTAAAAGGGGACTGCGAGTCTGTGTGTCCAGTCGGAGTCTTCTGTCTCTAATTGCACATTAGCAGCGATTGGTATGTTCCAGTAGGAAACACCGCTCCATCGCTGCTTGCTTTACGCATCCCCAGTTTTAAATACGAATGCATTTCTTAGTCGGGCTATGTCAGGAATCCGGCGTTGGCGTTGTCCGCGGTGGCCTCGGCAAGTGTTATAGTGAGTGGAGAGGAGGAGCGCGCTCTGGTGCGTGAGGGCGCTCGCATCGCGGGAGCTCGGCGGAGCTATATATGAAAAAAAAATTTTAAAAAATAAAAAAAGAAAAAAAAGAAGAAAAAGAACAAAAGAAAATTAAGAAAAAATTAAAAAAAATAAAAAAAGAAAAAAAAAGAAAGCAGAAAAAAAACAGGCGCTGCGCCGTGCTCCCGACCAGGCTGCAGAAATTTGGCGCCTTTTCCTTCTTCGAACCACAACCGTAATATATAAATGGAGTGAAGCGCGCGCGAAATGCATTCGCATTTCCTCACGATTCCCTTCGGGGAGGTGGGGCCATTTTTATAACAGCGTTCATACTGGCGTTTTCACCGAGTTCTTTTTTTTTTTTGAGAGCATGGTTGACGCACTTTCAGCAGCAATCGCGTACAATTCTTGGGTGGAACAGCAAATTATTGGTACAGAAAACAATATAGACATTCAGGGTGTTTCGCATCGCCAATGCATCACCGACGCTAATGTTGTGGCGACATCTGCTCAGTTAACATCAAACCACGTTTACGGCTCGTTACCGCCTCGGTAGTCTTAGAAGCATCAAAACAAACGAGCGATATAAAAAATTACACCATCTCCCGCTAAAGGGAACCATGTGTAGATGTGAAGCAGCGGGCGCTAACGCTTACACTGGCGGCGGCGTTGACGCTGGCGCTCATCGCAGCGTTGCGCAGGAGAGAAAACTGGGGAGGCGCAAAGCAGGCAGTGATGGAGCAGTTTTTCCTACTAGAACATGCCAATCGCTGCTAATGGGCAATGAGAGACAGAAGACTCCGACTGGACACAGAGACCCGCACTCCGCTTTTAGTTAACGCGCACGCTGCGGATTTTTATTGTTCAACAACGCACAGGAGAACTCTCCCACCGGCACCACCTTGGAGGTCAAGATCCATTGCTATATATACGGGATGGCCAGTGAACGGTTGTGCAGCGCGAGCAGTCGGTTTTTTCAACCAAGAAACTCCGTAGCAGACGCTGCCTGCGTCGGCGTCGCGAGGCGAGAGAGGGAGGAGCGTAGGAGAGGAGAGAGAGGGGGTGACACGCATGCGCAGTGGGGAGTGTGAACGCCGTGGGCAGGGATGCGTAGAGGAGAGAGGGGGGGAGCGTAGGAGAGGAGAGAGAGGGGGGGACGCGCATGCGCAGGGGGAGTTAGACGCCGCGGGCAGGGATGAAGAGAGGGGGGGAGTGTAAGAGGGGAGAGAGGAAGGGAGGCGCATGCGCAGTGTGGGTGTGGTTGCCGCGGGGAGGGATGCCTATAGGAGAGAGAGGGGGGAGAGGAGGTTTTTTATTTTTATTTTTTTAACTGTTTGCGCATGCGCAGTAAGGGTGGGCACGCGGCACACCACCACCACCACCACCACCACCACCACCGGATTAAGCTCCGCCATAAGATGCTTCACATCTAAAAAACTAGCAGTGTACGAATACAACCGATGAGCGAAACCCCTTTGAAATGAGACGCACGTGGCGCTCTGCGTGAGCGGCGTTTCATTGTCCAGGCAACGGACCAACCACTGGGCGGACGACACGGTGAAGCGATGGTTTCGCACGTTCGCCGGTTTGAGGGGAGAAGGCAGAGTCGAAGAAAGAGGGAGAGGGAGACTACACTATCTCCGTCTCGCATGTGTTCGTATTCTCACGCTTGCGCATCGTGCAGACGCCATCCTTGTTCCAGCGCTCATAAAGCTCATTTATCCTCCCGCATGAGGGGGAGACGCCACAGCTGGCACCGTGCCAAGGAGCTTCAACGGCGATGGCGGGGTGCCGGCCTAAGGAGCTTCGCTCCTAATAATAGCGAAAGAAGATACCTGATGATTTGCCCTCAGCGTTAGATTAGACTAAGCGATGACAGATTATGCCACTTATTTCTTGCTGTCCGGGCAGAGAGCAAGTAAAAAGCACGAATTCGGATGGAAGTGGCTGGTCTGGGGTGCATGGGGGGCTGGCATGTTGTTGTACGTCGTCGCGGTTAGGGTGGTTATTACGGTTACCAGCCGGTCAGTCAGTCAGACGAACTTTATTGAAGTCCTGGGGAGGAGCTCCTAGGAGCCCACCGAGGGCCTCGCCTGCGATGGGGGCGGGAGCCAGAGGCTTCCGACCGCCGGTAATCCCTGCATTATTTCAGAAATTTCGAAGTGCATGCGTGAAGGGCCTAACGTGCTACGTATCCCTGTTACGCGTCATGCGAGAAGCACAGCTAAAGCTGTTGCACCTCGTTGATAATGAGAGTAAAGCCCGGAACTATATTATGTGCTGCGCAAGGACACTGCCTATGTACTCCTCGTAGCTTCTGCAGTGCTGCAAAGTAGTTGTGAGATGGAGTATACAAAGGGTCCGTCAATTTAAGCGCTGGAACGCGGATGGCGTTTGCACGATGCGCAAATCGCGAGAAAATACTAACGCATGTGAACGGAGGAAGATTAGTCTCGCGTCTCGTTGCGATTCGCGGTAAAAAATTAAAAAGGAAAACACGCACACATTCGGTTTGTGTGTTATCGCACTGAGAGTGTAAAAAAAAAAGACATGGCATAGTCAGTGGAATGGCCACACGCTTTCGCCGAACACACTTTGGAATGTACAAAGTGTCCTTTAATTTTTCTTATACTGGCCGCGGGGTTCAAAAGGGATATACAGAAGGCCACAGTGTAGTGTGGTGTAGTGTTTGTTTCCTGTTTTGGTGGGAGGAGGGGCGCCCTCCTGAACAAGCGCAAGATTGCAACTAGTGCATTCTGCAACTAATCTGCTTTGCCGGAAGACATTTCATGGTAGCATCCACTATCGACCATCCAAGCTAGACACGTGCTCGCCTAAGCGAAGAATGTTACTCCTAGGAAACTACGTTTGGCAGAGCCAAGTAGGGAAAGCAGTGAAAAGGCCATATTGGCACATTTTAACGCAATAGCGTTAAAGAGCTCGTTTCGCACAAATTCCGACGACGGTGTCGGCGTCGGCGGTGGCGTCGTCGTTGGTTGTGAGCGAAACATCATCATTTTGTCAGTGACCGAAAAATCGAGAAAGATGCAAATAAAATAGGTAATAAAAATTTAAGGGTCCGAGTGAGGATCGAACCCAGCCCGTCTGTGTGGCAAGCAGGTGTTCTACCACATAGCCACGCTTCTGCTTGGAAGTACATTGAATATAACTTCCTCTGCTTGCAAATCCAGTGAAAATGACGTTCATGCTTTACAAACACACGCGTCATGTATACAGGCGTCACAATACATGTACTATTGCAGTAATATTGCGTGGTATTGCCATAGGGCGTGAGAACACGTGAATATCATGTCATCGTGGTTCAAAGCCGGCCACCCATTACAAAAGGCACACGTTGCTACGCATATTCTCTTAAGACCACGTAGTGGGTGCATAACAAGTTCGAAAACATTTCCTGCTCATAACTGCCCGTGGTTGAAAGCATGGTACCCTTTACATTGTATGCACTAAGTGATTGAAGTACGCACTAGGGACAGGATATCGCTATCGCGTTCAACTCTTAAAGGCGAAGCTTAATTGTCCCCTAATTTTTAACACAACCAGGGTAGTTGAAGACTCTTTCAACAAGTGAATATTGCTTTACTTTATGCTATGCTGCTGTGTCCGTTTAATAACGTGTCTAGGACCATAAGAACGCTGTTTATAACGAAACGTTGGCTTAGTTCACTGACAAATCGTCAGAGGCGCCTCTGCGCATTAGTCGAGTAAAAAAAAGAAAATAACGTTCTCAACGGATGCACTCATTAAAATGAGGCGATGATGTGCTGCAAACAAAGGCCTGCCTTTGGGTTCCCGGGTTTTCGAGGCCAAAGGAGTGCAGTAAATGGTTCTTGGAGTGCAACATCAGGACCTCTATCAGCCGTGGAGGAAGTAAAGCTGGGGAGAGGCTGTTACGTCCCAATTTCAAAGCTTTTATCCACAGTGCAGATTAGCCAGTAACCTTATAATCATAAAATGACAACATAGAGAACAATCGATGCAATTAACAACACAGCCAACGACAGACAAGCATGATTTCAATAATATCTACGTGAACTTTTTATTATTGCTTGGTCAGCAGCACCACTTGTGCTATGCTTTAACTCTTTGTACTCAAAAAATAGGATCAACAAAAATGCAAGTGAAACCTGTATGTCACACTGCAATAGTGTGAACACTTCGTTTCGACAGCATTTGCTCTGTAATAATCTGTTGCATTATCATATATTTGAAAATAACCCGATGCCGCCCAAACCCACAATATGCGGAAGAAATCACTAAAAAAAAGAGCTGCCAAAGTGCTTCCATTTCTGAGGAGATAAAATGAGTATGACTATTATAAAAATTGAAGGACACTTTGTACATTCCAAAGTGTGTTCGGCGAAAGCGTGTGGCCATTCCACTGATTATGCCAAGTCTTTTTTCGTTTACACTCTCAGTGGGATAAGACACAAACCGAATGGGTGCGTGTTTTCATCTTTAATTTTTTACCGCGAATCACAGCGAGACGCCAGACTCATCTTCCTCCGTTCGCATGCGTTAGTATTTTCTCGCGCTTTGCGCATCGTGCAAACGCCCTCCGCGTTCCAGCTCTTAAATTGACGGACCCTTTGTAAATTGGAAAGTGTATTCCGTGAACGCCTGGGTCCATTGAGACGGCGTCGGTCAGAATGATTACAAACTCTAGGCACAGCGACGCTACGCAAGCAAAGCGCGAGCGCTATAGAGTCCGACGCGACCGGCGTCCGTCTGCGCATCCCGGCGGCCACCTGGCTCCGTGCCAGAGCTCGGATGGACGGACGGACGGACGGACATGGACGGATGGATGGACGGACGGACAGACGGATGGATGGACGGACGGACGAACAGACAGACAGACGGCCGGACGGAGGTCGGACGGACACCGGACGGACGTGAGCATGAGACATTAAAGGCTTTCGCCTTAAAGATTACACCATCTCCCGCTAAAGGGAACCATGTGTAGATGCGAAGCAGCGGGCGCTAACGCTTACACTGGCGGCGGCGTTGACGCTGGCGCTCATCGCAGCGTTGGACAGGAGAGAAACCTGGGGGGGGGGGGGGGGGCAAAGCACGCAGTGATGGACCGGTGTTTCCTACTGGAACATCCCAATCGCTGCTAATGGGCAATGAGAGACATAAGACTCCGATTGGACACAGAGACCCGCAGTCCGATTTTAGTTAACGCGCACGCTGCGAATTTTTATTCTTCAACGACGCACAGGAGAAATTTCCCTCCGGCACCACCTTGCAGGTCGAAATCCATTGCCATATATACGGACTGGCCAGTGAACGGTTGTGCAGCGCGAGCAGTCGGTTTTTTCAACCAAGAAACTCCCTAGCAGACGCTGCCTGCGTCGGCGTCGTGAGGCGAGAGAAGGGGGGAGCGTAGGAGAGGGGAAGACGCGCATGCGCAGTGGGGGGTGTGGACGCCGCGGGCAGGGATGCCTAGAGGAGAGAGGGGGGAGCGTAGGGGGGGGAGAAAGGGAGGGGAAGCATGCGCAGTGAGGGTGTGGCCTCCGCGGGGGAGGGATGCCTAGAGGTGGAGAGGAGGTTTTTTATTTTTATGTTTTTAATGGGTTGGCGCACGCGCAGTGGGGGTGTGGGCGGACGGACGGACGGACGCCGGACGGACACCGGACGGATGGACACCGGACGGACGTGAGCATGAGACATTAAAGGCTTTCGCCTTAAAAGCGGCACAGAATGCGTACAGAGGCGAAATAGAGAGGACAAGTCCCATTCTTATCATATACATGCTTACTTGCAAATTTTCTAAAGTACATAAATAATATTGAAACTGGGAGCAGATAACTCCACTCTTGATTGATTGATTAATGGGGCTTTGTGGCGCAAGGGCCATAGGTGGCCAAAGAGCGCCATGTCTTTGATGTGGTGTTAGCGATGGCCAATGATTATGATGACAGGGTGTATTACGGCTGTATAGAGGCCTAAAATCACGCGCTATATAGAAGCGTAAAAGCTCTGTATATAGTATAAAAATATGGCGGCGATACGTGATGTGATCTATGGGTGCGGAATGGATGGCAAGTGAGTATGGTATCTACAAATGAGAGACGTGAGAATAGCACGAATGCCTCCTCAAGGCCTTTGAGGCCAAAGGCAGGGAGGCAGGTGCCTTTTTAATACAGCTGCCCCAGCATCAACCTCTTTTCAGAGGTTGTGCTACGGGTTGCCAGGTTATATTACATGAAAGCTTTGAATTTCTTTTAAAAACGCCAACACAGACTCATGTTTAAAAACCGGTTCGCTGCTTATAAGCATCGAAGGATGTAGTGGTATTTGTTCTCGGAATGCTAATGGGAAGTACTTTTTTCTTAAATGATCTAATTCAGTGCATTGGATAAGAATGTGCAGGACAGTGAGTGGTTCACCACACTTATCACACAAAGGTGGATCATCACCGGACAAAAGGTGTGAGTGTGTGCTGTGTGTATGTCCTGTTCTTAATCTGGTGAGTGTTACTTCTGTGTGGCGTGACTTCGATACTGGCGGCCAATTCGCGAGATGTGGCTTGATAAGATGAAGATTATTTAGCGTTTGCCTGTCCCATAACCGCTGCCAGTAGTGCCTGAGCTTCGGTTGAGGAAAGGCTTGAGGTCGAGTGTAGGGACAGGTATGGATGTATTGGCGGTAGCGTTTTCATGGGCGGAGGCAGCTAGCTGATCCGCCAACACGTTTCCTGGGATCTCGCGGTGCCCTGGCACCCAGCACACTACGACATGCTGTTTGAGCGTGTAAACTGTACATAATATTGTGTATAGTGAGACAAGGACAGGATTTTTGTGTTTTTTCATTGTTTTTAGAGCTTTTACCACACTCAGAGAATCAGTGTATATTACTGCCTTCTGTAGTTTTAGTTGTTTAATGTGTTTGACGGCCGCAAGTATCGCATAGGCTTCTGCTGTGAAGATGCTTGTATTAGTGTGCAGAACGCCGACATCTGAACAAGATGGACCGACGGCTGCGTATGACACAGAAGTGTAAGACTTGGAGGCATCCGTAAAGAATTCAGGACAGGTGTACTTGTGCTGTAGTTCAAGGAAGTACGTATGTATATGAGCAAGAGGGGCGTTTTTCGTGACTTCCACGAAGGACACATCACAGTCTATGAACTGCCATTCCCACGGCGGGAGATTCGCAGCGGGGGGCCGCCAAACGGTGTTCGAGAAGTGGCACACCCATTTCCTCAGCTAGGCCCCTCACACGAAGTGCGTAGGGCTGTCGCATCGAAGGGCGGTTGTGAAAAAAGGGCAGAGTTGGACAGGTCGTTGACTGTGGAGTGTGAGGGGTGTTCCGTGTTTGCGTTCACCTTTAAAAAATATACAAATGATAAATAGGATCTTTGTAGATGGAGCGACCACTCATTTGATTCTACGTAGAGGCTTTCTACGGGGCTAGTGCGAAAAGCGCCAGTAGATAGGCGAATGCCTAAATGGTGAACGGGGTCAAGCATCTTTAAGGCGCTAGGCGTCGCAGACTGATAGGTTATTGCTCCGTAGTCTAAGCGAGTACGTATGAGGCTTCTATAAAGATTCATCAGACATTTTGTATCGCTGCCCCACGATGTCCGCGACAAGACCCTGAGTATATTCATAGTTTTCAAGCACTTGTTTTTTACATACGTAATGTGTGAGATGAAGGTTAGCTTACAGTCTAGGATTAGGCCCAAGAATTTGTGCTCCGTCTTCACAGAGAGATGTTGACCATGCAGGTCAAGATCTGGATCTGGATGAAGGCCTCTCTTTCGAGAGAACAGGATGCAGCTGCTTTTTTGAGGATTAAGGATAAAACCGTTTTCGTCTGCCCATTTTGAGATCTTATTCAGGCCTAGCTGGACTTGCCGCTCATAGATTGAAAGGTTGCACGATTTAAAACCGATTTGTACATCGTCGACATAGGTGGAATAAAACATGTTTCGTGGGATGGATAGACGCAAGGAATTCATTTTGATAATAAAAAGTGTGCAGCTAAGGACACCACCCTGTGGTACTCCAGTTTCTTGGAGAAATGGTCGTGATAAGACATTTCTTACTCGCACACGGAAGTTACGATCCGACAAGTAACTCTGTATTATATCTAGCATTCTACCACGTACACCAAGGTGGGACAGGTCTCTTAATATTCCAAAGCGCCATGTGGTGTCGTAAGCCTTTTCCATAACTCCACTCTTCACACCTTAGAAAAAATGTGGGCAAAATTTCATGCTCATCCAAGCACCATAAGTACCAAAAACAAGGGGGGGTGAGCTGAAAAAGTTGACATAAAATGTGTTGAGAAAAACGAAGTTCAAGGTTAAAATTCAATGTTTATGTACGAAAGAGGTCGCCAAATGCGACCAAACTTGCACACAAAAGAGGTACATTATTCTTAGAGGAGACAATACCATTAAAATGATCCAGCACCACAAGTTTCTCTGTCACAGCTCTTTTGAGCACTCCTAGTACGAGGGATTTCTTTGTTAGCATATGCCGATGTGTTCTTGCTTCTGCTGTTAGTTCGCCAGACATTTTTTTTCTGGCGTGCACTGCCTCGTGATGTGCCAAGCGCTACCCCATCAATAGATGGAAGCACACCCAGCTTCAAATTGACAGCTTGCACCTTGACAACGTAACTATTGCGCGAGCTCCCGCTGTCGTAGGTTCTGCTTGAGATCGGTCCGCCTCTCGCCGCGCTAATGCTGACCTGTTTGCTCGACGCAACTCGCCGGAACATATACGTTGCCGAAAGAATACTTTCGGGTCACTCACTGTTCTCACACTGTAGTTCCAGAAACGACGCCTTGGCGTTTGTCAGCTCGTTCTCGGGCCGGTATTGCCGAACGGTGACATATTAGACACACCGCACCGATCGCGAGGATCTTCAATGCTGTCATGTCAGCGATCAAGGTGATATTTCCCTCCCGTGATATTTCATCGTCGTCGAAGAGTCTGATAATCTTTGTTACTGGCACTGACATACTCGAATGCCGCGGCAAACTCGACGGAAGCATCACCGTCGCTGTCGCTAGGCCTGGCGGCAGCAGACGCACTTGCCATTCGGCGAGTGTTTGGCTTCGATTTGCGCCGGCGTTCTCAAAGTTTGTTCAGCGAGCGATACCTCAATGGCCGGTGACTTCGCTTGCTACGGCTTTCTTCGTCCATGTTAAAGATAAAGACGCGTGAAAAAAGTCACAGTTTCACCGCGAGGGTGAAACAGTGAATGCGATAGCAAGAAATTCTAATGTTAATGAAAGTGAGGCTGGCAGCTAACTCTTTTGGATCCGATCTCACGACACTCTACGAAATGCTTCTTTAAGAGCATACGGCCGCTCCAGGGACACTGTTCGTCGCCCGCTGTCAGCTGCTGAGATTGCGAGATAACGCGTCCGCCAGCGACGACCGCGCTCGTAAAACCAAAGGTCGCAGTGGCTGCATGAGCGCGGAAAACTGTGGTGATTTGAAGAATGAGGTTTGGCTGATCTCCTCATGCGCTCAGCAATGGCGATCGCCCGCGCGTTATCGGTCGCGAGGCGCTAAAAGAGGGCGCCCTTTTGCTCTTTTACCAGCCACCTTGTGCTCTTTCGGCGCAATTTTTACGCATTTCCAGTTGCGTCTAGACTTTGATTCTAATTTTCCGAATAGTAGAGATACAAATCTCAACGAAACAGGTGAAAACAAACAAAAAAAAAAACACGGCATATCCACGGAGTGAATGATGATGAGTGGGCGAAGCTCCGGAGGTTCATCGGTAAACCGTGAATCATGCGTGAAATTCGCCCAGTACATCATCAAAGACGTGACAAACAATGTGTTTATATATACAAGAAATTTATATTTTATTCGTGAGCCGTGATTTTCCGTTTTCTTTTCGTTTCTTCGTTGGTCGTGGTTACCGTTTACATAAGCCGTGGCTTCCGTTCCCCGTTCATTATAACGGCTTTATGGTCGGTGAAAAGGGGGGAGAGCGATTCCTGGATGGGTCGTAGTGGAAAGTTTGCAAAGACGAGATCGATGCAGGTTCCTCGTATGGTGGTTGGTTGCATGTGGTCAAACGATATGCATGTGATACCATACCGTGAAGCCATGTGTTGTATGGCATCGCGATCGTCATCGTCATCAGCGTCATCGTTATGACGCATAGTAGGTACATTCCATGTACCCACTATGCGGCACAGTGGTGTGCCGTGATGGCAGCGTCATCGTCATCGCACAGGGGTGGCTACGACGACGACGACGACGCACGACGACGCCGGACTAGCCTACGCCCTAAGGAGCTTCATCCCTAAAAATCGATAATTTTTGAAAAAAAAAACGTGTTTTTCGACCAGCGCCACCATCATTAAATGTAAGCGCAGCAAAAAACGTGCATATTTTCAACGTTTCGTGTCCAAGGAAGACATTTTCTGGATAGCGCTCTCACGCAACATTATTGAGTTGGGGTTTTTGAGTTTTCCTATGAAGACATTTAACGAGTACTTTTGGGTTGTCTAGCAATGCTTAGTCACCGTAAATGAAAGTCACCTTTTTACTGTCAATACATTCTAAGAACTGTAAGTGATTTGAAGACGCCGCGCTGGTCATGGGTGCTTGTCTAGCTGTCGTGCTCCTTTGGGGCGATCGGTTTTCAATGGTTGTTGATGCAAGTTCATTGCCACGAAAGCACAAATTATTGCCTCTTTTTTTCACCTTGGCATCGCATCAAGTTCCAAAACAAAAACAGACCACTCTTTCGGGACATGATGCGGATCGAAAACAGTTGCAAACAACGTGCTTCAATTATTCTTGGCTGCGGCCTGAGCGGGACTCGGCTGAAAGAGCAGTTGTTGCCCGACGAACTGCTAATTTCACTGTTTTTTTTTTTCATAAATTTAGTCTCCACTTTTTGGCAGCATTTCTAGCGGCCCATGATTGCATTCGGCAGAACATTAGGCTTGGGGGTGTGGCAGGCCACCGGAAGCTTCGAAATTTCATTTTCTACCAAATAAAAAAAATTGAACTGAGGCAAATAAATGACCTAAATGAAAGCCGCGGTCTCAAACTGTGCAAAAAGAAAAGAAAGCGATATTTGTGCTTACCCTGTCCCCTTAATTGTCCAGAAAAATTGTTATGAGGCCGAACTAGACTTACCTGCTAGCAATGAACCGTTCTTCTAGAGCGCTTTTTCTTCGCCATTCCGAGTGCATGAGCGTGCATCATTGGGGAGTGTTAGTGTATGTTTACTTTTTGTACATTTACAATGGCGTTATATTACTATTTAATGTTTAGAAGCGTCGGCGCCCGGCAACAGCAGAACGCTACATCCGAGGGAAGTTCGCCAATAGTTCACCTTCTCGCATACCCATCAAATGGACCATAAAGCGATTTGATCACCGATGAGAAACGCGATAGTGTAAAGATATAACGGACAACTCCTACTTTTTCGTTTAACTTTGTTACACGACAGGGTGACAGTAAAAGGCTTGTGAAGCTGCAATACACAAAATCGCCTTGATGAGCCACCTGGGTCTACATTTATTCTTGCCAGTAAACTGCCAGTATAGACATATACCATACTAGCCGAGTCTGTCTACGCATCACAAAAACTTGTATGCATAAGGATGCGCAATACTGACAAGTAGCAACGACGGCGCAATAAAAAAAAATCACAGCATATCCACGGAGTTGAGTGGGCGAAGCTCCGGAGGTTCCTCGGTAAACCGTGAATCTTCTGTGAAATTCGCCCAGTACATCATCAAAGACGTGACAAACAATGTGTATATATATACAAGAAATTTATGTTTTATTCGTGAGCCGTGATTTTCCATTTTGTTTTCGTTTCTTCGTTGGTCGTGGTTACCAGTACGTTATTCGTGGTTACCAGTACGTTATCGTGGTTACCGTTTACATAAACCGTGGCTTCCGTTCTCCCTCCATTATAACGGCTTCATGGTCGGTGAAATGGAGGGAGAGCGGTTCCTGGATGGGTCGTAGTGGAAAGTTTGCAAAGACGAGATCGATGCAGGTTCCTCGGATGGTGGTTGGTTGCATGTGGTCAAACAATATGCATGTGAGACCATATCGCGATGCCATGTGTTGTATGGCATCGCGATCATCGTCATCAGCGTCATCGTTATGACGCATAGTGGGTACATTCCATGTACCCACTATGCGGCACAGTGCTGTGCCGTGATGGCAGCGTCATCGTCATCGCACAGGGGTGGCTACGACGACGACGACAACTACGCAGGACGACGCCAGACTAGCCTACGCCCTAAGGAGCTTCGCCCCTAAAAAGTAAAATATGGACACTGGAGGAGGCAACATTATTAAACTTCGAGATTAATTATTCAGAAATAACTACTTCGTGTTACACTACACGCGTCAAGTGCATGTACAAACAGCAGTGAAGAATATGGCCTACATAGCCGCTTAAGAACTGTTTTTTTATGCAACACAGCCAAGAAAGGTTGCTAAAAAATGAGTGCATTCACTGATTCTTCTGTCTACTTCAAAAGCATCATGTCTCGACCAAAAAAGGCGTCTACGTCGATCCCATTGTCAACATCAAGCAGGATGTACGTAGAGAAGCCGTGGCTCTTGGCATACTTTTTCTGAAATTATAAGAAAAAAATAATTAGCTGTAAATCCGCAATGAACTGATAGTCACAACGTGCAATATTTATGCAAGTACTACAGCTGAATATAGAAAACAAGTCTGCTTAAAGAAGTAAACTTATATTTCGTTATGGTAGGGCTGTGTAAAGAAAATTATTGGATAGTGTACACCCTATGGAAAGCATCTAAACCATGTGTCAGACAGAAAATTGTGTAGTTAGGATAATCTGATTCTGCTCCCAGGCTTAATTGTACTATGAGTACGACAGGGTAACTTCTACATTGGCATATTATCTCGAGGAGATAATATTACAGGATATATGTGAGAATACACACACAATATGGCGGACAAATGATTTTTGCAGCTAGTGCAGGCGCGTACACGTATAGCTGCAATGCACTTTTATTCGCTACAAAGCGCAAGAAATCCACGCCACATAAAATATTCTGCCATACACAAAGAAGCCATTTCTTTCTTTCTCTTCAGAGTGTCGCGGAACCCAAAAGAGTTAACATGTCTCTTCAAATAGAGTCGTATGCGTGGCAAGTCAAGGTTCGCCGAAAGGTGTTGTAACACGTACTACCTCGATTTCCTGCAGTACATGCATCGATACACACTTTCCAAGGTGGTTACATAACAGAGTGGAAAATATCGCTCGCTGAACTAACAGGAATAATATAGCTGATGCGTTAAAATGCCTTTTTCAGATTACAAACCCTATTTGCATGTGCGCAACTTTTTTTTCTTTTTGTAAAGCTAAATCTATAATTGATGGGACAGAGTGCGTCTCCGGCAGGAAGGTGACCTAGACTTCGAACACAGTTGCATGCAACGTGCATGTGTGTTCTTTTATTCACCGGAAAGGTTTGTCCTGTGATGAAGTTGGCATGCGGTACCGTTGCTTCTCATAAAAACGTAAATTCTGAAGAGGTATTGCAAGCTTTCTTTTTGAAATTGATTGACTTCTGGATTTACATCTATTACCAATGTTGGAGCAGTTGCTGCTGATCTGACTAATCCAAAAATCTTGATATCTCACACCTTTTAGGAAAGCAGGAAGCTCATTACATCCAGGTAGCGCACGTATAGCTGACCTCAGAAGCTCTGAGGCACGACCATCGTATCAACCCTTAGTTAAAAATTACAACAAAATTCACCTCGTAAGATTCCAGAATGTTAGCACGTTCTTAAGACGCAAGGACAATTAAAATGCAATATGAAATACCAGGAACTCAACGAAAATAGAATTCAGAATGCGAAATACAATATGCAAAGCCATACAATGCACAATAAATTGTGGTACAGTAAAAATGAATGCAATAAAATTGCAAAAATGAAACGAGTCCGATCAAAAAAGGAAAATGGAAGAAACAGAAACGAAAACACAAATCAAGCAATACATGAAAAAAATGACATAAAAATTATATACAATAACTAAAGTGAGCTATCGGAAGTTAATAGAGAAGGTTTTTATGATGCTTTGAAATGTCCAATGTGGCCACAGTTTTAAGTTGAGCAGGTAAGCTAGTTGAAAGTTGAGTGCTAGTGAATAGAGATTTTCTTTACCGTGGTGCCACGCATGTTTTATTTTGATGCATTAGGGTTTCAGCCGCAAAGACTGCAAGCAACGCTCGGTGCAGGCCGCGCAGCAGTGTTTGACAAGCCTCGCGATATCTTGAGATTATTCTGTTAAGATTGGGCGTGGGAAGCGAATAGTCTAGGGCTTACACGGCCACCAGTGATAACGCTGAAATCTTGGATAGCCCATGTATATTAGCCGATGCGCTGTACCGCTTGGCGGATTAGTGAAGGCCGACACTCTGTTTCCCGCTATCGTCTACGGCGAGTATTGCTTGTAGAGTGATATTTTGTTTTCAGGGCACAGGTTCGCCCAAATATAAAGTTTAGTTTTGAAAACACCGACTGCTGCCTTCGTCAAACGTCACAACCCCGTGATTGTCGTTAGTGTGAATCAGTGGTAGCAAGTAATTGTAATTGGAAGGAAAGATTGTGGTGTTAGTATTCTTGAAGGAAGTTCATTGAATGTATTCAAAGGAAACTTGAGAATAACCATGTTTTAGCAGCTTTCAACCCTGGTTATCTTTGGGTTGTCTCGATGTATTCGGACAGGTGGTGCACCGGAAGACCTGTTATCCTTTCCACTAACTTTCTACGCGTAGTGTACTCGCCATAACATAAACGGGCATCAGTGGTGCAGTACCAGGCCGCCGTCTCCCACAGGACTAATAGTCAAGACCTGCAGAACAACTGCTCAGAATGGCTCTCAGAGTTGCTCAGGATGGCACTGGGAGTGAATAGAGGCAAAAGCGTGGGATCCTTGTAACTTTCTGAGTGTTATGACAAAAGCCAAGTTAGGCCTTTAGTGATCTGAAATAAATCTGAGCCCAGTCGGCGATGTACACAAAGAGCACGAGCCCACTGCGAGCACGGTTCCGCCATTTCCTTACTTTTCTATGGTATCTGCCAGACATTCCCCTCCTGCTGCCCAGCATTCTCCCCGTCCTTACCATCAAGGCACTGCTGCTCACGCAAGCGGGTCAAAGACAAAGTGGACGCGCAGGCCGCGCGCTCACGTGGTCCATTTTTACTCACACCAACGCCCATGAACGCAATGTAAGAGCAGCTCTCACGCCCACGCGCCTTTTCATTTTTGACTCATGCAAATGCTGGAAAGGAAAAGTGGGCTTGCAGCTTGTACGCTGGCGTAATAATTTCTCTACGTCACAGCACGACCTTAAACATTACGAGATAAGGTTTTTCGCACTGAACACCATTGAATCCTCGCAGGCAGTTACTGGAACATGGACATAGATACGTTAAACACGCGCACCATTTTTAGCGAGGCTACCGTAGTGAAAGTACAAGAGGTTAAGTGAGCTGACATTGGCCTTAATGAGTTTAAGAGAAGACCGGTAGAACACAAAATGCCGACTAATATGCGCGTCCTGTGTTACAGAGGACCTCCTGAGAAAGAATAGTGGGGTGTCAGGATTGTAATCCACGCAATAACGCGGGTAGCGCTGAATTCTAGAGCATCAATGAAATGTTAGTACGAGTTCTCATAAAAGTTGCTATAAAATATTTGTTCGGTTTCACCTTGCACGGTACCACATGTTTGGCCTCGCAGTCATGTTGTCCTTCCAACAACAGTCGTTAATTTGTTGTCTTTAACATGGATTATGAATATGCTGAGGCTATAAGCTAGTTTCACTCGAATGATCAGGTAGCGGTGGGAACTGTGTTGAACGTGTCAGGGAGTGGTGAATGTGTAAGTCATGGTTTACTGTCACGTGCTAGTGACGTTGTAGCATCATCATCATCATCACGCATCATCATCATATTCCAACCACCGCGCCGCACCTCTCATGCAGCTCATGCTAGAGCTCGAGGCGTGAGCCAGAGATAACGAGCTCATGCTTTTGGTGGACTGAATGCCGGCAACAGCAGCCGCTCCGCTTAGTCTTGAAACAGAGTGGCGAAGCCACGGCACGGTCACGGCATGGCCACGTCGGCTGTTTCCCGTCGTATCACGTCTCCTCGCCACAAAGGTAAGAAAAGTGGCACGGGTGATACCCAGTCACACGTGTAGAAACGAAACTCTTTATTGGGCTAACCTGTGCGCCGATAAATAGTAACCCAAGGTAAAGGCAGACACGATAGGCGCGGATAACAGCAGATGCAGTCGTTGGCCGTCCACGATTTTATCCTCGGCAGAAGGCAACGCTTTTAGACATAAGGGATTCGCAGTTCCAGCGTGATTGGTGAGGCTCGCGTTATCTCCAGAGTGAACTCGACTACTCAAGTCATATGCGTAATTTAACCATGATAGTTTAAAATAATTGAGGAGCTCCCAACGACTGCAGCACGGCCTGCACCGTGCGGTGGTAACAGCTTCTGTGGTTGAGACAGAACTAAATAAGCGCCACAATTCACAAGGTGCGTCGTTTCTTTCCCGAGCATATCATTTCGCATGAAGTGCACAGTCAGCAGTGGCGAAGTAATCACCCAATACACAGCGCAGCTACAGTACATCATCAAGATCACTGTAGTAACGTGCAGAAACGCTGATGGTGTAAAAGCCGCACTGCACCAAACCGTGGGAATAGAAAGCGAACTAAAGGAACGCTGACCGCTGGTACTAAAACATATTGCAGGCTTCGCAAATGCTATTTCCCATCGGTGTACGCAGCCACTGATCCGCGCTTCCTAAAGATACCGACGCGGAGGCTTCGCTACCTTTCAGCGTACAACCGGACTGCGCCGTTCGTTTTCAAACGGCTTGCGTGCCCTGAAAAAGACAGCATTCACAGCACCAGGAGTCGAATGCTGACGGAACTCAAGCGAGAAGCGTTCGCGAATATTGGCAGCCACGCAAAGAATGTACTTCACCACACCCTTCACCATGCAGGGGCTAACGCTAAGAGAACTCATAGAAATTTCTTGCGCTTTTCTCATTGCGAGATAAAAAGTACTGTTACGTGCGAGGGGGGGGGGGAGATATCGCGAACCCGACAGGGGCGCGTAATGAAGGATGTGGGTGATGTAATTTTTTAACGTTAGAATATGTCCTGTTGTGAAGAGTATACCTGTTCAATCAAAAGCTGCGCATGTCGTCTAAGCCCTTGTCTTCTCGCGTTAGCGTCTGCTGTGATACGGCCCGCAGCTTGGGCTGCACCTTGGCTACGCCATGATTTTCCCATCAAGATGTTGCTGCCTCAGAAAAGATTTTTCCCAGTGGGTGGAACTACATTTTATGATCTCGTGCCCAGTTAAGTGGCAGTTATTAGGGAAAGAGGTATGCCTTCGGCATAGGTTTGTTTTTACTCGACAATCGTCGGCATTCGTACACGCTTTCGGTATTATTTATAACGACTAGAACCAATTCTTTCTGACTGGTTACCATTAAAACGCCTTCTGTTTCGGTTTCTGAAGAGTCAAGACTGAAAAGGCTTCATTTCTTTGTGATTGCAAGCATAATCACATACATCTTTATCACTCCATCATTTGTGCGGTACTCGTTTTTGCTCTCAGCCAAAAGTGCATAGCCACCCATGAATTTCAGAAGGGATATTCAATGGGCAGTTAAAGCCAAGAAAGCTAGAAAACTTGTGGCACTGCATAACAGTCTTCAATGACGGATAACTGAAATGCTCCGCTCAATTTTAATTTCAATGGTTCACAACTGCAGTGCTCGTCTCAACAAGCTACGCAAGTGTTTCAACTAATGCTGCACACATAGTCATTAGTTGGACGTTTCGCAGTAAGAAGTGTGACGCAACACAAGAGCATAACATAAAATGTTGACCATTTAGCGCGCCGCCATCGATTTGACCAACCATTCGCATAACACTTCTTTAGAACTAAGGACATACCTTTGCGTGCATATTTATTAGGCTTCTTTAATTACTGCGGCCATAAGCATAATGAACAACAGCGACTGTCAGTATAGTCTATTGCGTAAAAGAGACAAAACACATTTTACTGAAGAGCAGAAATGAAGTAAAACATAGCTGCAACCATCACGCAGCCTTAAATGGCCTTGATATAGCTCAAAGTCAGCCACGGAAACCAAGTACCCCGCCGTGGTTGCATATTCAAACACCTCGATGCTACTCGCAAGAGAGGTCCGGACCACTCCTAGATATTTTCGCGTCATAAAACCACTTACGAGCATTTTTACCATTACTATTACTAACATATCTCCGGACAGTCGCAGCGCGCTTCCTCAAAGCAGCCATGGGATAAGTATGACCTCTTGCGATGCTTTTTTACGCTTCATGAAACCACTTGAGGGGCACAATTTCTCCTACGTGAAAATTTGATCGTTAGTGAGTTTTGTTACTACGGCTCCAGTTGCTTACCAGTAGGCGCAGGGTGTTGTTCGTCTCAAGTTGGTAAACCTCTTCCCCGCAGGTCATGCGCGGGGTGACGGGAAGTTGGCATTCCTAAAAGAAGAATACATTAAGATATGAAGGTCCACAAAGACTATGCTTCAGTACCTAGCTACTAAGTGCTCCAGTGCCAACACTGTATTAAAATAACCGAGTAACCGAAGACTCTTTTTCTAATATATTGTTTACGAGATAGAGTACGAAAACGATATTAGTCATTCAACAGTGGCCCCCCTAAGTTACAATTTATTTTTGGTGAACACAAATCACATGTTCAAGCGAAGAGCGCATTGGTCTGCTGTCTAAAACTTGTATTTTGTAAAGGGCTCATTTCGCAGTACATGATCTACCGTTTTACATCATGCATTCAATCTGAACTATTTTGGCCACATAACCAAAATGTAAATCTGTTAGATATTCAACGTTTCACGTAAGCAGTTTTCATGATTATATTAACAACTGTTGTGTGTGACTACCACACACTCAAGTGCGATTCATTGCGAACTCTCTGCTTATAAACCACAAGCTTAGGTTATTTTGGTGGTCATACGAGGCAGTCACGCCGTAATACACGTGGTAGCGCATGCTTAGTTCAATCAGCATGCTTCAGGACTTCCACAATGCCACATGACCATGTCGCATCTCCACGCTTGAGACAACACGTGAACGTGAATTGAAATGGGAAGTAGTCAGGCTATTTTGCCTGCTGCTACATATTGCCAATGGTGGAGAATGTACAGAATGACGATAATACAGGTCAGCGGAACGCACTTGAACTGTGGCACCATTGTGCGCCTGTACTTTTAAATATATTTTGTGTATATAATTTCTTCCCCGTAACAGCTTTGTTGCAAGATCCGGGTACGACTCGCTGCAGCATGAGGAACTGCATCTTCGCAGCGGAAGGCGAGTTGCTGTCCCGAAGATGAGAGACATAGTATGAACAAGGTCCACTATGCCCACAGCCGGTCGTTCAGGTACACACCTGTGATCCTGACACATTCAGAAGCAAAAGTGGTGCGGATGTCGATGATTCACCGGTTCTGTATGAGCGCGTCAGCAGCAGTAACAACTGCGAACCAACGCTAGTGCTGGCGAATATCAGCTGGTTGCATGACCCTGCACGCTCTCGTACGAGGCGCCTAGGGAGTTCACAGCTTGGTATGTCTAGTCCGCAAGCAGAAGTTACGCGATTTATCTGGGGAATCTATCCGACGACAACTCGCTGTAATGAAAGTACTCGCTACTCGTTCCCAAACGCCCCCAGAGCAATATATCGCTTATATCGAAGCCTTGCCGACTTTGTAGCGCACGTTCCACAAGGACATGCCTGAAGATTAAAAACTCAGTCACTTATCTAAAATGAATCGCCGATGATACACGCCAATTTTCTGCTGTTTAAATATAGCTCGAATGTGGAAGCTGCCATAACAGAACGCGTCGCTTCCAACGGGCAAGAAGTAGGCGCTCCATTTACTGGTCTCAGCATCTTCCCAAGGCGGCAGCTAGGTTCTCCTCGGAAGATTTGCCCACACTACATAAACCACCAGCTCTGGAAAGCGCCACTAGTATCGTCCATCAGGAACTCGAAGCTCTGACACCCGTTATGTCTAGCTGAAACACTCAAGAAACCGTTCTCCTTACGCTTTCATATGTACTTACATGACATAATCCGCCAAAAAATCGCAAATTATGCATTGCACTAACTTTTCAAAATGCTAATGCCTTCTCCATTCCTCCAGTCGTTGCTACTGCTACTCTTAAACACACTGCCGCGCCGTCCTAAGAAACCCACCAGAGTGGCGTTCGTGAGGTGATCGCCCCAAATGTTTCACATGCGTTCGGATAGGACACAGCCTGCCATTGCCGCCGCCGTTGAACCTGATCAGCCCAAGCAAGCTTCCACGACTGGGGATTCTACTTAGAGCCTGCGCCATATGCCCGTACTTAAGCGCTGAGACAACTGCGGTCCGTTTTTCAGAAGATCATACCACCCGTTCGCCGTCGCCTTAGCCTAGTCACGTTCGTTCTCAGGAACGTTCGTTCTCAGTTACATTGTGCCAATTTGGCGGATTTTATGAGCCGATGGCGGCAGATAATTGCCTTGGCTACTTGGCTATTTTGGCTACTTTCTCTTCCCTCGATTAGAGACCATTTTATAAACGGGTATATCTGGTGATGCTGCTGTCTTTCGCGTTCAAGTATGCGGTGCCAAAAAACATGGCGGCAAAGGCGGGTTGCAGGTGCTGTAATTGAATTACGCAATAGTATTACACAAAACCAAATGGTTTTTGCATACGTGAGTGCGACAAGGGGACAACTGAGGCATGAAACATCATTTTCCAGATGACATGTTGCTATATAACTTTGAACCGTGATTGAGAGTGCACAAGACAATCCAAAGCACTTGACATCCATATAGACGCTGTTGAATAATTGACATGGGAAATCTGATGTCGAAGCAACTGCTGTCATTGTTGCTGTCATTGTTTGGCATTAGGTGCGGACTGCAACTCAGGAATATTAACTGCACAGGCTTTGTCATCAGGGGATAATGACTACAAAAGCGAATAGAATGTGTACTTCAGTCCCAGATGCTCTGGTTATAAGCGCACGTCTGCTGCGCGCTTTGTTTTTGTGGCTGCAGCGCTGTCAGTTTATTCCTTTTAAGAGAATTCATGAAAGGCCGTGAAGTAAAATTAACATCCTGTCATAGCTTCCTTGGTTTCACTTTCTGCTGATTTTCATTAGGTTTGGGTCAAACAAAACAAACGACATCTTAGAATTCCCTATATTCATCATAGCGATTTTAAAATTCTTTTTTATTGATCTCGTTCAGACAAACTTGATGCCTTTAAGTGTATGCTAGGGCTTAGTGGTCAGCTGTTCGCTCGGATAGCGATCATGTGCTACATGACGCCAGTCGGCGTAGAAAAAAGCATTCCAACTCACTCTCATGGCTACGAGCGGCGCTAACCAACACGGCTAGTTTGCGTGCACATAAATAAACCAAAAAAATTGGTCCCGTATCTGCGTGCTTCGCTGCAAATGTCGAAAGACGATAGTCTTCTGCTGGCCATACTACTATGTTTTGCCTTGCCTCAGACAGCGCCTACTCTGTGTTGAATCGGCCGCATCTGGCTGGCATTGATAAAATAGAGGAGGCGCTGTGCGGGATAAGGACACCATCGAAAAAAAAATGCGGCCACCTCCCGGAAGGGAATCGTGAGGAAATGCGAATGCATTTCGCGCGCGCTTCACTCCATTTATATATGGTGGTTGTGGTTCGAAGAAGGAAAAGGCGCCTGATTTCTGCAGCCCGGTCGGGAGCAAGGCGCAGCGCCTTTTTTTTTTGCTTTTTTCTTGTTTTTTTTAATTTTTTTTATTTATTATTTATTTATTTTTTCATATATAGCTCCGCCGAGCTCCGCCGCAGTCCGCTTTTAGTTAACGCGCACGCTGCGAATTTTTATTGTTCAACAACGCACAGGAGAAATCTCCCACCGGCACCACCTTGGAGGTCACGATTCATTGCCATATATACGGGGTGGCCAGTGAACGGTTGTGCAGCGCGAGCAGTCGGTTTTTTCAACCAAGAAACTCGTTAGCAGACGCTGCCTGTGTCGGCGTCGCGAGGCGAGAGAGGGAGAGGGGGGGAGCGTAGGAGAGAGAGAGAGGGGGGGGCGCATGCGCAGTGGGAGTGTGGACGGCGCGGGCAGGGATGCCTAGAGGAGAGAGGGGGGAAAGAGGAGGTTTTTTTATTTTTATTTTTATTGAAAGGGTTTGCGCATGCGCAGTAAGGGTGGTCACGCCGCACACAACCACCACCGGATTAAGCTTCGCCATAAGATGCTTCACATCTAACACCTGCCGGCGCGCACACCTCCTCAACCTATCCTCCTCCTCCTCCTCCGCGGATTGTACAGATTATTAATTGTGTTTTAAAGCATGGAAACCTGCTTATTTTTGTTGCAACGTAATTCTTGTGTACTACATAGTCACACTTTCATCTATTTTTGCGCGAAGTTACCAAATCAACATGAGATCTTTTGCAGATAATAAATCTGAAGCTAGATGACAGAGCATCAAATAAATATTTCGATTGTTTGGCTGGATCGCAAAACTTCTGTACATAAATTTTATAGCAAGTGAGGTCTTGGGTGCAATTCAAATTGTTTTCTGAGGGGAGCCATCTCAAATTATCTATATCCAGGTTTTGCACTGACTTTCACTCAGCACAACATGTGCCGAGTGTTGGTGTTACCGTGTTCTTCAAATGGTTCCGAAGTCTAAACCAGGTCTAAACCAGGAGGCTGACATGGCAGCAACTGTGTCCGATCAACACCCAGCGCCTCACATTCGCATGATGTCACAGCCAAACTACATGGTGCAACAATTTTCTGCAAGATTACCTCGTATGGTCCTACCACCAAGTTCTTCCAGAAGACATCCCGAACATGGTGATAGTGACACTCGTCAGCCTTTTTCAGGTCGTCTGCATGCAGCTTCGCCCGAGAAATTCCAGACGGGCATTTCAGCGTTTTACACAACCTGTAATTCTTTCAATCTTACCTCAACAACCTACTCGCCATAAGCAGTTCATCATATCAGCACAATCGAACACTCCAATCTGGGATCTCAGCACCAGGACAAGAAACATTTGCAGTATAGGCAAGTGTATGTCATGCCCACAAGCTCACTTTTCATGGCCCTGTCCCCTCAGACTCCAGTATTCAACCCCACCCAGACAGAGTTATAGCGGTTAAAACGTTCCCATCTCCGAATACTAGATGCTGACCAGCTCTTTGAGTTCCATTATCTTGCGAGTTCCTTTATCTTGTGGCTGCTATTGAGGTCCCCTGGACGATGAACGCCCAAGCAGCCTTTCGGGGATCAAGAGACCCCTTAATGACCCTATGCTACTCCCCGACATCAAATGAGAGTTCCACTACGCATCATCGTGGAGGTCTTGGATTGCAGCTTTCGGGGCTAGATGTCTTTCAACAACTGCAAGGAGTTGTTGAAATACATCAATGTAACGCGAGTTTTTGCTCAGATTTTTTGCTACCTTAAGTAGACCCTCTCGTTACAATCGAATACGTGAATTATGTTATTTTCTTCCTGGATGCCATTGAACACAATCCTTTACGTTAAAATTGTGGTCGCGTTGCAATCAAGTAAATACGATGAATGTGGCAGCCGATTGCTTCTTTTTCTTGCAAATTGACACCCACTGAGCAGCATTACAGTATTCTTGTGAAGGCTGAAGCAGCAGTACAGCACTTTCATTATTACATGGAAGGACGCGAGTTCTTTGTCATCAAATAGATGAGTTCATGTCTCTTGCACGCCTTCCTCCATCTATGTGGAAAGATACCAGAAACACAGTAAAATATTTCTGTATAAGAGACAGACAATGTCACTAAGACAGTATTTAGGTGTTTTGTTTCTGACACAGTGTAAGTGCAGCAATTAAAAGAATCATAAAGTTTTCCCACATAGTTTACTGTTCTTTTTATTAGTCTTGCTTGCGATTTCCTTACGGCGACTACACTAAAATGACAGCGTGATTGTTGGATGGGGAAGACGCGAAAACCGGTTAAAGATGGCCATGTAGGCAATTGCTTGTTTATTCGAAGAAAACTGTGTGCGCACACTTCAGCCAATGCCTTCAGTGTCCTTTATTTTCGAAGACACTCCCAGCTATCATGAATTTAGTGACCTTAGAGCGAGGAATTCTGCGAGTCAGTGTATATAGGCATGGAACCGAGAGGAATCAAGCCACCGACAGATGAGTTGGGTGTAACCTTCTTTCACCGCATGGCAGGGAGCGACAGTTTGTGCGCAGAATCCCATGTTTTCTGGCAGTTCGAGATTTCGGTTGGGAATGTTCAGTCGGAGGAAGTGACGTTGTTTCGTCCACTTGGCGTCAGCGTTCGTGAGGGCGCGTACAAAAATTGTACCGAAGCCATCGCTTAGAATCCAGGTGCAAGTTTCTTTTGTCGGAGCATGAAAGACGAGCCGAATTGCGCAATGGCTTTGTTTCAATTGGTGCTTCCAGCATTTGCGTACATTCCATTTGACCTCCTCTTGTAACAAAGGCGAGGCAGGAATGTTTCCGTGACGTTTCAGTGTGGTGCTGGTGACGTGGTCGGAAGCAGGGCTGGTCAGTATCGCGATACAAGAGTATGCAGATAGTATTGCAGAGATACTTTTGAGCATCTGTATTTCTTATCGAAATACATACGAAAAATGTATTTGTATATCAGTAGTGAAATACTTTTATGATGTATCGGTTGTATCGCGATACTGTGCGGGGCACGGGTATCTCGTTACTTTTTTTTTCGGAAATGAGCTGAGGCGTGTTTCCAAAGCGGAAAGAATTTTTTTTTTCATTCTGTTTGTGTTAAACAAGCAAAGGCACGCGTCTTTCGCCGACACAGGGGGGGCGGCGATGGTTTCCCCGCAGGCACGGAATGGCCCATGTGGCGAAGCACGTCATGCCGCCGACGGCAAAACCGCGGAGATCGGCCTCTGCCGAAGAAAGTCCCGTTATCTCAAGACCACTGCAGTGCGATTATTTTTTTTTTCGGGCGGACAGCCAGCTCTTCGTGACCCCCGTTCGGATACCACCTGGAAACAGAGGCTTTGCAGCGCTTCGCGCGCGTTCAATTCGGAAAGCGGCAGCACTCCCAAAAGCATTCCCCATAGTTGCGGCGGAAGTCACTCCACGATGGCTGTCTTTGTCGCGCTTTCAGCCACCCCTCCATCATGTCAGAGCGCATTCCTAGTTGATTTACAAGCGTTTAACGGTCTTTTGTTGTACCGAGCTCCCGCCCCGCCGGCTCCGACTTCACATGTTGGGGCTTCCTGGAGTGGCAGCTGATAGCATCAGTGGTTGTGAAAGCTTTATTCAAATTTTGACCGAGCATTAAGATGGCCCCCCGCGAGGAGTGACCCCTTTGGCTCAGGCATCGAGTATAACAGAAAAAAACGCCGCTATGCTGAGCTGCGCACAGCATCAGCAGTGCGTTTTGGGGGGCTCATGCCTCTTTAGAGCAGCCCAGAGAGAATAATGGCAACGCCCAGCAAGCCCTCTCTGAAATGAGCAACTGTCCCTGTTTCCACTTACTGTTTTGAGAGCTCGCAGGAACGACCTCGGAGGGCTGAATCTTTCTCACCCCCCAAAGAACGTGATTTTGGGGAACCAATGTTTGAACAGTGTAGATTTGACATATTGGGCTCGACTGTACGTAGCGAAAACAGTCGAATCCGCAGCCGTCCGGCCCGGCACCGACGAAACTCGGGAGGGGTAGCAGCTTCGGCTAGTTGGTATGTAGGCGGCTTTCAAAGTGGTGTCTCCACTGAGTGCTGAAGCGTCCATGTTGTCCTCGCCAGGTCACATTGTAGGGAACTATTCCTTCTCACGGTCGATGGCCATCCGTCACCAGGTTGTGTGTAAATGTATGTGCGTGTGGCATCGGCGTCGGCAAGGGGGTGCAAAAGGGGCACTGCCCCCCCCCCCCTCGAGCCACACCAGTACTTGCCCCTCACCCAAGCAATCTAAAAACGTTGCCCAAGCTAAACCAACGCTCCGCCCCTACCCCCCCCCCCCCCAAAAAAAAAATCCTGCCGATGGCAATGGCGTGTGGCCACCGGACGAGGCGCCCTTAAACATGATGACCATTCGATGACCTGTCATTGCAGCACCGGCCACAATGAAATGTTAGTGCCCTTCGCCGACTTGACAGCGCTCGCTGGCAACACTTGGCTGAGCTGTCTCTACTGTATCTAAGTGGCGTCTCGTTGTACAGTAGGACGGTTTAGCCCTCGAGCCACGACACGAGTCACACGAGCTGCAGTCTTGAGAACGGCGACGACGGGCAAGGCACCACCTAAGTACACGTCACAAGACCGAGCAATGGTGAACGTGCAGAGCGGTCTATACTGGATGGCACGTTCTTTGAACCCGTACAGGATGGATACAATGTTTCGGTGCTCAAAGCAGAATGTATGCTTTGCGGAAAAGTAATTTCTGTTTCGCGGACATCGACGTCAAACTTCAAAGTCAATCTCAAAGTAAGAAACGTGTATCTTTATCCCAGTTGTTATAGTTGTGGCTCTATAACTGCCGTACATTTCTTTGAGCTCAATTACATTTTATTTATTCCCAAAGCGTACATCCAAATGGTGCACCAGAATATGAGCACTGCCTCAAGAGGCTTCAGAAGTGCAGTTCTGGACGCGAGGAAGCAAACGAACGCGAGCGCACCAAGCAGCTAGAATCCACAGCAAGTATGGACAACTATTTCGGTTTAGCCAAAAAACCGTCCAGGTCAAAAAAAGTTCGATGACCTTCTGCAGAACTTCATTGTCAAGTCCATGCTCCCTCTGCAATTTGTGGAGGAAGATGCTTTTCAGCAGTTGTCAAAGATAAGGGATGGCGTTCTAGCTGGAACAGTTCTTGCTCTATTGGTGTGTTGGGTGAATAACGCTGCATGTCACATATTTTCAGGAACCTGCCCTGATGTGGTGCTGATGTCTCGAAGGACACTCGGGAGAAGGATAGATGACGCATTCGAAGACAAACTTCGCAACATCAGAAGTGAGCTACAAGCGACGACACATGTGTGTACCACTGCGGACGTGTGGTCTACTGCAACAAAAAGCCTCATGGGTGTAACAGCACAGTGGGTAACTAGGCAATTTCAATTATTTTGTAGCCCCTCACAGTTATGCAGTTTTGCACCTGCTAGTGTACGCGGGCGTTCTTGTACCGTGCGCGACTCCGCACACGACACAGAAAGCATAACTTTTGAAAGATGTTGACCGATGCATTGACTCAGAAAATTTCTAGCATTGGGTGGTTTTCTTGTAAGGCTCGAGTTGCATTGAACACCACGATTCACCCTAACTACCGTGCTCAGATTGGCAACAAATTCGACGTATCACTTGCCTCAAAGATTACTCAGTGCTGTTCATACCAAAATTGCTCAGTAAGTGGATTCTGTAAATAATCCTGTGCCATTTACCCTGTTTTTTCAGATTGATTTCGACACACTTGAAAGCAAATCGACAGCTCTAGCTTGCAAAGGCTTTCTTGGAACGCACTGATACGACTATGTAGCAGAGCTGCTTTTGGATGTCTACGCACACTTCAGCCTGGAAACGAAGCAGGTCGTAGGCACAGTGACCGACAATGGAAGAAACTTTGTAAAGGCTTTCAAGGAAATTGGAATCGATGACACCACTGACGGTACGCATTAATCTCTCTCTTCGAATATTTTTCTCTAAGCTATTTCGCCAGATCTGTGGTTGAAGTTTTGGTGAAGGAGGAAACGGGAATTTACTGACCCCTCTTGTTTTTTTACAGATGGGGAAATCGATGCTACGTTTCCCCTTGAACTGTCGGGGTCATTGCTTCCTCATCATCTGTGGTGCGCGTGTCATACTTTACGCCTCGTCGCAACGGCTGACGTCAAGAAAGCCCTCAACAGAAGTCCTACGTGCAGTCGTCTCCACGACAGCGCAATGGCGAAGTGCGCTCAGTATTGGGGCTCATCAAATCGGCCAAAGTCTGCAGAGACGGTGCTATCAGTTCTCGGAAGACAGCTGCCAACGCCCTGCATCACGCGGTGGAGCTCTCTCTACCACTCATTGGACGTACTTCTCACGAACAAAGAGAAACTCGAGACACTCTCAGAGAAGCTCGACCTACCATATATATAAGAGACGCAGAGTTGGACATTCTGGACAAATATCGCTGGATTCTCTACCCAATCGCTGCAGGTCAGGTACTTTTTTATAAACGTGTCGAAGAGTTATCTACGTTTATCATCACTGGAGAAAATCAAGCAGCTTACGTTATAGAATATTTTAACACGAAAGTGTTTTATGCCGGGGTCCACCAAGACTTCAGTGACGTGTTTCCGTGACGGAGATGACGTCGAAAAAATACGCACCATCAGAAGGCGAAGGAAAAAAGTTCCGTCGACGGGAGTCGAACCTTCGACCTCTTGGTCCGCGACAAGTGATGCCGGGCACGCTATCCACTGCGACACGGTCACATAGTCTGAACTCTTTACAAATGCGCCTTTTATATCTACCACAATCCTCTCACAGTGCTCTTGCTTAAGTGAAGTAATGCAGCCTGACTGTAAAATCCACGATTAGTTCCTTCAAAGCGTCGTTTCTACGTGTCCATGCCATTAGGCGGGTTTCGAATAGGAAAAGTGCAATTTTATCGACCCATTAACACTGCCAGGTGGCGACGTTACCCCCAGCGTGGGGCTCGCTCATAGCATCCATCCATACCAAAAATAGCTCTGCGACGTGCAACTGCTTCGCGTGACTAGAGTGTACTAGACGCTTCTAGTACACTCTAGCGTGGCCATAGCTCGGCGTTCCCAACTTACGCTCGCCCTGCGAAAATTCGAAGCCGGCCAATGTGGAAGACACGAAGCGCGTTGCGTTTCCCTCTGGTCGGGCAGTGGTGTCCAATAACTCTAACATGCCGCGAATACGCGACCTTAGCCTAAGTTCGGCGTCCAATCAGTGACGCTCTTCTAGCTGTCGCACCGCTTTCTCTGACTCCGCTGTCACCGTACAGCTACCACAAGCATCTATGACCACAAGGGTTTGTTTAATCATTGATCATGCATGGACGTTAGTAATAGGGAAACAAATGTACCAACAAGCGTCAACGTGGATGCGTTCACGTTAAACGGTGCTATAACTGTCAAACACCAATAGACATTGTGCAAGCTCTCTAATATCAATGTAGAGAAAACATTCAACTACTTTTGTAAGGACACGTTTCACTTTCATGTTATACCGATTCCTATGCTGGAGGGATCAGCCATGTTTTTTTGCAGCAATCGATATCTTGCAGACAAGCAGCTGTGGCTACTGCGGAGAGCTTCTGCGAACACTTCTCATGTTAGAAAAGCAACTAACTTCTATGGACCGAAAAAATTCGGCACTGATCTATCATCGTAGAGAACTGTCTCACCGGTCTCCAAAAGCGCTTTTCTGAGTTTTTCAGTATGGAAAATGATGAGGCAATACTTGTATCCTGCTCACACTCATTCTTCAAGATGCGGTGGCCCTCAAGCGAAGTGGCTGAATCTTTAGACTTAGAGAGCTTGCTCGTGCGAACGGCTGAGGCGCATGGACCGCTCCCAACGGATACGTGCGACGAGTCGTCGTCATCGGTGGTGATTAATGACGGTTTTTACGATTTTGAAGACGACACTGTCACTTAGGCATCTGAACGGCTAGAACAGACCCACGTGAGGGCGGAAGTTTTCCAGTACTTAGGTGACCCGAGAAGGGATATCACCATGCTGCAGGGCTATCCAGCCATGAAGGCGGTATTTATCTGCTATAACACGAGTTTGTGCTCCTCTGCGCAGTAGAGAGACTTTTCTCGTTCGCGAGTCTGGTGTTGACGTCGAACCGACTATGTCTTGGTGGCGGCCTACTTGAGAAGCTCCTGTTGCTTAAGTGTAATTAACACACGAACCTTTTCAGCAAAATATTTCTTATGTGTTGAATAAATGTATACTTTTTTCCATTTAGTGGTGTTCGTTAGTCATTCTGGTGATTTGCTTGAACTATGCTACTTCTGGCGTAGCTGATATTGTTGCCACCAAGTATGTCCTTTTATGTGTACAATGCGTGTTACTCTTGCGGCGATAAAAAAAGTGACACTTTCGCCACAAGGCGAAGCAATGAATGCGATAGCAACAAATTGGAATGTCAAGAGACGAATGGTAAGCAGGTCGAAACGTGTACCGCACTGCTCCCGCACACATGACGCATGAAAACAACACGCACAGGACAAGAGAGAACTAACAGCGTTCACAGCTCGACACTTAACGTGCTGCTCAAATAAAAACGACGCACGAGACGTATTCACAGGTACAGAAGAGCGCGAACTAAGAAGTGTCACAGTTGTTACTTCGCTGTGTTTGAAAAGCGTGTTCTTTTGGGAAACGGGGGGACTGCCGCGAGCGAAGTGACCTTCGTGCGCTCGGTAACTACGACGCAACCGTTCCGGCGTAAGGCCAATTCTTTCCCACCGCGAGATAAGCGCACGCGCGAACGGGCGAGCGCATGAGCGCGGGCGTCGCGACGAGAGGGGCGCCGAGCTACACCCCGCCGAGCTCGCCGTTTGCGCCATCTCACTGGTAATGCTGAAAACACGCTGAAAACTCGCTGTATATAAATAGCTCGCCGTTTGAACGTTGAAGGACGTGCGCTTTCGTAACTCAGTGGTTAGCGCCGCGCGCTGCAAAGCGAGAGGTCCCTCGTTCGATGCCGCGCGTCGGAAACATTTTCTGAATTATTTTTCTTTGTGGCTTTTATAAATATACAGATACATATACATATACGGGACATGACGGTGACGCCGACGGCGAAAACTAGCCGAGAGTGTCCATATAATTGATATAGCAACGTAATTTTTTTATTGCAACTGATACCTGTAAATATGTCGTTATTAACAATTGTGTAGCGTGTAACCCTCTTTCGCAATGCCTTAACGGCGCTCAGAGTACTGTACGTGATAAATAAAAACATTGCAAGTTTCATAGCGCTGCAACATTTGCAATGTTATGCTGCACTTTATGAACGTATTTTTCGGAGTATGAACATCCCCGAATTAAAAAGTATTTCAGTATCTGTATTGCTGTATCTGTATTCCGGAATACTTGTTTCACCTTTCTGCGAAAGTATCTCCGAAATATCCCGCTACGTCAAAGGTAAATGTATCTCAGTCTCTGTATTTTAGGCTTCCAACCCATGTATTTCGATATCTGTATTCCGGAATACTTTTTTCGAGTATCTCTGCCCAGCCCTGGTCGGATGGGTCTTCTTTTGGTTGTGGTGTTGCCGCGGTCAGGGCCACAACAACCTGCAGATGCTTTTTATATGCCTTTGTAAGACTGCGATGTTTCATGATTTTTCAGTGCTGTGTATTATTCTGAAAGTGGTGACTTGCGGGCGTTGACTGTGGGGCGTGTAGCTAGTGTTCGACTTTTCGCTATCTTCAACTGCACGCAAAGCTAAAACCCAAAAGAAAGATAACTTTTGCTTTGGGTGTTCCGTATGTTCTTTCAACTGTATTTTATCTGTCCTCTGACAGCTCGCATCCTAACGTAAGAACTTTCTGTCGTGCAGTTGGTGCGTGTACTTATAGTGACTTATTCGGCTTATCAGCTATGAAACATCCGTATGATGAAAAGAAACATCTGCCTGTTCGAGTTTCCTTCGTTTACTGATTGCCTATCTTCAGTATCTTTTCTCAGTGCACCCTTATCATAATTGGCTGGAATATCAGCACGACAACCTTCACCTCTTTTCAGGTTCTTCACTGCTGTAAGCATAATTGTTTTTCGTATCTCGGGCGTCCTGTTTTGGATGGATGGCATGGTTCTTGTCTGCTGGTGACGGTCTTGCGAGCGGGACCTTGTCGTGGCGTACTTCTGATCCTGGACGTCGCTCACTCAGTTACTGCAGGTGTGCTTTATCCTGGTTGCAGCTGGGCATCTCTGCAGTGGTGATGTGCTCCGTACGTTTTGCGGGCACAAGATGTAGGCCCTCCTGTTTACGGTAACTGCACGTCAGGCTCGCTGTAGACAATTTCATTTCGATGTTGCCCCTTTTAGGGGCGAGGCACTTTCGATTCTAGGCTAGTCCGTTGTGTGGTGTCCCTTCTCACTGCACAGCACCGTCTTAAATCCCCTAGAAAGGTTTAACAATAGACTAATATTGTTATGTACTCTGGAGTAGCGTAAGAAGGTTTTTTATGGGCACTCAGAACGCAAATCGTAGAAGCTACGTCGTCGTCCTCTTTCTGTACTCGCACTTCCATTTGTTTTTGAATGGCACTGACACTTCGTATCATTCCTGCTCTCAAAGACGAAGCTTTCTGGACAAGTCATTCTTGTGTCCTTCGTGTATATGGCTTCAGGCGGGCAACATGCGTCACCTCGGTCTTGCATGAACGTCGGCTACTTTGTCAGTCGTGTACTTTCGTAGTTTACCTCGCTTAGACGATGGAGGATCACGAACGGACCGGCGTAGTGTGCGAGTATCTTTTGGCTCAAGCCACGTCTGCGTATTGGGGTCCACTACATCATCGGGAATATAGCTTAAATGCCGGTGTTGACTTTCGTATCGTGTTTCGGAGGAGTCTTGTGCTGCCAATGTAGGTAAGCATGCAAGCCGACGAGCCTCTTCTACGCGACACAAAGTCTCCGCAATTGACAATTTGTCATGGACGACAAAACGAAAAAAAAGCTAACGCCATATCCACGAAGTGAATGATGATGAGTGGGCGAAGCTCGATCGTTTTCATCCATGGCAGAAAGAGATTGTGTGGTCTGGAATGCGCTTATACTTCATGGTCATCAGCGTTATCGTCATCGTTATCACGTGTAGTGGGTACATTACACTGTACTGGAACGCGCTTATACTTCATCGTTATCACGTGTAGTGGGTACATTCCACTATACTCCGTCATCGTCATCTTTATCACGTGGAGTGGGTACATTCCACTACACGTGGCCACCTACCTACTACTACTACTACTACTACTACTACTACTACTACTACTACTACTACTACTACTACTACAGAGGAGGGACAGACCCACACACTAAGGAGCTTCGCCACTAAATGGTGTCGAGCTTATGTCGAGGTGAGCGAGCGTAGAGCAGGTAGAATGGACTGTAACCTGTAGTTTCGTGTTTCGCAGAGTTAAAGGCGTACGTCACGAACGGTAATACTTCATCCCAGTTGTTGTTGTCGGAGGCAACCTACATTGATAACATGTTGATGAACGTTTGGTTTGTGTACTCGGTCAGGCCGTTAGTTTGTGGATCAATTGAGTGTCGGAACTTGGAGGTACACAAACGTAGTAATGATTCCACAACATAGGCGGTAAATCAGCGACCACGGTCACTTATCATTACGCGAGGTGGCCCCTGCCGTAGTATGACTGAATGCAAAAGGAACTCTGAAACCTGGCCTGACGTGACGGAGGGTAAGGCAGCCGTCTCGCAGTACCCCGTCAGGTAGTCTGCGCATACAATTATCCACCGGTCACCTTTTGAAGAACGTAAAAATGGTTCCATCAAGTCAAAGCTGACCTTTTCAAAAGGAGAACCGGGGGGCATTACGGGCTGCAGGTGACCGATTGTACCTAAGGTGGGCCGCTTGTGGCTCTGACACTAATAATAATAATATCTGGGGTTTTAAGTCCCAAAACCACGATATGATTATGAGAGACGCCGTAGTGGAGGGCTCCGGAAATTTTGACCATCTGGTGTTCTTTAACGTGCACTGACATCGCACAGTACACGGGCCTCTACCATTTCGCCTCCACCGAAATGCGACCGCCGCGGCCGGGATCGAACCCCCCGAGCTTCGGGTCAGCAGCCGAGCACCTTAGCCAATGATCCACCGCAGCGGACTGGCTCTGACACTGCGTACAACTGACCACATATTTTTCAATTGTCTTGCGCATTTGAGGCCAGTAGAACCGCTCTTTGGTGCGACTAAGTGCTGTTTCGGTTCCTAAGTGACCAGAGGTCGGGTCGTCGTGCGTGAGACGCAGAACAGATGTTTGAGGAGACGCAGGAACGACCAGCAGAAAGCACGGGCCCGTCGTAGACAAGTTTCTCTTCTAAAGAAGACCATCTCAGACGCAAATCCCCCCCCAAAAGGTTTAACAGTACGCTAATTGTTACGTACTCTGGAGTAGCGTAAGAGAGTTTTTTTACGGTCACTGAGACCGCGGAAATCGCAGGAGCTACGTCGTCGTCCTCTTTCTCTACTCGCGCTTCCATTTGTTCTTCAATGGCAGTCACACTTCGTATCAATATCAATCATAATTGTGACAGAACAATAGAAAAACACCTAGAAGCGCAAACATCCATTCATAAGAATGGAGCGCAAACATCCATTCATAAGAATGGATGTTTTAACCAGTAGCGTGGCCAGAAATTTGTTTCAGGTAGGAGTGGGGGGGGCCTGTGTTTGATCTTAAGTATTGGTCGCGCAGACAAAAATTAGGGGTGAGGCACGTACCCGGCGTGCCATTTCCTGGCTACATCACTTGCGTTAACTACGGAATGCGCAACTTGCATTTTTGTGCCTTCGGTGGCTCATAATTAAACTGCCCCTCTGATATCAGTGGTCCTTTTCAAATTTAGTAGTATAGATAAGCTTAATATTTGTGCTTCCAATGTAAGTGTGACAATCATTGTTGCAGTTGAACGATGTCTTTAGAAAATCATGTTCCTATACGGTATATCAATATGAAGACCCACTGAGAATTTTATATGCGTAGAGCAGCAGCATATATCAAAAAGACATAATAACACTATGTTAACAGTGATATGCACCAGCTAGTTAGGCTGGCACCATCCCATGCGCTTTACCCTTGCTTAGTGTTGTCTTCGACTCTCCCACTAATTAGAAGTGTAGCGCCATCATCATCATCATTTTGACTAGCCACCGCGCCGCGCCTCTCGTGCAGCTCATGCTGAGCTCGAGCCACGAGACAGTTAGAACGGGTTCACGCGCCTGGCGGAACTGGACGCCGGCAGTTGCCGCCGCTCCGTTTTGGCTTCGCTCAATAAAGTGGCGAGACAGCGGCACGGCCACGTTGGCCGCCTTCACGACGACGTCTCTCGTCTCTGTCCATCGCTACAGTGGTGACCCGGACAACACGCCTTTCCACGAGCGGCCACTGCCATGTTTCGACGTCCCTACCCGCAAGTGCCGCCGTTCAACCCGGTCTACCCCCGAGTATGGTTCAAGCAGCTGGATGCCATTCTCATGGTGGATGGCGTCACCGCACAACCGGAGATGCACGCCGTCCTGCTACACGCCCTCCCGGTTGAGCTCCGCCATCTCGCGGCCGCGTCGACATCCAGCCAACAGCCATACGACGACCTCTGCACTGCGGTGCTGGCCTTCTACGGAGAAATCTACCGCCCTCTTCCGATGAGCCGCGAGATCCGGGTTTCCCCTCCGTCGACTCGAGCTCTACAAGCCAGCCCGCAGCTCTCCCTATACTACGACTTTTCTTCCCCGGCTACGACTCCTTCTACCTCGGGTCCGGACACAGGAGCACCCATTCCTGCGCCCGACCACGACGACCAAGTAGAAGACGCCCCTGCGTTGACCGACCTTCCCGAGGACCTTCCCGAGGGTCTCCGAAGGTACGAGGGTCCGTCACGCATGCCGGCCACTCGCGCGTCTTCCCCAACCTCGACGGCCCGTGACACCTCTGAGACGTCAGACTTCACGGCGGCAACCTCGCTGCACGCGCTGGAGTCTGCCACAGACACGGACATCGTCACGCCCGCTATTATCCCGCCAGTCGCGGAGGCATCGCCATCGACGATGTCCAACCAACCCGACTCTTCATCGGACTCGTCGCTCTGCGCATTTTGCCACCGGCGACCAGCATTGTCCTCGAAGTCTACCGCAGCAGAGGTTCGGGCCCATCACGAGCTACGGCCGACCGTGCATAATGCTGCGACGATGACGGAAAATCCCGAGGACCACCCACCTGGCTCGACGCAGGAAGAGCAGACCACCTCCACCCCACCGGATACGCAGGCAGACAACCCGCCTGCCGCTCCGCACACGCGCTCTCCTGTACCTACTGACCAACGTTGCTCTGCGACTACAGCTAACGCACCTTCCCTTCCTTCCGGGTCCAGTGCGTTTCCCGTCATCCCTAACGTGCGCCCTTCCAATCAACCGGGCCTCCAGGCGAATGACAGGACCGAAACAGAGGCCACGTGCTCCCCAATTTCAATGCCATCTACGGCTCGTGACAACAGCGACGCCACAGGCCCACCGCTGGGTGTCGCGTCGCACGACATCTGCTCTGACTCGAACACCTTGTCCAGTGATCGGCGCACGCCGACGCATCACACGTCGTCAAAGGCCGGACAAAGCCATCTGTCAGTGCCCTCCGAGTCGGCTCGTCATCACGTTAAGCCATGTCGCATCACGTCTGTACACAGCGCACGACTTGCGACTCTTCTGCGCTCTACACGGCAGACCGTGCAGCAGCCGCAGCTGCTAATGTGCTGCCGCAAACGACGTTACCGATACCATCGCCACACCGCCTGCGTCGCCCGCCCACCCCGGCGACGGTCACACCGACGTACGGCTAAACCCGCTGGCCTAGACGTGCTACATTTACGCTGCACTCGGTTTTTCAGACACCTTCGCCCGAGTGTGCCCAAGAACCGCCAGCATCACAACAGATTGTGTGTGTGCGAACTTCGTTGTGCTGCACTGCACAATTTTTCAGGCCACTCCCGATTTACACATTATCGCTTTTGCTTACTCCTTCCAAAAGTGACCCTTCGTCGCCGTTCTCGTCCACTGCGCAACTCCCAGAGCCGCCCACCAGAGACTTACTGGTTCCTGAATGATGGTCCGTGCACGTTGACGACTACGACTGTCCATGGACCCTCTTGGCTCGTTTCATGAACACTTCTGTATATACGCTCTCATCGTTTTTCATTACGGGTTCATTTCTGCGGGGGGGGAGTAATATGTAGCGCCATCATCATCATCATTTTGACTAGCCACCGCGCCGCGCCTCTCGTGCAGCTCATGCTGAGCTCGAGCCACGAGACAGTTAGAACGGGTTCACGCGCCTGGCGGAACTGGACGCCGGCAGTTGCCGCCGCTCCGTTTTGGCTTCGCTCAATAAAGTGGCGAGACAGCGGCACGGCCACGTTGGCCGCCTTCACGACGACGTCTCTCGTCTCTGTCCATCGCTACAGAAGCTTTTAGAGCCACACTTCTCGTTCACGTTCTTCACACATGATGCCATGCCAAGACAATTTTGTTATACCTAACATCCCTTTTACGAAACGGCATCGAGAGCACCATACCGTAGGCGGCTGATAGATAGATAGATAGATAGATAGATAGATAGATAGATAGATAGATAGATAGATAGATAGATAGATAGATAGATAGATAGATAGATAGATAGATAGATAGATAGATAGATAGATAGATAAACTTTCTTACCTGAGATACATGCTTGACTTTACCTACAATTTCGCAAGTGTCCTTGTTGGGAGATATCTCGAACAAAGCCGAACTTGTCCCTATTCCCACCGGAATGGTGACGGCTTCATCAATTTCCTTCGCCATGTCCTAGAAAAAAAAAACAAATCAAACGCTTGGCCTTGCGATTCCGTAGGTGAGTTTTTTTCAAGAAACGACTCTAATACACGTGTTTACAAGATGCAATGATAAGGGTAAGTGGATAAGCATATGGAATGTCTCATCCGCAATGCGATGATAAAGCGATGGGACATAAAATTGGCCGTGTATCTGCGCGCTTCGCTGCAAATGTCGTCGAAAGACGATAGTCTTCTGCCGGCCGTACTACATGAGTCCAGGTCTCATCCACGGCGTGAGATATGGACGCCATCTGGCAGTGGTATCGTGAAACATGAGCTTGTGCAGAACCAAGAGCCACTGCCAAATGGCAGCACCATATCGTCGGCAGAGGGCTTTTTCGTGCATAGCGTCGCATTTTCAGCGTAGCCTAAGAAACCCTTGGGTCTTTAGAATTGCGTATCTATGTATTTTCTAGTAAAGGAACACACTACATGATACGTATCGACGTTGTGCCTCAGATATGCGTAATATTTGCTTTTTGATCGACAATGTTCGCAAGTATGAACGCAGCCACCAGTACAAGATGGCTGGGGGGTTCAGGAAGTGCCTAAACTTGAACCGTGTGGCGGAATCGTGTGCCAGACAGACAGACAGACAGACGACAGACAGGCAGGCAGGTAAACCAACATTTCTGCGTTCAACTATCCCACGAAAGACTATCGTCTTTCAAAAACCAACTAGACATTACAGCGGTACATGACATCCCTGGTGTGCTGGAAATTATGGTATTTATATTGGACAGTGGTGGAGAGTAGAGGGTGGCATGGTATATGTTAGACTAATAAGGTGGAAAGGTTGGTGGATGACGGTGGACAGGAGCTGTGGAATAGTGGGTAATGTAAGGAGACTGCGTCCATTATAGCACAAATGCCCCAAAGCAGCGAGGGAATGGCGGGTTAGGAAAATGGTGATGTACCATGCTGTAATATGCTGGAGAAGCTGCACCAGGCACTGTCATTATGCTAGAAAACAGTGGCAAATACTATGAGTGTAACGTGAAAGAACGTTGCATTGCAAATGGATAGCATTTTTGGCGAGTTGGTAATGCATAATAGAGCAATGTAAAGCTCAATAGACAGGATCAACATTGTACCGTACTTATCGTAATACACCCTCTGTGAGCACTTTTGCTTTAGTTCTTAATGATTGACAGAAAATAACTCACCATGTTTGTGTGGTTAGTGGTCGAGCCCTTCGAGCTCTTCTTTTAAATGCTACATTTGTATTGATTATGGAAAAATTCTCAAGAGTGTACCGCTACGCTATTCGTAAATCTTAATACGATTTTGACGGCTGAGATTGTTGGTTCGAGCTTAAAGAACAAGCAGGATTAATGATCATGGCAGAGGAGTTATTTGCAGGCTCCATAGGAAGTACCCACCCGAGACCACGCGCGCTGCGCCATAACGCTCGCGTTTAATCGTAGCTTTCTCACATTTCTGATAAGACTCAAAGTAAACATCATAAGCGCTACGGATGTGACGGTTTGAACCGCGATGGTGGTCTAGTGGATATGGTGCTCGACTGCTGACCCGTAGATGACTGGATCCAATCCCGGCTGCGGAGGCCGTATTTTCGGTGGAGGCAAAAATGCTAGAGGCCCGTGCATATACATTTAGGTGCACGTTAAAGAACCCCAGGTGGTCAACTTTCTCGGAGCCCAGCATTACGGCGTCTTTTATAATCATACCGAGGTTTTGGGATGTTAAACCCGAATAATCATAATAATAATAATAATAGCTATATTATTGTTATTATTATTATTATTATTATTATTATTATTATTATTATTATTATTATTATTATTATTATTACCGGAAGTGTGCAACGGATCTGTCTGTGGTATGAATGGACGGCGCGCGCTGTACCTTTATTAATGCTTCAGGCACGCGCTCCGCTCTTCACGTTTCATTTGACGCCGATTGTATCGTACTGCATAAAGAATTTGCGGCTTGAGCCGAGAACCACATTTCAGTGCGGAAAAGCGCAAAGGACAGCCCTGTGCTATCGTGACGGATAGAAACGCGAACAGTGGAAACGTGGCTTTCGGTCCAGTGGAACTCCGATATGCCTTGTTTGTCGCTAGGCGAATCTATGCTTTCAGCCGGTGTCACCGTAGCGCACTGATATCTCGCCCTGGCTAATGATATACCGCAAGTGACTATCACCTGTCGGTCATGCCTGTCGCTCGGAAAGCACACGGGGTGCGACAGTGCCAGGGAAATCAAGATTCAAGCCCTACGGTGACGTCGACTAAGAGCACAGATTTTCTAAACAACTCATAAGGCATGCCGGAGTTCGACAAGGTATAGTCACGCCTTCGTTGTTCGCGTTTCTTTTCATAGCGAGAGTACGTAAATTTTGGCGCACGTAAAGCTGCCACGACCAACCATATCCAAACCAACTATATCCACAACAATGTAAAAAATGGCACCGGTGGTTTTTTGGCGATCCACTGTCGAGATTGTGGCTGTCTCCCTTCCTTTGCTCTGTGTACAGTTGTTTCACGCGGCAGAACGCAGCTAATTCTCGAAGTGACAGAGGGAGAGGCGATAATAAAATTGGGTTAGCTCACCATCACTGGCCCTCACCAATAAGGAGCTTGTGTTCCTAAGATCTTCTAACGCGTAACTGTTTGTCTCACATATTTTTAGGCATGCGCGGTCACTTTTTTATTTTTTGTTTTTTTTCGCGTCACGTCCATTTGTGCGCATGCGTGATGCGGCATATGCGGCATGCGTGATGCGGCAACATAAGCAGATCCAGTGGCACAATAAATTAGTTGAAAGTTTGCGCTGTGTTTGTAGTTGCCTTCTTCTGTCCGTGTTTTCGTCGCGCAATTACTTTGATTGTCATGGAACACCAATTAGCCCAAAATGCTGCTGTCATTGTTCATATCCGAACTGTTTGAGGTATTAGAATCCAGCAGGGCATGAGTAGTTCAATTCTATTATTGTGTTCTCGTCCGTCAATTTGATTTCATATTTTTATTTTATTTTATTTATATTTTTGTGGTCTTTGCTAAGCCCGCAAGGCTGGAGAGCAAGCGTTTGTGATTGAAAGCGACAAGCGTATGTTGTGCGGTTGCATCAAACAAAGGCTTTTCGCATCGCTACTCAGGAAAAAAAAACGCGACTGCCTGTACGAGCTTCCATAAAAAAAGGAAAGAATGAGTTTACTGAACGTGGACCAAAAGCAAATCGTCCCCGTCAACTTCCATCGCGAATTTTCCAGCAACGAACACCAACACACTGCTGCTGGAGTGGCGGCGGGCCACCATCATCCACCCTTCTGGGCTTCGTCCGTTCTCCGCTAGGTGCCGAATCTGTTCGATCTCGCCGCCGATAGCGTCTCTCGAAATCATATCGTGGTATTGGGACGTAAAACCCCAACAATAATTAGTGTTTGAGCCGGAAGCTGTTTCTCAGCTCCCTCCTCCTCGCTGCGAGCATGCGGTGGCGCTAGCAGGGCCTCACAACCTCGCCTCTAAGATCAATACCTACTCCTCTCTCATGCCGCGTTCGCCGTAGGCACTCTTTCAGTGGTGACAATGACATCGCAAACGCAATCACGTCCGACACTGCCGGAATCAAGGTGATTGCGTTTGTGCTGATATGGCTGATTTTTGTGCGTGCCGTTGTTGTGTCTGTTACGTTGCGGTCATTGACTTAGGGGAAACTTCTTGAATCAATATGATGCGTGGCACGTATGAAACTAAGTGAGCAGCAGCCGCCAGCTTCGCAAGTACGATTTCTTCGTTGGTGATAGACGTGATTAGTCTTCGACTACACCGTCTTGAAATGCATCCGTACATCATCTATGAACAGCGCCGGAATAGTTTCCAGTAACGCGTACTGCGGCATGGTGAATCGATATGACAGTTCGTGCACATCAGGAACTCACGACATCGCCTCTAGACTGACGGATGGCCGCAAACGGGGTTGTCAGCCAACGCCAACTCGTCACATCACCTGAAGACTGGCGGACATTGCAATGTGTACGCTGCCAACATGTTTTCTTCAGAAAGGTAGGCTGTGAGTGCTACTCTGCAAACGTTATGCATTATTACTGTTGCATGCGTTATTGCCAACAAATGTTGATTACCGCGATGCTGAATGCTTTTGCAGCTGTGTTGAACCTTCTCCCGCACGACGTTTGTGAAGAGCTTCATCGCTACTGTTAAAAAGATACTGTATATGTGAGACGGACGCACTGTCCGCCGTAAAACTTAAATCACAGAAATTTTCGCCAGAAAGGCACTCGTCTTAACCCATTAGGTACCAGCATGACCATATGGTCACGCAAATCCCGACGAAGCCATTCAATTTATACAGGTTTAAAAAACCCCGCCGAAACCACGGCAGTACGCCTTGTGATAGCTCAGGCTTCTCCTTACAGACACCATGTGGCAAAAGTTTTCTTCGTTTATTGGGGAGCTGCTAAAACAGATGCTAAATAGTGGTTCTACACTTCGGCGCATCGGCATGCAACCTCCTTCGCGTCAACAGATTTCCTTGTAGTATTATTTTTTGCAATAGCGTGATGTACATGTCCCTGTAGAGTACGTGCACTATGCAATCTCCGGTGAAAATTTGAAGTAGATTAACCAAAGTCTTGCTCGCGGACAAGCGTGTTATTTTACGTGTTACCATATGGTCACGCTGCGCCTTTGGGCTCTTTTGGTTAAGTTCGTTCCGTCGTTTTACGCTCTTTGAAGGGCGATTCGTTTCACGCTTCTTGAAGCCAGCCCCATACATTGATATAATAGGGAGGGGGGGGCGAGAGGGGGGAGCAAAGTCAGCCCCATACACGGAGATAATAGGGAGGGGGGGGGTGCTGCGACGAAGCTTCGCCCTCCCCTAAAGTGGAACCCTGCGCACGCTTATGGCGACCACACAGTGCAATAAATGCGACGTCGCCATGCGCATTGCGTGCTTCACGTCATTTTACAATGAGTGCCCAACGAATCCCTAATTTTTTTTCGCGATGTGTCACGGCCTTAAACAAAATTCGTCACTTCGTGATTTTTACTGTAGCCCAAGGGCCCAGCGTGACCATATGGTCACGGGCCATATTTGGTGAACTAAGCGCTCGTTCACGACAAAATTTTCAGTGTGATATATACACATGTAGATACAATAAAAAATCACATCTGCTTTGACAAGACTCGTAAAAAGAGAAACCGGTCCCTAATGGGTTAAGAGGTATGTAGCAACCTTCACAGCACTTCGAATAACTAAACATAAAAAAAATTATTGCTGAAGCCACCGGGTTTTGCTGTGACTGGTAATCGGTGAGGCGTGATTAGTTGCGTTTGCCGATGCTTTCTTAGCGTTTATTTTGTGTCATTTGGTTCAGCAATAAATAATACTGATTTTTTAGCACCTTTGAGCACTCATCAGTTTTTATGGCAGAATTAACGGGAATTTGTTCAGAATTCGCCCTTAAAGAATGATATAATGTTGGAGGTCGACCTCGGGGGAAGAAGGAAAGGCGGAGATACACAGCCAGCCAGTTTCCAGGAGCGAAACTGGCAGGCTGTGACTTTGTCTTGGCCGGATGCCGCCATCGCCCGCCGTGGATATCATTTGCCGCTGCAACGATCGAAAGTTTAGGCTGTGGTGTTGTTATGCTTTGTTGTTTTTTTTGCTCAGCAAGGGCTTGCGAATCGCGCTTTGACTTTGCGAGGGCAAGGTTATTTGCCGACACAACTAACACACTTGTGGTTTTAAGGAGATTTCCTTCAAGAGCGGCCATCAAGCTAACGCTGCAAGCCTTTTGCGAGGGCAAGTATTTGTCCCGGCACGGAATGCCGACACCATTCTGTTTACCGCAACTCGCGAAAAAAAATAATAACAGGCGGTAGTAGCTGACCAGTTGTAGTGACTTGTAGTGCGATTCTACTGTATTTACGTTAAGCCAACACGTTAGAACATAGAAACACACACCCGAATCGCAGAAAGTGCACACACCATGTGCTTCATGTGTGAATTTATTTCTGTGTTCTAACGTGCTGTATCCGTCCAGTGTATTCTTGTCTGCCTTATATATGAAACAACTATCCCAACAACATATCACACTTGCCGCAAGGACTCACAAAATGTATTTCATTGGGATGCTTTTTAAATGTTTTTTAGCTTGCTCGGAGAAATACATTTATTTCTAGCCGCTTCAATTAAAGCCACAGATGAACTACCATGATGCAGTGGTGACGGTTACCTGCAGAAGTTGCACGTCAAGCCAAAGCAGTAAGCATAACACCAAGAAATGTTGATAAGTCAATTAACTTATTCACTAAGCAGGCTGTGTGTTGCTCAGTGCAAGCAGGGTGTTATGGTCCTGCTTGGACTGACAAAACATTTCAAATGAAAGCTGGTAGTCAATTTTTTTCTGTGGTTAACTTGTGTGACATGTGTAACAGGAAGATACGTTTTGAATCGTAATTGGAACAGCATTGAAACAAAAAATTTTCCCTGACAAATATTCCCGCTACCTCTTACATGCCAAATACATTGTACACAGCAGACTTTCTACCCACCTAGGCTACCGTCCATCGTTTGCCCACCTTAACTACTGTCCACTGCCCGCCCACCATCCACCACCATCCCCCCATCCACCACCTGCCAAGTATCCACCATCCACCCACGACATTCATCCACTATAATGGTGGATGGTGGTTTCCACCATGCCCACCATTTGTCTTTTTCCAATAGGGTAGTATAATTTCTGATGCCACCTCGGGGCCACTATCATAATTTACGCTAGACTATTTCTATTGTCAAGTATAAGTAAGCCAGCAGTGTAACTCGTGAAAAAATAAAACGATCTTACAAGAATAAGGTAAGTGGTTGATACAAAAAATATTTATAGAAATAATGTCATGACTCATACAAAAGCTGTACGATACGTTGATCATAATAATACAATACCAATCAGTGCAGGGTGGCACACTTATCAGTACGTTCATAATGGTTTGAGAGACAAATTTTGTTATGAAGTGGCTGTATCAATACTCAAATACTGCGAAACTGTTGGGCAGGGTTATGGGTATACAACATTTCGGGTGCGAGTATTAGTAGTCGAACTGCACCATGTGCAAGAATAAAAATAGAATGACATCAAAATCTAGGAAAGCATCTTGAAGTGAGAAATACCCCATAGATACCATGCATAAATGTGCAGTAGCTATACTGTGCTAGAATTTTACAAAATTCTGGTAATGACAAAACATTACGAGGCTATTCAAATAATCAACGATGCAGAAAAAGAATGCATTTAATATGTCACTGTGTGAGTAGAAACTCACCAAGCGAATCGGTCGACAATGGTAGGAGGCTTAATGGAGTGGTGGTATATTGAATGAAAATAGCAATGTACCAACTTTAGGAGCCCGTTGTGTAGCGTTCAAGGAGGTCTTATATGCGGGAATATAGACTAAATGCGGGAATGACTAAGCTAGTCACATTGACATATTGTTGCGGGGTTGCAGCTATAACTATGGTGAAGTGTGCGAAGAAGAGAGAGACGACGTGTCGGTGTTCGAAAAAATAACAGCCGCCATCTTGACTGCTGGACTATTCCTTATTGTAAATAAGTTGTAAATATATTCGCAACATTTTGGTGGACGTGCTGGGTACGACGCAAGACGGAACTCCGCAGCGGACGTGTTCTGGACAGCCCCGACATGTCAACAGAAAGCAACTCTGCTGCTGCCGCTTCGACCGCGACTCCGGTACAGCCGGTACAGCCGGTCGTATTGACTCAACCGCGCGATCCCGGGAACTTCTGTGGCACCGACCACATCGACGTCGATGACTGGATTCCGAAGTACGAGCGGTTTGCAGCGGTCTATCGGTGGGACCCTACAATGATGCTTGCCAACGTTGGCTTCTATCTCTGCAGTACAGCAGGCGCGTGGTTTCAGGCTCATGAAGCTGACCTAACCAGTTGGGACGCCTGTAAACAGAAGCTTCGTGACCTATTTGGTAGAGCCGTCGGACGCCAGCGGGCCGCTTCTAAAGAACTCTCCTGTCGGGCACAGACGTCGACCGAATCTTACGTCTCCTACATCCTTTACGTTCTGGCCCTTTGCCGTCGTGTCGACACCGACATGACAGAGGATGACAAAGTAAGCCATTTGCTCAAGGGAATTGCGGATGATGCTTTTAATTTACTCGTGTCTAAAGACTGCTCAACCGTGGACGACATCAAGGAATGCCGCCGGTTCGAAGAGCTGAAGAGTCGCCGCATTGCCCATCATTTCATGCGACTTCCGAACACGGCCGCTACGTCATCCTGCGAGGATCTTCAGCCGCCATGCGGTCAACCGCCTACCAACGACAGCGTAGTCCGCATTGTGCGTCGAGAAATCGAGGCGGCGTCGCCACCATCTTTTCTGGCGCGGCCGTCTGATGATCCACGACCAATGATCTCGTTGATCCAGCAGGTTGTGAGGGAGGAGCTCGCAATTGGACTGCAGCCCACATGTTCGTTGACGGAACCTCGTGTCAGTGCCATAACGCCTTCTCGTGCACCGGAAATGTTTCGCCGCTATCGTGACCCTGCCCAGTGGAGTACACAGGACGACAAGCCTATCTGCTTTCGTTGCCATGGTGTAGGACATATTTCTCGCTACTGTCGTTCTCGCACTTCCCCATCTCGCTCGTTTTATGGCTATCGACGTGACGACAACCGCCGGCCCCTGCAGTTTGCCGCTCCTGACAGTGGACCACAATACGATGAGGCTCCTGCGACATCAGTCCGAGGCTCCAGCCGTTCGCCGTCCCCGCACGATCGTCGCCCCCCGGTCAACTCAGCCCCGTCGCTATTCGTCGCCCCGCCCTACTGGTCGCCCCCCACTCGGAAAACTGAGCAATGCAGCTCCCGGAGGTGACGCTGCATTGAACCCCCGACCTGAAAACCCTCTGTTGACCATCAGTACGGACCAGAACCTGCTTGCTGTGGAAGTGGATGGCCTGCCTGTTACTGCCCTAATTGACACCGGCGCACATATTTCTATTATGAGTTCTGATCTCCGTGCACGATTAAATAAGGTCCTTACGCCGCCCGAGTCCCTATTTGTACGTGTCGCAAGTGGAGGAACTCCGGCTGTGCTTGGAATGTGCACCGCACGTGTGAGGTTTGCCGACCGCCAGACATCCGTTCTATTTCATGTTCTCGCTCATTGTCCTCATGATGTTATCCTCGGACTCGATTTCTTGTCTGACCACTCTGCTGTCATTGACTGTTCAGCCGGCGTCGTAAAACTTGACTTGCCTGTGTCCGCCGACGCGTCGGAGATGGTTCAGAACAAGCTTTCGTGTGCTGAGTTTGTTCGTCTGCCACCACAAGCCGTAACTTGCGTCGCAGTTGAACCATATCCCAGTGTACCGGACGGGGATTACGTGGTCTCTCCCTCTCCCAATGTTTTACTGGCCCACAACGTCTCCTCTCCGTACACAGCTGTAACTGTCACAGCGAACAAGACGTGCCTTCCTCTTCTGAACTTCGGACTCTGCACTCAAGTCCTGCCACAAGGCATTGCTCTCGCTACTCTGTCACCGTCGCACGAGTGCCAGATCTCATCGGTGTCGCCTGAATTGCTCGCTGTCGTCTCTCCGAACCCGCATAGAGCCGACGCAGCCACATCTTCTACACTGCACAACAACATAACCAAGTTGATTGCCTTAGACCTTTTGCCCTCTCAAGTCAAAGACCTCAGTGATCTTCTTATGACCTACTCTGACATATTTGACTTCGACGGCAGGCCCTTAGGCCAAACCTCGCAAGTCAAGCACCGCATAGACACCGGTGATGCAGCTCCAATTCGCAGGCGTCCATACCGAGTTTCACCATCAGAGCGCCAAGTTATTCAACAGGAGGTCGACAAGATGCTCACAAAAGGTATTATTGAGCCTTCTTCGAGTCCGTGGGCTTCCCCTGTGGTCTTAGTTAAAAAGAAGGACCACACCTGGCGTTTCTGCGTGGACTATCGGCATTTAAACAAAATCACTAAAAAGGATGTCTACCCGCTTCCTCGTATCGATGATGCCCTGGACTGCCTCCATGGTGCAACCTATTTTTCTTCGATAGACCTACGCTCTGGTTACTGGCAAATCGCCGTAGACGACCTCGACCGTGAGAAGACCGCCTTTGTAACACCTGACGGTCTCTAGCAATTCAGAGTCATGCCGTTTGGCTTGTGCAATGCGCCGGCCACGTTCGAGCGGATGATGGACGCGCTTTTGCGCAGCTTTAAATGGTCTATCTGCCTCTGTTACCTGGACGACGTCATTGTGTTTGCCCCAACCTTCGAGTCTCACCTCGTCCGACTTTCGTCCATTCTTTCAGTTTTTCGTGCGGCTGGGCTACAACTTAATTCTTCGAAATGCCACTTTGGGCATCGCCAAGTTGCTATTCTAGGGCATCTCGTTGACTCATCTGGCATCCGGCCCGATCCCGACAAAATTCGCGCCGTCCTCGATTTTCCAGTACCAACTTGTGTCAAAGACGTTCGGAGTTTTGTGGGCCTATGCTCATATTTCCGACGATTCGTCAGAAACTTCGCAGATATTCTAAAGAAAGATGTGCCATTTTCGTGGGGTCCTGACCAAGCCAGTGCTTTTTCCCGCCTCATTACGCTGCTCACCACACCGCCGATCCTCGCCCACTTCGATGCGTCCGCCCCAACCGAGGTCCGCACTGACGCCAGTGGCTAAGGTATCGGCGCTGTGTTAGCCCAGCGTCAATCCGGTGATGATCGAGTTCTTGCGTATGCCAGCCGGCTCCTTTCCCCTGCCGAACGCAATTACTCTATTACTGAGCGCGAGTGTCTGGCGCTTGTATGGGCAGTTGGTAAATTCCGCCCCTATTTATATGGTCGACCTTTGACCGTTACCACAGACCACCACGCTCTATGCTGGCTTTCAGCACTCAAGGATTCAACAGGGCGCCTAGCTGGTTGGGCTCTGCGCCTTCAGGAGTTCACGTACACAGTGGTCTACAAGTCAGGCCGTTTACACCAGGATGCCGACTGCCTTTCTCAGTACCCCGTCGACGCTCCAGACCGTGTAACGGATGACACGTCCATCTGCATTTCCTCGCTCTCCGCCTTCGGCAACATGGCTGACGAGCAACGGCGTGACGCGTTCCTACGAGATCTAATGAACCGCCTGAATACTGACTCGACGGACTCTTCACTTCGCATGTTTGTCATCATAGACGGCATCTTATACCGCCGCAACATGCACCCAGTGGCACAGGAACTACTCGTACTACTCGTAGTACCTGCTCATCTCCGCTCGACCGTACTTCAGCAACTACATGATGTACCAACGGCCGGCCACCTTGGTGTTGCCAGAACGTACGACCGTGTCCGCCGACGCTTTTTCTGGCCCGGCCTCTACCGCTCCGTACATCGTTATGACACTTCTTGCGAGTCCTGCCAACGCCGGAAAAAGCCAGCCGTACACCCCGCCGGGCTCCTTCAACCTATCGACATACCTGCTGAGCCTTTTTTCGTGTCGGCCCAGACCTTCTGGGTCCTTTCCCACTTTCTAACAACGGTAACAGATGGGTCGCCGTGGCTACAGATTATTCGACCCGCTTTGCCATTACGAGACCTCTCCCGAGCAGCTGCGCTACAGACGTCGCCGACTTTTTGATACAAGACGTGATCTTACATCACGGCGCTCCTCGTCAACTTATCACAGACCGAGGTCGCTACTTTTTATCCAAGGTAATCGATGACCTCCTTCGTTCTTGTGCAACCAAGCACAAGCTTACGACGGCCTATCATCCCCAAACGAACGGCCTCACAGAACGTTTGAATCGAACGCTCACTGACATGCTCGCCATGTATGTCTCGACTGATCATCGCGACTGGGACATTGCGCTACCCTTTGTAACTTTTGCTTACAACAGCTCGCGCCACGACACAGCTGGATATTCTCCTTTCTACCTTTTGTATGGAAGAGAACCGACCTTGCCGTTCGACACGCTCGTACCCACCCCTGCCCATATGCTCACGGCATATGCTTGCCATGCTATTAGCACAGCCGAAAAGGCCCGTCAGATTGCCCATCGACGCCTTTCGGACTCGCAGCTCCGCCAGACGCATACATACGACAGTTACCACCGCAACGTCCGCTTTAATCCGGGTGACCTCGTTCTCCTGTGGTCGCCGTCTGGGCACGTTGGCCTGGCCGAAAAGCTTCTGCCCAAGTACTCCGGCCCCTACCGTGTGCTACGTCAGGTGACTGACGTTACCTATGACATAGCCCCTCTGGATCCTACGGTGCCCTCGACATCTTCAAACGTCGTCCACGTCGCTCGCCTGAAGCCGTACCTTTCGCCCAACACCTGCTAACAAGCGCCGAGTCGGCGCTTTCGCCGCCGGGGGTCGATGTTGCGGGGTTGCAGCTATAACTATGGTGAAGTGTGCGAAGAAGAGAGAGACGACGTGTCGGTGTTCGAAAAAATAACAGCCGCCATCTTGACTGCTGGACTATTCCTTATTGTAAATAAGTTGTAAATATATTCGCAACAATATGTTGCTCCTAGGGAAAGCACACTACACGCGCTCTCCAAATTACGATGGCACAAGTGGAAAACGACGTTTCATTTTAGCTGTTGCTATGCTACACTGTAAAAAAATCCTGTGAGAAAAACAGAAAATGCATGGCAAATTTAGTGACATAACAGTTCTGTTCTTGTCTGTTTTCTGTATTAGCAGTTTTCTGTAGTTTTGCGTACATTCTCTCTTATTACTTATCTGATTTTCTATAGAGATTTTTCGTTTCTAATTTCTTCCCAGAAAACAGGCTTTTTGTATTTCCACACCTTTTTCTGTTATTCTATAGAAATTTTCTCTTCTTAGTACCAAGTTCAAATAATAAAGTAGTGCACGCTTTGTTCTCAATGCCGTCCAGAATCCGCAATGCTTTGCGGCATTCCCTGCAACTTGAGTGTAGTGCGGGATAGGCGCAACACCTTTCATTCATTCTCAGGGTTCGTTATCATGTAGAACCTATCAACAGAAGGCACATGACACGACCGCCGGCATGCATCTGGTATTAGTCGAGTTTGGCATTAACTTTTCTCGAAGTCCGAATTTTACTAATTTGCAAGATGGTCAATGTCGGCTTCACACTTCGCTCTAGAGAATGCTTTTATTTTACCAAGCGTCGCACTTTTGCAGCGGATGAAGCACGATACCAAACTTTTAGGCGAATTGATGTGATGCCCAAGGTCTGGAGAGCTCTCACATAACTTTTCTGTGAAAGAAGCGGTAAAATCTAACAAAGTTTGGTATTTACTACGAAGTGTCTCTGATATCTACAGGAACTATTTGTTTACATGGTTGAACTGACAAATTACATCATTTCAAAAACAGAGTATCCATTTTTGCCGAATCCAATAAATTTCATGTAGGTAAAACAGAAGATACCTGTAAATTTTATGTTATTTAACATACATTTTACAGTGCATTGTTGAACACCCTATAACTAGACAACGCCGCTAATTCATAGGTTTGTGTCACTCCCAGAATAAGACCGCTTGCTTTTACGTCGCAGGTGGAAGCAGCGCAAATCATTCTTCATTCGAAATGTATTTGAAATATTTACGCCTGACAATTCAATTAATGCACTGCAATGGCGGCCAGATCGAAAACGGAACTAGCCAAAAAGCGGTTCAATTAACGGAGGGGTAGTGGAATCCTCTGTAACATGGAGGAGAAAGGTCGAGTGTTGTTACGAAAACCCTGTGTATGCTAAACAATGCTTCAAGCCTCTTTTGTATTTTAAACACCCGTACAGGCAAGCAGTAGTTCTGCACTACTGAATCGTGAGCACAGATGAGGCAAAGTCAAAATAGCATCAAATACACCATATAATCTTTCGATGGCAAAGATGTTTCGTACTTAGTCATAATTCTAGTATGTCCCTGGAGGCGTGTGATGTGACCCTATATTTTGGTGAAATCAACATACAGACGAGCAGACATTTGCTGTTCGGGTGCAGTATGTTTGAGCCTCCCGCGATGCATAATACAGTGCACTACTTACAAGACTCAAAGGATCATTCCAGAGCTCGTCCCGCTCAGAGCAGCCAGATCCCAGCATGTCGGGTGTTACAAGAAAACATTGCAGGCTGTCAAAAAAAAAAGATGTTATGGGTTTACATTCATAGTTTTTCGGCAACGTGCACATAATCAGAGAACTTACATTCATGTGAGAGTGAGTAGCAACTATTAAATGTATATTCCCTAGTTTAAATATCAGAGCGGCTGATGCTTAAAGTTACTAAATGTGCCGTTAGGAAGGAATAGTTACTATAAATTAATTTCAAAGGGATCTTTGCGCACATTGAGTATAAAACTATTGATTTACGTTCCTTAGAGATCCGTGCGCTTCAAGAAAATTGGCCTCAGAAATTGGTAATGCTTCAAGGCCATCCTCTGAGGAAGTTTATTGGTTGCAAAAGGCACATGCGGAATATATATGAGGGCTTCTTCAGTGCTTATACATATGAGGTGTTACATATAAGCTGCTAGCGAGTTCCTTGATTGAAAAAACCGACTGCTCGCGCTGCGCAACCATTCACTGGCCACCCTGTATATATGGCACTGGATCTTGACCTCCAAGGCGCACGGTGGGAGATTTCTCCTGTGCGTTGTTGAACAATAAAAATTCGCAGCGTGCGCGTTAACTAAAAGCGGACTGCGGGTCTCTGTGTCCAGTCGGAGCCTTCTGTCTCTAATTGCGCATTAGCAGCGATTGGCATGTTCCAGTAGAAAACACCGGTCCATCACTGCGTGCTTTGCGCCTCCCCAGGTTTCTCTCCAGCGCAACGCTGCGATGAGCGCCAGCGTCAAAGCCGCCGCCAGTGTAAGCGTTAGCGCCCGCTGCTTCCCATCTACACATGGTTCCCTTTAACGGGAGATGGTGTAATTTTCTCTTCGCCGGGAGCTCAGGCAGTGAAAACTTCGTTGCCGCTCCGCCGCATGGACACCGCACAGCATCGCGGCGGGCTCGCAACGAACAGCAGCTGGGGCTCGCCGCCCGAGCGCCGCATGTAATGTGTATATAACAACGTTGTCACGTCTATATATGATGGTAGGAGATGTCTACGGAGGATTCGCGGTTTACCCGATCATCTCCGAGCAAGCTCTTCTAACATCATTCACTCTGTGGATATGGCCTGATTTTTTTCTTTGTCTTCTGATCATGTGTACTTCTTCAACGTCATTTCCGTGACGGAAATACGTCACTGAAATCTTGGTGGACCCCGGCATAAAACACTTTCGCGTTGAAAGTAGCAATTGCCCTAGCTGCCTCTGATTCCCGACCTCAATGTATTATAAGAGATTCGCGTGGGGCATGTCGAAATTATGAGGCTGGTTAGGTCACACCACTAGCGGAAAGAATATTGCAGAACTATAGCAACCGGGTAATCGACCTTACTCCCCATTGCCTTGTCTGAACCCCAGGCCGCCAGGGCCTAAAGGGAATGAAGCTGCGAACACGGCGGCCCGAGCACTCGTTCACCGCGCGTCCCACTTAGATACTCAGTTCCTGAAACCCAAAGTGGGATATCGGATCACATTCAAAGACATTACGACCTATTACAGGGGTAAGCATCGTCACTACCCACCTCCTGCAAAGGAGCTAGGATAGGCAAATCAACGCATCTTGCTGCGACTTCTCACTAATACTTGTTGTGCCCGGCAATCTCGAAATATGTTGATTCTTCTTTCAATAACAAGTACCAATACTGTGGGGAGGTGGCAGACACCTACCACATCGTTTGCGCTGGCCAGCACAACGCAGCTCTTCTCCCCAACCCTAACCCAACCCGAGAGGAGTGGAAGGCGGCCCCGCCGAGTTGCTCGGACCTTCAGGCCCAAAGGGGCTTGGTCCCCAGGGCCTTAGCTAGCCGCTGTTACCAGTGGGGTCCCAGAACAGGACCTCTACCCATTGCGGAGCCTCTTAGGGGCTGCACCTCTCTTTTGATTGGAAATAAAAGTTTTCAATCAATCAATCAATCGCTGCAAGGACAAAATGTTACCTGTAGTGACAATGGCTACGGTTTGAGTGGTGTGAATCTAGGAACCATGATTACGAGTAATTGTGTCTGCACAGAATGTGAAGAAACAGTTGCACTCTTAGAGCGCACAATAAATTGTGTTCATTGGAAGGAAAGCCCTCAGAAGTGCCACCTTTCCCTTTTACAAAAGCCAGCACCACTGGGTACCAGCGTCCTGTGCCATGCCGGATTATGGGCCCACTATCGCGCAGGATACTGGGACGCTGGAGCGGCATGTTACTGGGAGGTGCTGGGTACTCCCGCGCAAGACGGCTCGCAGCGTTGAAACAGCGGTGCCTATCTTCCATGAATAAGTGAATAAGTAAAATATGTGACATAGAACGTATTAACGCAGTAAAACAAAACAAAACAAAAAACATTTGAAAAAAGTCACAGTTTTGCCACAAGGCGAAGCAATGAATCCGATAGCAACCAATTGGAATGTCAAGCGACGAATGGCAAGCAGATCGAAACGTGCAGCGCGCTGCTCACGCACAAATGATGCACGAAAACAACACGCACAGGACGGGAGCGAACTAACAACGTTCACAGCTCGACACTTAATGCGCTGCTCAAACAAAACGACGCACGAAACGTATTCACAGGTAAAGACGAGCGCGAACAAACAAGTGTCACAGTTGTTACTTCGCTGTGTTTGGAAAGCGTGCTCTTTTCGCAATGGAGGGACTGCAGCGAGCGAAGTGACCTTCGTGTGCTCGTTAACTACAACGCAATCTTTCCGGCGAAAGCCCAAGACATTCTACCCTACCGCGAGATAAGCGCGTGCGCGCACGGGTGGTCTACCCACCACGGGGCAAAGTACGCGTTGGGAGATGAGCGCATGAGCGCGCGCGTAGCGACGAGCGGGCCGCCGAGCCCAGCCGCGCCAACACCACCTACAACTAGAGAAGGCCTGTACAGGGCTCCGTGACGTCATCACAGTGAGATAAACCTAAAAGCTGGCTTCACCTGATACTTCCAAGGTTTTTCATTCCAACATGCAGTTTTGCCCAGATAATCTTTCTTTTTTCCTTGCGATTTGCCTCATACGAAAGCCAAGCCAAGTCGCGCCGGTCTTCGCAGGTGCGTGTGCTGCGTCAGCGCGGTGACAGAACGCCCGCCGATTCGCCCGCATATCTCACTTTGGTGACGTGGCGCCGTGGAGAGGAGGGCTTGCACTGGCCTTCTCTTATTTCTAGGTGGTGTTGGCCGAGCGCGCCCTTTGCGCTATCTCGCTGGTAATACTGAAAACTCCCTGAAAACCCGTTGTATATAAATAGCTCGCTGTTTTAAAGTTGAAGGACGTGCGCTTTTGTGGCTCAGTGGTCAGCGCCGCCCGCTGCAGAGCGAGATGTCCCTCGTTTGATTCCGCGCGTCGGAAACAATTTTCTGATTTTTTTTTCTTTGTGGCTTTAATAAATATATAGATACATATACGTATTCGGGACATGATGGCGACGCCCACGCCGACGGCAGAAACCAGCCGAGAGTGTCCGTATAATTGCCATCGCCATAAAAAGAAAAGATTCCATCAGGAGGTGTCGAACCTGCCACCTCCTGATTCCAAATCGAGTACTCGAGCCACTACGCCACGGCAGAACACGCCGAGGCGGCCGTAAAGCTACTATTTAAACGACAACCAAGCCATTCGGCGTCATGTTTCCATGTCGAACACTCAAGAGAGGCGCGATCTTCCTTTCCAAATAACAATTGCGTCTTTATTAGACGCAAACGGCTGTCGGCACCGAATGACATGCCGATAGTGGCAAGAGCACTAAATTTCCTTAACAATTTACATCTTAACTCCGAAAAATATGAAATTGACCAAGGAGCCGGCACAGTTTGCTGATTGTTACTGCCGATTTTTTAAATAGCCGTTGCTGGGTCTTGCTACTGGTCAACATGTACAAAGGTTTTATGATGAATACTTCGGTAAATACGTGCGTACATGATTTAATATTCAGTAGTGTTTTCGCGCAAGCGACGATATACCAGTGCAGCGGACGTGCCAGTGTACGGATTTGCAGTTCTATCGATACCTACAACTAAAAAACCGCTCAGCTAAATACAAATATAATGCGCTGAAAAAATATGCAAGTACGGTAGTTAAGTAAGGCGTAAAATTGTGTGTTCTTACATATGTCTCACAGGAGTACTGGCTAGTGCGGCCGGCAGCTTTCGGTGACAGCTTGTGTGCGTTGCTCAAAGCGACTCGCATCGATGGTCGCCGCTCCTTGTGCGGACACCGTACACAAGGAAAAATGGTTCATTTAGCTTAAGGGATGTCGAAACTGTACTTGACAGTCATCCATATACTTTACAATAGCGTGTACTTAAAGCAAGAAGCGCCGTAACATTAGACGGACACGGCCGGAAAACTAGGCCTAACGCTCGCCGGGAGTCGCACTCGGTAGGACCACTCTCGACGCAGCTGAGTTGCGATGGTTGATGTTTCTGTATTTGAGCTTCGGAACATTTCTGACTGTTACCTAAACTGTAGCTGAATTAAGTGGAAGGACAAGCATTGCCAGAGATGCGTTTCCGGTGTGGAGATGTCGAACAAAAGCTGTTTTTCTGGCCTCCGTTGGGAGAGGTTGCGAAGCCAGGGCTGGTTTACTTCTCGCCAACATTGCGGTGATGTAACGATTTGGTCTTTCAGTTGTAAGTAGCGCCTCCAGGCTTATAAACACTGCAACATGGAATCGTTACAACAATACGTCACTGATGCGAAACTGGCATACGTGCGGGCATAGGCGTGCGCAGGGTTCCCCTTCAGGGGGGCGCGAAGGTTTGTTGCAGCGTCCCCCCCTCCCTGTTAAGCCAATGTATGGGGTTGACTTTGCGCCCCCCCCCCCCCCCGAGTCGCAGCGCCCCCCCCTCCTATTATGCCAATGTGTGGACTGACTTTGCACCCCCCCCCCCTCTTAGGTAACCAGGGGTGGCGGCAGCGCCCCTGCACCCCCCCCCCCCCCTGTGGGCACGCGTATACGAGCAGGGCATGCACAAAACGTGTATTCATTGCTGGAACGCACGTGCGCAGCAAGAATTAACGCTTTTATTGACACTGCGTGAATAATAAACAAAGCGTGCTAGAAAGCAAAATGTCCGGCGTTGGCTGCATTGTGTTACTAACATATTTCTCCACATTACATTGTGGATAAAATACACTAAAAACAACAGTGATTTCGCATATCAGATACATCATGAATGCCGTGCGCTTATTTTCCTCTGCCAAGCTAGACATTGTGAGGCATTGTGAGACATTGTGAGGCATTGTGAGGCATTGTGAGGCGCAACGCTGTTATATGGATGGCTGAGATCAACCGCCTTCCTCAGTATTTGACCATTAAGGAGACAGAAGAGATGACCAATGAAGCTAGCGAACAAAGAAAATAAGAAAAAAAGTGAATGGTTGGTGCGTATGATGATTATATAGGACGCTGCTGTTCATTGAATTGTTCAGTACATCTTCTTTAAAGTTTAAGCAAAACATGAAATCGACTTGGTTTTTCCTATTTAATATCTCGAAATCAATTGTTTCTTTATATTTGCGTTATTATGTAAATAACTTGAAAGAACAGAAGGCTGATTTTTCACGAGGATAATTCAAACATTACGAAGCTACTGAACTAGAATGGTGTACGCTTGCAGATTAGCTTAAGTATTTTTCTAGTTCTTCATAAAAAATGCCTAAATTTACTTGCTTTGCTCAAAAATTGCCAAAATTTGAATACTTCTAATACAATTGTAATTATTCTTCCATTGGAAGAACAGACGCTGACAAAAAAATTCGGCAGATTCCACGTACCTTGGGAATCGATGTTATGCGAAGCATGCGGTGGGAAGGTGACTGTGTTGTAATGTTTTATTGAGCGAAACCTTACGAAATTACGCTAAAGATATGTACAAATGTACGCACAGACATATGTTCCACAGTCGCATATGTTTTGCATAACAAGTTGTTTACAGTTGCGTAACGATGCCAACAGCAACATGGGCAGTAGCAACACCAGAAGCGGTAAACTGATATGTAGCGCTTGTGCTCTCCAGGATGGTAGCCCTGGACACTGCAACATATATCAACTTCAGTGGATGGCGCTTTACTATAATTGATGTTAACCCGGCGTGACGGCTGTATCATCGGAGTACATATATAATGTTTATAAAATTGGATAGCCAGCACTGCAACGACAATTGAAGTTTCACGAAACTTAGGGTCTATTCGAAACGCACTTCCGAGACCTGGCGTCGCTCTGTGGTAGAATGCTTGATTGCCACGCAGAATGCTTGGGTTCGATTCCTGTTGGGACCCTGACATTTATTATTTGCATTCGTCCGGTCAACGCTGCTGATGACGTCAGCTTTTTAACGCTCTGGCGTTAAAAGTACCAATGTTTGTCTCGCCGTTCCTGTGTAGTCTAAACTGTCAATCACCTGTGACACATACCCGCATACCTGTGGCACATACCCGCCCCGTAGTATGTGCCACAGGGTTTGCCCGAAAGAGTGACGACGTACGCGACGGGATTGTCATTATTCATGTCACGACCAGCGAGTAATATTCGTCAAACCATCATATTCTCACATACTAATTTTGGTCTACCCCAAGTTAAAGGGGTAATCAGGAGATCATTTAGACGTAGGCGGCTAGATAGATAGATAGATAGATAGATAGATAGATACGCAGATAGAAGCGCTAAAAGTGCCTACAGTACGCAAAGAAATGTTTCGCATTTAATAAAACAAAACCATCCCGAAGGCTCTACATCTTGTAGTTGTACAGAAAATGGGTCTTAAAGTTAAGTTTGAAATACATGGTAGGTATAGGGCCCGCCCTGTGCCCTTAAATACGCTTGATTTGGGCTCATATGGTAGATGCATATGCTAGTTTCAGTCTAATTACTGATTGATGCGAAGTAATTCTACGTGTGGGGGGGAGGGAGGTACGAGGAGACGGCGCTTGAGAAAACAGTGCATTATTGGATGCTGAGAGAACATTGGCGATGTACTTCTCCGCTTTGAGTGTTAGGCCAGATGCTCGGATTGTTTCAAGTACTCTTCTAGAGGTCGGAGGTGTTTGTCAAAACTGGGAGCGAGGACAACGACATCATCCAGGTAGGAAAGACAAAATTTTCGCTTTAATCCAGCCAGCACTATTTCTATAACGTGCTGGAACATCACAATCGCCAAGCTAAATCCGAATGGCGTGACGCTGAAATCAAACAAGCCGTTTGACAATATAAAGCCAACTTTCTCGCGGTATGTCTCGCCGACTCAAATTTCCCATTACAAATTTTGAGGTCCTTGAAAAATTACTTTGCGTTACACAGTCGATTCAAGGCGTCGTGTATACCTGGGAGCGGATATTCGTCCTTCGTAATATTGTTCAGCAATGGTAATCGACAAAGAAAAGCAGAGCGCCACCCTTCTTCATCAAGACTAACTGCGATGTGCACACACTCTGCAAAGCCTGAATTAAGCCATTCTGTAATATTTCGTAAATTTGTCAATTTATCGCTTCTCGTTCTGGCGTCAAAAATCGGTAGGAAGGGTCATTGAGTAATGGAGGTTTTCTCATTATGATGCATGATTGGCATGTGAATTTTGTCCAACCCTGATGACCACCAGAAACTCTCCTTGTAATTTGGCAGAAGGCAATGGAACTGTTGCTGCTGGTCAGCGGGAACGTACAGGTTAACATCAAAAGATGGTTGACGAAGTGGGGTCGTCGTGCTAGCTTCGTCAATACCTGAAAGGGCAGATATATTGCTGACGGCTGCGATTTCTTCGACTTATGCTATAGTCGTGCCTCTGCTGATGTGTCAGTATTCTAGTCAAGTTGATTATCATCAGGCTTCCATTTCCTTTATACCTTTATCCAATCAAGATGCATCTTGATACACACATGTCACATTGCAGCAGCAAACGCTGATTGCTCTCGGTGACGCCTTCGATGGCTTCAGTTTTCAGTTACGACGGTAATTATGACACTCGATCGAGTTAGAACGGTGACTTCATCATCGAGGAGGTTCAACGCACGATGACATGGGTTTGTATCCGACGGTGTCACTTTGTTGATAGATTTATCGACTTTGTTTTTAGGCAGATGATGGTGCTATGATGGTTTAAGAAGTTCATGCCAAATATGACATCACTGGCATAGTGTCCTGATATTGTTCGTAACTCCTCCTGTGCAGACTCCAGCCGGGTTTATTAAATGGCCTCCTGCGGTAAGGATTTCGGGGCCTTCTCAGGCAGTCTTTCTTCGAGTTCGCAGTGAACGCCCCACTGATGACGGAATAGTCGTGTCCAGTGTCGAAGAGAGCGGGGACGTTGAGACCATCAGTAAAAGCGTGAAGGTTGTTAGTTCATCGTGTTGCGTTTTGGTTAGGTTACTTTGTCCGATCAAGGCTATATCGGCTGGTTTTACGCAGTGTCGTCAGAATGCACCGTCAGGGCTGGGTTCTGCCTGCGGCATGTTCTTAAGATTTGATCTCAGCTTAGTCGGTGGTGGCAGAGGATCTTCAGTGTTGCGACAACCAGCAGTCGCATCTCCGTGTCGTGTGGTTGGTCACCCCGCTATGAACGCGGCGTGTTGACCGCGGAACCCCTTCTCTGGGCACGGCTAGTGACGTTAGCTACGGCCGGCTTCCCCGCAGTGTTGTCAGGGGCGCGCAAAACATTCGTTTCGCTTGGTACGTCTAGCTGACCAAGAGGCGGACGGCATGGCATGGGTGGTGTCGGCGAAGTCTGGCGACGGTACTGTGGCGATGCGGTGTCTGGACGAGGGCGCGGAGGAGGAGTGTGACACCGGAGTACAGAAGCGTAGCTCATAGCTTGCGGTTGGGGCTGCTCTGAATCACGAATGCCCAGCGACAGTTAAAAATTTTCCCCGCACGATGTGCACGATAGAAGAAACTTGAAGCTGGAACGACAGAAACATTCCATGAAGCTTTTCGCGCACTGCGATGCTTGCAGTCTCGTGCAGATCATCGATACACAGTGGTCGGTTTTCGGCGTAGCCTGGCGTAGATTGGCACTGAATTGCCGTGTGCGCATTTTTCGCGTATATTCAATCGTCGTTGCTTTCGAGAGATATTCCTGGATGGTCTTCTGCAGGTTACTCATCAGCCCATAAAAAGCTCCTGCCTTACTCCTCGCATGAGGAAGGGGATCTTATTCTCCTCAGAAATTTCAGGGATTGCGACGAGGAAAATGCAGGTCATTTCTTCCGTGACGAGTGTGATGTTTTCGTTTGGGTTTCAATCAGAGTTTCTGCCGTCTCTCTGCTGACAACGCTATTGAAGGTAGCCAATAACCTGGCTCGGCAAATGTTTCATGAGGTTAGGGTGGACTTTTGGTTCTCGAACCACGTCGTGGCGGTGACTTCGTAGGCGAAGGAACCATGCCACAGTTCATTTTTGTTGCTCCAAAGACTGAAAACAGCGACCCGATTGTATGCTACCAACCTGCTTTCCGAGTCCTCGTGCGATGATCCACGGAAAAGCGGCGCATCCCTGGATTCCTAAAGCAGAATTGATGCAGGCTACACAGGGGCTGCTAGTCATGGCTCTTCTATTGTCGGGTAGGGATCGGTACACCAGCTACAAACCTTGCAACCTTCGGCTAGCCCGTTGCTGCACGAGTGCTTCCATGTCCTCTTTATGTTGCGGGCTTGGCTCACGTGGTTGTGGCAACGTAGACGGCTACAAGAACTTCTGCCTTGAAAAGAAAAAGTCAAGCTACAAGCATTTCACGCTGTACACTGACAGCGCCGAGCACTGCCATCCGCCGTCTAGCAGTCGAGTAATCTTATTGGTGAAACGTGTCGCATCTCCCAGCGTTATTGCTGATGTTCGCGTAATGTTTCGAATAAATTTGACTTTTGGCGTCCTGCGCGTATCTTGGAAGAACGTTCTCAAGCAATCGCGAACCTTCCAACAAATTGCGGCACGTTCTGCGCCAAGTGCTTAAGAGATTTTGTGCGTGAAGCCACAAGAGCGCGCGGCAACATTTACATCAATTCACATGAATAATCTTGCCACTTCGCTGTTTTGTTTATGTTACTCCCGATAAAATGCGCAAGCTTAAACGAACATGTAGACTCTAGCTCAAACAATATTATGCACCGAATACAATGACGGCTCATGAACTGTTTTATTCTAGTTAAAACACAATGTATCAAAGCAATACTCAGGTGCGAATTCGAACATCAAGTATTTCACAAGGGTACCACACAAGAAAATGGTTTCTTGTAATGCATTAAATTTAACGAAGACTACTTATGTATCAAACGTCTACACCAAAAAAATTGCCTCGATATCGATTAGACTAGAAGACTTAAAATGCTATTTTCCTCTCGTGTGGGTATAATAGCAGACCTGAACATATTCAACTTCTGAGACACTGCGTGAAAATACACAGAAAAACACATTTACCCATTGTTGCTTGACAATACATCCAACGTGTCTTTGTCTACCGATTCTCCCAAAAGATGCAGAAATACGGTGCTCTCGTCCTGCAACATCTGAAATTAAAGGGGAGTTTCGCCATTGAACAAACGCGATAAGCTTAAATCACAACAATGTAAGCGTGTCAGTTGCAATCTTTTGCTTACATTACCTCACATACCATTGCATCTTTATTAAAAAAACCAACTGGCACGCTGTTGAGATGACTTCTCCGCCACATATCCCTTCAAATATTTATTTGCCGACCAAAGACAATTTGTTTGTTTATATCTTCATCGCCAGCTCCTAATTATGTAACGGTTTGGTAAGCGCAACCCCGGAAAATTTTTTAGACTTCGCAGTATATTTACCTAAACGCATAGTGAACGCAATCTCGATAGATCAATTTAAAAAGTTCGATAAGGTTCAATACATTAAGGCGTAGCCTGCAGGAACATAACTCGTATAAGCGGTTTCGAAGGCAAAATGTGGTCATTAAGAAAAAGAGAAATAACCAGATGACAAAAATGCAAGGAAATGTAGTAGTAGTAATATTATTGGACTTTTATGTCAGCCAAAATTGAAGACTGATCATTTCGGTCACCTGCGTGACCACTCGACGCAGTTTTTCCCTTTTGGCGCCGGGCCACTGGAGCTTTGTGGCGATGGCAAGGAAAGCGGGAGGCTAACAGCCAGATTGCTGAACAGCTGGACAGTAGAAAAGGCTGTGCACAGGTCTGCACATGTAGAGGGGAAATTGGGACTGCAGGGGTCAGATCTATATCGACAAAAGAAAAGTGAAAGGATATGGCCAGAGAATTCTTTTGGATGTGCCACAAAAGGTGAGGCGCTGTACAGTGCCCCCCGCGACGGGAGGCAAAATAGCGTTTTTTTAAGATGCGAAGCAGCCAGGGTTGCCTTTGTGCAGATTTGAAACGGAGCCAAAACTCAAGCTAAAAGTAGCCAAAGTAGCAATGCGATTGAATTTGAGCGCCAAATTTGTAGCCAAACAGAAAAAAAAAGGATATTATGTATAGAGCGATTAGTAGACAACAGTAAATTTTATGATTTTGAATAAATAAAAATGGAGTATAACGGGTACGATATTTTCCCTCTTGCGTGGTCTCCAAGCTGCAGGTAGATTGGAAATAAATTAATAAATTAATATACCTTCAGTGCCCTTGCGTACAGTTTGTCTACACTAGATAGAGTTCTAGCTAAAGTAATTTTGGGCCAGCAACTCAGCAGGAATATTTAATGTTGAAGCTGTCTTTTTTTTTGTTAATACAGCGAAAGCTGTTATGAGATCACAACAAGGGCCGTTTTTGCGCATTAGTTGCACGCCGCCGCCGGTCCACTATCACGCGAAATATGAAGAACTAAATAAAAAAAATACCTAGTACAGATTGGGAACCGAACCCCGGCCCTCTACGTGGCAGCCCAGTACTCTGCCACTGAGCTGCGCCGGTGCTTGAAACTGCGTTGCAAACTGACCCTATGCAGGCTTGATGTCGCGTAAGGAATCGCGTTAACATGTGTAATAAAGCCCTTTAGAACAGCAAAATAACAACCAGGCGTAACACGCGAATTGCGTAACGAGTGGGTCGTTCAATGCTCCAACCCACTGCAAAAGTCTCAGGCATAATTCTTCAATGTCGTGAGCCACACCATCAATTCTACTGCCGCACGTTTCGTGGCCGATCTCCCGTAGTGAGTTGTGCCATTATTACGGGGATCATCATCATCATCATTACATAATGCGTTACAATAGTAGCGGGTACCACGCTTTTCCGAAGAATGACGAATAATGGCAGTGGACGCTTCCCCACTACACAAAAATTATGATTTATGGAGTAGTATACCATACAAGTGTGCTTGTAGTAGTTGTCCCTAGAGTGTTTAAAAAAAGGTTCTAGAAAGGCCGCTGTTCCAGCTTTCGCTGTGACTGTGCTGCGCGTTACGCACAGGTGGTGGGGCAAGGACATTTTATTTATTTATTTATTTGAAAGTACCTTACATGGCCACATGGGCATTGAGTAAGGGGGGCGTGACAGAAATATAATACACCAAAAGTATAAACCAATTTTCATGAATTAGGCAAAAAGGATATACAAGAACACAGCATGTGTAACAGAGTAGTACAATAAAAATGCTATAAGAGGTGAATGTTACAAGAACCAGGCACAAAAGGTTACATCAAAAAGTATTTACATAGTATAATATAGTGCATAATAAAATACATAGTGCATAAAATACATAATAAATACAAGTGAATACAATGAATACCATGGGATAAGGGGGAAAAACAAAAAAGGGGGGTGGGGGGGGTGGAGGACTACAACATGAAAGCCATCGCACAAGTAACTGCGCAAGCAAATGAATGAACCCTGAAAACACTAATCATTACATATAAGTTAGGCAGAACATGGTCTGCTGGTGATATGCGCGTTAAGCGACTACCGAAATTTCACTGAGTTAGTTTCCACGACTATAGAATCAGGTAAGCTGTTCCATAGGCGTATGGCACGCGGAAGCGCCGAATAGTTGAAGGCGTCAGTGTAACCGTAAAGTCGCGTGAAACTTGGATTATTGTGTAATCTATGAGATGTATGTGGTGATGTATGCAGGCCTAAGACATGATGGTCGAACTGGTGCACGTATTTATGGAATAATGACAACAGGGCAATATTACGACGATCACTGAACAGCTCGAGGGAAAGAGAGAGTTTTATTTGTGTCACACTTGAACGATAGTTATAGTTTTGAGCAATGAAACGAGCGGCTGTTTTGGATTGATTCTAATGAAGTAATCAAATACTTTTGATGGGGAGACCAGATAGAAGAGGAAAACTCAAGTTGTGGGCGGACGAATGTTTGGAAAGCAAGCTTGCGAATGAGGGAGGGCGAGTTTCGAAGGTTACGACGTAAGTACCCTAATGACCTGGCAGCATTGGCACATACGTTAGTAATATGGGTAGTCCATGAAAGGTTTGGAGTAAGGGTGATGCCTAAGTATTTAAAAGAAGAGGCCTCGGATAATGTGCTGCTATTTATACTGTACCAAAAGTTGGATTTGGAATGCTTCCTGCTAAAAGACATTACTTTGCATTTCGTTGAGTTCAAGTGCATTAGCCATGTGGCACACCAATCGTTAAGTTGAGGTCTTCCTGAAGGGCCATGTGGTCGGTGGAACTGTGAATTGGGCGATATATAATGCAGTCGTCAGCGAATATGCGCATGCAGGATGATATGTTATTGGGCAAGTCGTTGATATAAATTAGAAGCAATAGGGGACCAAGCACGCTCCCTTGAGGTACGCCTGAGGAAACGACGACGAGACATTGTTGGCCAATGTGAATTGCTGCCTGTTAGAAAGGAAATTTCGGAGCCAGGATAGAGTTAACGAATCCAGTTTTATTGCGGATAGCTTAATGAAGAGGCGGCTATGTGCAACGTGATCAAATGCCTTAGAGAAATCAAGGAATGTGCGTACATAGGTCATGTGAATGACGAATAATGCGTGCATAGGACATGTGCGTGCATAGGTCAACACGACAGAATAGTTTGCAAATAGTAGCTATTCTTTAGACTTGCTTTCTGTGTAATCTTCAAATAACATGGAGAAGTGGCCAGTAAATACGCCAAAATAATATTCAGTGTAGCCAGAAAGTAGCCATGGCGCTAACCTGAAAATTTTGTCGCCAGACAGGGTCGCAAATAGCCAATTTGGCGCAAAGTAGCCACCAACGGCAACCCTGGAAGCAGCTTAGGTCCGAGTTCAATTCGGCGGTGGTGGTGGTGTGCGTCCTGACCATCCTTACCGCGCATGCGCAAACCCTTATAATTGCGAAGAGCGTCTACTGCTACCTTAGACAAAGCGCCCATGCTGCGCTAGAATGATGGTTATGATTTCACAATTCACGATGGTGAAAGTGAAGACGGCCATAATAACCAGTTGTGCACAGAGCTTATTTCTTTTATTTAACCTCGAATTTCAGGTGCGCTAGAAGCAAAGCGCTCGGCGTTCGGCGCGCACGGCGTTTCATTGTCTTTTTGAGCCGGCGACGTATCCAGGGAGCTTCAATGGCGAACGGGTGCCGGCCTAAGGAGCTTCGCTCCTAAAAAAGCCCACCGCTCGCGCTGCACAACCGTTCACTGGCCACCCCGCATATAGAGGCACTAAAAGCGGACGGCGGGTCACTGCGTCCAATCGGAGTCTTCTATCTCTCATTGCCCATTAGCAGCGATTGGCATGTTCCAGTAGAAAACACCGGTCCATCACTGCGTGCTTTGCGCCTCCCCAGGTTTCTCTCCTGCGCAACGACGTGATGAGCGCCAGTGTCAACGCCGCCGCCAGTGTAAGCGTTAGCGCCCGCTGCTTCGCATGTACGCATGCTTCCCTTTAGTGGGAGATGGTGTAATTTTGTTATTTCTTCGTCTTTCATTAACCCCTCTCTCTTAACTCCGTGAATCCCGAATGACGAGCAACCAAGCGGAGGAAAACAGGGAAAGTTGGAGTGCAGAGACCACTCGTTCGACCTCCTACTGTAGGAATTGTGGTAAGGTGCGCTTCTGTATGCTGAGCATCCGAGTCACAGTGGTAGCCTGCCATTCTGGAGCGCCAGAAGCATTGTAGGCCCATAAGCAAAATTAAATTATCGGGAAAACCATCATCACTGTTTACTGTCAAATAAATAATGCCATGTAGATCACGATGGGGTAACTGACTGGATTCCAAGAGATGACAAACGCGTGAGGGGGGAGACAGAAAATTACGTGGGTAGATGAGATTAAGAAGTTTGCAGGTATAACGTGGCAGCAGAAAGCACAGGACCGGGTTGATTGGCGAAACATGGGAGGGGCCCTTGCCCTGCAGTGGGCGTAGACAGGCTGATGATGATGATGAGATCACGATGACCGTTGTCGTCTAGGCTCACCGTAGTCCCTAGTCGAAGCGCAGGTGCGCAACATCTGTGCGCACCTGCGCTTCGACTAGGGACCACGGTGACTTTGACTAGGGACTAGGGACACCGGTGCGCAACATCTGTGCGAACCGGTGGCAGCAGCCAAGTCTGCTACACCTACCAGACCTTATGATTCCGGTGACTCCAGTTTCTTCGGGCCTCACGAGCACTCCTCACCAGGTGAGGTCACAAACACGAACCAGCAGCTCGCGTACGCGGGCGTCCAGTGCTTCACACGAAGCAATGGACACAAATTCGGTATCCGTGATGGTGAAAGAGCGGCGTAGTTCATTGGAGCGCGCTATAAAAACTAAAAAGCCAATAACAGGGCACAATGACGGCCTTGCTACCTGCGCTCCAACTTTCCGCTTAAAGAAGACATTCCCTTTTCGTAAACATAGCACTACTTCACTTCCAATATGGAAACACAAATTATAGAAGAGGACGTCAGAGGACTGCTTAGGAACCTCGATGATGTCCAAAAACTTACACAAGTCATGTGTTTGGTGCATGATAGCGTAAGTTGCTTGTGCACCATAAAACCAACCATAACCAAAAACACATATTTTTAAAGCTTTGTACGAGTCTCTGAGAGCCAGTGCTTAAAACTTCGTAAAAATCCTATCAGAAGGTCATGTAGGAGGTTCAGTCTCCTTAACGCATGTAATATTGTGTGCAAGAATCGTAGGCGTCAAACAAGGCACCAGGCGTCAAAACAAGTCAATTGTGCGATGAGTGGGTGGTTTGAAGCTGCCCACCCATTAGAAAGTGTGCAGCTGAGCAGGTGTGCGTGTCACCTTACCAACGCGTAGTGGGAACTTCGACAATTACCAAAAGAAGTTTGGTGCATCGGGCACTATGCAACGGATCATCCAGTAGACGTCCTAGGGTAGTTTTAAATGGGCAATGTTACGCGCACAAATATTCTTTTACTTTCGGCGCGGTTGTGTTGCACACGGGGCCCGATTACGCTATCGCGTTAACCGTCCTCCAAGTTTTTTTTATACTTATCTAAAACTTATCTAAAAGAAACGCCAGAATGCCACCGTTGTCCGCATTGTTGATATAATGTTCTTTGAAGCAACCAAAACAGCCGAAGTCATTTTAGGCTTGTTGTGACGTCAGCCAAACAACGATCCAAGGGCGCAGTAAACCATTGTGCGACAAAACATGATCATGGTGCACCCTAACCTATAGAGATAAGTTGAGCTAATACAGCTTATGCTAAGCCGCCAGTGTTTTCGCCGATGACGACGAAGTAGCACTGCCATACCTCGACGCGTAACGCGCTCGGGACAGTTTGGAACGAACAGGGAACAAGCCGAAGAAGCGAAAAACGTCTAGCGGTCGTGGGAGTGCGAGCTACGCAGGAATGAAATATGGACTAATGGAAACGCCTTCATTATTTCAAACCTATGTTAACCCGGACCCAGAAGCCGGATAGCAACATGCCACCTGCTCATTGCAGAAAAAACACAAGGCCATTCTCGTTTGCTCAGCTACGCCGGCAGAAGCCTCTGGTCATGACAGATCATCGATTCCGCCACCACACTGTGACTGAGCAAGCACCGGTTTTTGCAGGTCTTCGTCGTCTCTTGCTCCTGCCCGGAAAAAGATCGCGCGGTAAGAGTTCGAGCACATGTTCGAGCTGAGATACGTCAGTCCATCTGGCCCACGGTCATCACCGTTAAACATTGTCTCCGAAGTCTTCCGCTTATTGAAGAACGTGCTGTGACTACCGCGCTCGAACAAAAAAAACGAACAAAAATTCGTGCGCGGCCAGGAATTGAACCCACCACCTCGACGCACTTCACATGCCGAGTGCGATATTTTGAAATGATCCCAATGACGTCAAAGGCTTCGACTACAATTACCCATAGTAATCAAACCAGTAGCAATAAAAGAAGAACTCTCCGTGCTTTAAAACACGTAATAAATGCTGCTTCTCCGTTCACGTTCATGTTTTAATTAAGAACCGTTTAGCGTTACCTTGGGGAACAGCGCAATAGGTTGGACAGTTCCGTTTTCGCCTTGTTAGGCTGGATAGGTACTGCCATCTAACGGGGTCCACTTGAACCAGGAAAGCACAAGCTTCTTATTGCAGAAACGTCGTTCATTCTACTGCTGGTGTGAATGCATTGTAGCGACGTAATTACGAATAAGTTGCCTTGTTAATCATTTTTTTCCTCAAAAACGCTACGCAAGCACAAACGTGTCTGTGACTGTGGTTGCACAAAGCATCGCAAGATGAAGACACTATCGGCCAGTAGCCCAGCATTCCTATAACCCTTCGCGCATGTCGGCAGCCGCGCAGTAAAGGCGGGCAACGTTGGGCAAGGCAACTGATACGTCAGAAAGGCCCGTTCTCAGGCGGGTGACTTGAAGTGCGACTTGAACCACGAAAACGTGGTTCTATTTCAAAATAAGCGTTTCCTTGGCACGAAAGTAGCACTACAAGGTTTCTCGATCACTATTTCAGCCATCAACGACGAATTAATATTTGCCTTCAGTGTCAGACGGGACGGGAGGCCAGCATCTCTATCGACCGCATTAACCCAGCGTTACTCGACACCGACCCTGCCATGCTGGACGACAAGCGATCTACGATCGCCAGCCGCGTACACTGCACTCAACAGTAAATGTCCACGGACCTTAGTGATCACTCTTTCGCTTTCCGGCTGTTTAACTAGACGGGGGGCCCTATAGGGAGCTGTCAGGGTTGTCGCCAACGACAAGAATGTTGCGCTGACATAGCTCCACGCGTCACGTGCTCAAGCTAGATCAGAACGAAAAAATTAAAAATCAGCTTCGATAACGTGAAACCTGGAGATGTGCGAAGCACCGGTTTTTCCCATAGGGACCCTTCAATAGCGCTGAGAGGACAACGCTTTTTCATTGTTACATGAAGCGTCGGAGACAGCCCCAAGATTGTACTACGTAGAACCGCTCTAACAGCACCTATCGCCGAAACATTTTCCGGAGCTAACGTGCTGTCTTATGCGCCACTCAGCAAATCGCACATGGCATTGTCTCTCGCGAGTGAGCGGGCGCTCTCGCGAGCTCTCCCTCGGCGAACGGGCCGTCTTGTTTTCCTCTTTCTTTACCGTGACGGGCGACAAGAGGCACCATGACGAGCTAAAACAACAGAAGACGCCGACAACCCGAGCGAACAAAGTGCTTCGCATGTAAAAGAGAAGCAGCCTAACAAGCGAAAATGTCTAGTGGTCGCCGGAGTGCGAGCTACTAAGAGATAAATGATTGGGGACTACGCGATACGGCTTCATTCATTCCCACATGCGTAAGCGGGCAGTGAATACGTTTGCTATGAGTCTTGGTCTGGGATGCTCTTCTACTACGCTTTAAGTAGAACTCTTAAAAGTGGCCACGTAGTAAGGAGGTTTTACATGAGTTCAAAACAAAATTCAAAGGGGCACATGTGATAAAATGTGATATTTACTGATTTGCCGTTTCGGTGGTGGCACAGTTTTTGTTGGGGTTCTGACGAATGCCGTTTTGAAGAATCTGATAACTTTGATTAACCATGTGTGGGGGCGAACTGTAGTCGCTGATTTTTGTGCTTGACAGTACTACCACAATGTAAGCCTGAAATGGACCAGAAGCTTCGCGCAGTACCGAGTTATCTCAAAGCCACAAGAAAGCCAGTGCGTTTTCTATTACTTCGATCACCGCAGACAGCCGTGAAGGCTTTTTGATGTCGACTGTCGCGCCATTGTGCAGAAGCAAGCAAGGCCAGCATATGGGCCAAGAGGCACGAAGAACCACCTACAGCGTTTATAAAGGACTCCTTATTCAAATTATAGATACGCCACGAAATGGCATTACTGGAAAACAAGCGTGCGCCGCTCTTCGCATGTAAATCAAAGAAAGGCGCTTTTCATGGAACTGCGAGACCTATTTACGTTGCCAGCAGTACATTATCTCATTTATGGTGCATGCAGGCCTAGTGAAAATTTGGAACTGACACTGAACGGCTTAGCATTTATTTGTGCTGTTTTCTTGTGTGACGCTTACACACATCCTAAATGGTGGGTCTAAGTTATTTGACTTGCCATTCGTTGACATTATTAGTTATATGCAACAGACATCAATCACCTCCAAATAAATTAGTGACAATTTCTCTCAGAGCATAGAATAAGTGAAGTTTACGCTTTACAAACCTTTTCCAGAGATGATTTTCCTTGCTGATGTAAGGAGATGTCGGTGAACCCATGCGGAAACGTTTTCCACGCTGGTATAACGTCCGAGGTGTCGATTATGCCTGTGTAGACCTTGTTTTGTAAGCTCAAAAAAAGGATCACTTTTTCCTTGAATTGGTTGATGACCTTGAGAACCAAACCTGAGAGAATTAATATTGTATGAACTTAGTATAGCAATAAATATCAACGTAAAATGCACATAGCTGTCAACCTTGAGCACCAGCCCCGGAATTGTAGCACCATGTAAATAACTTATCCCGATTGTGTACAGATTAATCTTCCACCTACGTAGTCTGACTGTATTATGTTAGAACACACCAACAGCTAGTTTGAAAATTATGGAGTGTTCTCGTATGATTGGTTCCGTGATATAGCTGGAAGCAACACTCTGTTGATGTTTATGCCCAGTGCATGTAAGCAGTCTTATGTGCTACATATAGCCTTGCAAATGATGTACTGCATACACCCTTGCAAGTGCAAAGCAGAGCGCGGGATGTGGTAGCTTTTAACATTTTCGTAATTTAACGAGATCCTCCGATGATGCGCAAGCGTGCAACAAACCCTGAAGTGCGAGCGCCGTCTGATACACTGTTTCCTTCAACAGATATTGAAGCAGTCTAAGTAAACAGCGCTGTACAACGAAGCACATGGAAGAAATTATCAGTATTGTCCATATGCGTGCCATGCGCTGCGAAGTCAAAGTGTTCTCGAATGTCCTAAGCAGATACATTTTCTGTTGCATTATCAGCTCTTTTTTAGTTTTTTTTTTGTGAACTCCTTTCACACAAAACTGCCTCAAGCTATGAAGAGCCTCGAGATGCCGACAGACGCCCATGGCTATATAGCCGCTCACTGCGTTTTAGGGGCGAAGCTCCTTAAGGTCGAGGCTTGTCCATCACTCCGCCGGTGTCACTCGGTGTAGCACAGAGTGCGGTGTAGCCACGCTAGTGCGATGACGATGACGCTGCCATCACGGCACAGCGCATGCAAGGTAACCATTATACGTCATGACGATGACGCTGATGACGATGAACAATAAGCGCGTTCCAGAGCACATTCTCTTTTAGGGGCGAAGCGCCTTAAGGTCGAGGCTTGTACATCACTCCCACCGGTGCAGCCACGCTAGTGCTCGCCGCTCCCTCTAGAGGTGCAGCTGTGCTCTCATTTGATTTGCATGGCGCCCACTAGATGGCTCTGTGGCGCTCGCTCCACTATCCGGCGTGCTTGCTTCACTCTCGGCGCATTTCCTTTCTCTTTCTACGGTCGTCACTCAGTGCGCTTCGATACTACTCCTACCTACTACTGCTATGAACAACGAAGAAGACAAGGCGGCGGCGCATCGAAGGGCTCGCAAAGAGGCTGCAGCGCGGGCTCTCAAGTTGCGCGAGAGAGAAGTAGGCGCCGGCGACGCAGACAAGCGTATCCAGATTTGCGGGCTCGTTAAGCTGCAGCGGCACGGCAGCGCCGGCAAGCCGACCCGGAGTTCAGGGCTCGCGAAGCTGCAGCGGCACGGCAGCGTCGGCAAGCTGATACAGAGGCGGCGAGGGCTCACGTCACGACGTGTCACGTCTTTGCATGATCGAGTGGGCAATGTACGGGGAGATTCATGCATGGTTACCCAAATGATCCCCTGCAGCTTCGCGCACTCATCATCATTCACTTCATGGACATGCTGTTTTTAAATGCGAAGCATTTCTTTGCGTACTGTAAGCACTTTTGCGTTTCTATCTACGTATCTATATATCTACCTATCTAGCCGCCTACATCTGGGTGCTCTCGTGATGGCCTCTTTAACTTGAGGTAGACCAAAATTTGTATGGGAGGGTAAGAGGTATTGAGGAATATGTCTGGCTGGTCATGATATGAATAACGTGAAAATCCCGTCGCGTACGTCGTCAAACTCATTTCTCCAGACACGTGTGGCTCATACCCGTATACCACGGGCCGCGGAATGCGGGTATGCGCCACAGGACTTTGACAATTTATGCCTACCCAGGAACGGCGAGAACATACATTGGTCATTTAAATGCGAGAGCGGTAGGGGAAACTGACATCGGTGGCGTTGACACTGGTAATTTAAAGGCGACAGCGTTAAGAAAAACAGACATCGGCGGCGTTGACGCGAGGAATACAAAGAATAGAAATCAGAGTCCCAGCAGGAATCGAACCCAAGCATTCTGCGTGGCAATCAAGAATTCTACCACAGAGCCACGTCAGGTCTTGAAACTGCTTTGGAAGAACACCCTATGCAGGCGTAATGTTGGTGAAATATATATTGTGGCTGCAGTGCTGGCTATCTCATTTTATAAATACTAAATACGTACTCCTATGATGAAGGAGTCATGTCGGGATAACGTCACTTGTATACTTAAGCGCCATCTACTGCAGTTCGTTTACGTAGCACTATCCAGGGCTACCATCCTTACAAGCACAAGCTCTACATATCAGCTAACGGCTTCTGGTGTTTGCGATTGCCATGGTTCTGTTGGCATCGTTACACATCTGTAATGATCTGGTTATTATATGCGACTGTTCAACATGTCTGCGCATGCAACATTTGTACATATCTTTAGCGCCATTTTATAACCTTTCACTCAATAAAAAAAATAGCAACCCAGTCAACTTACCTCTGGATGCTTCGCATAACATCGATTCCCATGGTACTTGGGATCTGCCTAATTTTTTTTATCGTTTGCCTTTTGTGCAATTTAGCTTTCCTCGTTTTCACGAAGAAAAGAGTATCGATGTATTAGGGCAGCGTGCCCAGTTGATCTTGGAAATATAACATTTCACTTGTGGTAATGCATTCTGGTCACTGAGGCCGCGAAGAATTCATGAAGGTGCAGTTTTGCCGTAGCAGATATCACTTTATTCTACTGTTTATTAAAAAAAATGTAGAGAAAATTGCCCTCGGGTTTTGTATGACCACTCAATATGATGAAAAATCTCCGGCAGATGCGACAACCCACGAAAGATGACGCGGCAGGGTACCGTAGAGTGCTGGAACAATGTCAGGGTTAGTTTTCAGGGCCTCCAATTTTTCTTCAGTGGCACACCACAATTCGTGCGAACTCGCCTATTGGAGCTGCTTTTTTGATATATTGGATTTAATGATACCACAAGCGTTTTCAATGGTATTAATATCGGCTCCTAATCGTGGCCCACCTAGTGTCATTACGCCAACTCTTCCAGGTTCGCTCGCACGGCACGCGACGTATGGACGGGCGACAAGTCGTGCTGGAGCCAGTAATAGCCGCTGGAAAAGGTTTATCAAGTAGCGAGGGAAGGAAAACTTTATTTATTATTTCTATGCATGCTTCACTCCACATTCGTGTTCCATAGATCAAGGACCATAATTTGTTACCATGCCGCAAACATTCAGGCTCTTGCGCCCGCTGGACCTCACTTGCTGAACGTAGAAGTTGTCGTACCTGGAAAGCATCAGAGCGATTACTCTGATAAAGGGTGGTTGCATTTCTCAATGCTTGTGTTATGCGTCAGGAAAGGAGTGCTCAAGCAGCAGAAAGTACCGGAATTGAATGGACCTTGCAGAGCTGCACAGCCGAGGACGCTTGCACTTGGCTGCGCATAGCGCGCATGCCCATACGCTTCTGCATTTACGCGATGTGCTCCGTTGTAGGGCACTGTTTACTTAAAGATTACTTCAATATTTGTTCAAGGAAACAGCGTATCAGATGGCGCTCGTAGTTCAAGGCCTTTTGTGCGCTTGCGTATTGTCGGCAGATCTCGTTGCTTTACGAGAATATTAAAAATACCATATACCGTGCTGAACGCTCACGTGAGTTTGTTTAAAAAATGCGATATTGTTGGCTTAAACGTCCCAAAACCACCATATCATTATTCGCGACGCCGTAGAGGAGAGTTCCGGAATTTCGTCCACCTGGGCTTCTTTAATGTGCACCTAAAGCTAAGTACACGGGCCTGAAGCATTTTCGCCTCTATCGAAAATGGGGCTCCCGCGGTCGGGATTTGATCCCACGAACTACGGGTGAGCAGTTGAGTAAAATATTTTTTTCAAGGGTATACATGTGCAAACACGTAAATCTTATGCCAGATGGTACAATCCATATCGGTTCTCGCTTCTGTGAATCAATTGTTAATGGTGACACTGCGATGTCAAAATGATGTTCGTCATAAATGTTTCTCTATGAAACTTAGCAAAGCTGACAACTCCATTGCATTTATGTAGCCTTGAACGAGTGCTGCAACACTTCTTCAGCGTAGTAAACGTTGCCGATCAGTAGTCAAAGCCACTGGTATAGCCAGAGAGGGAGAGGGGTTCGGGGGTTCAGACCCCTACCCCTCCTAATTTTAAAAATTGGGCGTGCGTCTGTGACTAATAGAGTTTATTGTATAGCAAATGCGAGCCCCCCTGATAAGGCTGACATTTTTTGATCGTTCATGTATAAAAGATTACACGTTCCACCGACGAGCAGATTATCGATGACGGACGACCGTGCTGGCCAGTATGATTGCATCGCGAGTGTTATGTGATTCTACAGTGAGTACAGAGGCTGCTCCCTGTGCAACCAGACATGGCGCTGTTATGGGAACTCTTAAGAATATCTGACCTCTATATTCGTTTCAAACTGCCAGTGTCCTGTAGGAAGTATACCGTACCCAAAACTTTTCGTTCAAAAAGACGTCACATGCTTCGGGCAACTTGTTGAAAAGACAAAAACGTATGATCTGCTGTGTAATAGTTAAACTCCCGAAAACTCAAATTTGTTTTGTGGTAATCGAATGTCTTATAATGTCTGCAGTCCCTGAACTGCAACCCGTTCCATAAGTTAATACTGTAACACAATATATTCACGGTCTCACTGCTTTGAAGTCATGGCGGCTACCTCTATCAAGGTGTCAGCAAAATCAGCTGCAGCTCATGAGTGAGGCACACGCGACCGCTTTTGTGTTGTCGTCTTTCGATTAGTGTATGAGTTGTGTGCCAACTAGGGGTGTGCGAAAATTCGAGTTTCGAAGTCGAATTGAATAATACTTGATCGAATAATTTGACTGGACTTTTTCGAATAGCTAGGATTTGAAATGTCGAATAATTCAACAGGACGAATATCTAAAACGCGACAAAGGCCAATGGTGCAACTTCGTTAGAGTGGGGCGGGTAAAACTAACGCTAACGTCGTTACAGTAGGCCTGTCGTTAACATTTTGACCGATAGCATATTTCAAAAGTGAGCATATGTTTATTTTAACCATTTCAGCCCTGAATGTTTTAACAAGTAGAGAATTTTTTTCTTGTTGATTGGCTTGACTAGCACCTCTAGAGCACAAAAGTAATGTAATCTGAGCACACTATCAGCATATAAGAAAAATGGCGCCATGTCCTACTCCTATATATGGGACACCAGGGCTTAGTGGTTATGAAGTGGAATATGGTAAATTTAAATAGTTCAAGTTTTGTACCCTTTTAACGGGCGTAATTGTTGTGTAGCTAAACATGTAGGAACGATATATTCTTTAGAGCATCTGAAATATAAAAAAAACAAGTTTCTGTGTTCATGATACACAGCTTCTTATTGCACTTCAAAGGCCGTTATCCAATTATTGGGCTCTTTGGAAGATCTAACATCGTAAAGATTCCTGAATCCGGCTTTCATGCGTCAAAATAACGTCTATCATATCTGCGAGGCCAAGCTGAACGAACTTCACTTCATGGTCGTCATCTTCTACCTCCTTCATGTTCTCTTCATGTTGTGCCGAAAACGTAATCAGACCTATTACGTGCAATCTCGCTCTTGGAACCCCCCTTACATATTAGCTAAGAAATGGGTTCTCGAGTGGAATAACAAGAAATCGTAACCTTATACAAGCACTACGGCCCTGATCAACATGCGATGAATTTAGGGCTCTCATAACCACTGAGCCCTGGTGTCCTATATTTAGGACATAAAGGTTGTGCATTGCTGCGGATGACGGGTAAATGTTACGGAAGAGTCACTTTGTAAATAAGTAGGTCAACATGTTAGAAACACCAGAAAAAAAAAACATGGTAGCTACCGATAAAATAACTAATCACTGAAATGTCATCAAACATACGGTTCCGGCGATTGTCGTCTTGATTTCCACTTTGCAGAATTTTGAGAAAAACTGCAATGAAAAAACTACTACCTATGTTTGCGCAGGTTTTTTCACAATACCTGAGACACTTTTCTGAATTTTTAAGTTATTTAGGTCACAATTTGTAGCAATATTTGTTCGTGTCCTTTTTGTAGTACACCAGGGCCGAAAGGGTTAAAGGAGATTGTGTGATTTCCGCACGCCGTGGCTTCAGAAAAGAAGGCCAGAGAACAGTCTGGGCAAAACTGAGAGTGTCGGAAAATAACCAGAGCACTGAGCTCACTCCTCAGAGTCAAGAGGCTCAAATATACTTCTAATGAGCCCCTGATCCCAAGAAAGGATGATCCTTTGAAATACTGGGAAAAGCATGGAGCTGCACTTTCTCCGGGATCACCAAAATTGCTTTGCGTTACCTTCCCATCCATGCTAATGACGTGCGTGTTTTCAACTGAAGGAAACACCGTAAGATCACGTACGACAGAGCCTGAAGCCAGGTAATGTGAAACCGCTTGTGTTGCTGCATGACAATCCGTCGTCTTTCGGTTGCAGCTACCGCGTTAGCGCTCGAGGCCATGGGTAGATTTCATTTTTTAAATGCTAAGCATTTCTTAGCGGAGCTCAATCCGGTGTGCGTGCGGTGTGCCCGCCCTTACTGCGCATGCGCCAACTCTGTCCCCTCTCGCGTGAGCTCGAGGAGGTGGGAGGAACCTCTCCTCGGGTGAGCCCCCGCGAGGAGGTGGAGTGGAAGGGGTGGCGTAAGCGCTGCCTCCGCTTCGTTTCTCCTCTCCCGTTTCTCTCTCTGCGGCGCAGCTGTGCGCTCGTATATACTGCGGCGCGCTGTCGCTCCATTGCATGGCGTCGGGGAACCGGATTCTGCAGACGCGCGATGAACCAACGCGCTGTATCCTAGTGAGACCGCGCTGGCACGCGCTAGCGCCGGTGTAAGAGGCTGGGTAAGACGGTGTGGTCTCTCCCCCTTACACTCGCTCAGCAATCACGTGATTGCGTCGGTGAACGAGATTCTGCAGATGCGCGATGAATCCACGTGCTCCCGCGTGGCGTGGCGATGAACGCACGTGGCGTGCTCCAACGAGAGTTCAGGACAGACAGACAGACAGAAAAACTTTATTGGCAAGTGTGTTTGGACCCCCCCGGCGTCCCTGGACCACCGCGCGGTCCCACGCCACGTCTACACGGCCATGCCCCTCGCCGCGATGACATCGGCAGCCCGAGTCACCGCAGCAAGCTGCAACGCTGCGTCCTCAGACGAGAGCAGGACCTCCCAGTCCTCCCAGATGGAGATGGCAGGCTGTCCCTGCGGGGGGAGGATCAGAAGGGCAGCCGAAAAGAATATGGGAAAGGGTGGCGTGGGGTTCGCCGCACAGGGAACATTTAGGGGAAGTGCCGCAGTAGTGCGACAACAGCTGAGGAGATGGGAGAGTGCGGGTCTGGAGACGTCTCCATAGGATTTGTTGGGAGTGGGTAAGGGAGGAATTTGGGGGAGGGTATGTCCGGCGGTTCAAACGGGGTATTTGCGTGAGCTCTGCAAAAGTGTGCGCCCGCTCCTTCGAGAAGCCCGAATCGAGGCTGTCCTGAGCCCGGCAAATTAATCCTCGGGCCAATTTATCGGCAGCCTACGAGTAACAGCAACTACAGTGAATTCATGGCGTGATCCACTTGTAAAGACGCGTTAACATCGGGCAAGGTGCTCGTGATGAGCGGAACTTTAAGTCGACCCATGCGCTGCTTCGCATCGCCTCATAGTCCCCTTTAGCGGGAGATAGTGTAATTTTTTGTCTCTCTGCATTTTCGATAAAATCATTTCTATTCGATATTCAATTCGATATTCGATATTTTGGCCACTACTCGGCACTATTCCTTTCTAATTCGATTCGAGATGAAATTTCACTATTCGCACACCCCTAGTGCCAAAGTGGAAACCCCGCATTTAGATCGGCCTCTTGACTTTCGCTTAGGCCCATTATGTCATTATAAGAGGTAGCTATTTTGCAACAATGATACTTTTCGGTTTCCTTTTTTTTTTCCGTGTGTTGTCCATGAGTGGAATAGACTAGATGCATCCATAACTAGCCCGGTATGACAGACTGATTTTGTGAACTTATTAGATGTTATAAATATGCTTAGACAAGTAGATTTTTTTGTAATTATGTTTGTTCAAAGTTCCATTTTTCCTAACCAAGCCTACTTTGAATTTTTTTTTGTATTTATGCTGGTTTCAACTTTCCCTTTCCGGAACCAAACAAAAAAAATTTACGCTTTTTTGTTTTTTATTCAGTTATATATTTCATTCGTTTTATATTTCAGTTGCATATTTCAGTAACATTTTAGCGTAGCGCATTTTAAATTTCAGTCAGGCAAATTTGAGTTTTTCAGTATACTTCAGTATGTTGTATGACTTCATTGTATTAGTTTTTTTTTTTTATATTTCCATGCGGAACAATTGCTGTGTTTACATAGACATGTGCTTATGCCCGTTGTATGAAACTTGGATTTTTGTGTAACCATACGCCCACTTGCTATGATGTCTACATTGAAACTGTTAGTGTTGTAAATGAAGTAAAATATAAATAAAAATAAACAGGACAGATTTCGTGTACAAGGCACTGCTGAGCCACGTCGCTCTAAAGTTGAGCCTACGTTCTATGCATAAGCCATGACTAAAGAAGATAACAACGATTGTCACAATGACCATTTTATCATAAATAAAATTATTTCAAATATTTACCCTTAATTGTTCCTCGGTACTAACACAGATAATAGAATGCATTTAGCAACATGCTACCAGCTTGCCATGTCATTGTGTATCGAAGTATCCGGAACGTTGTAGAACAGCAGCATTTCGGGAATTGCCAAATAATTTCCACTTTGAAATATAATAAAGTGATCAGTGCTTGCTTCATTGGAAGCTGTTTACAACAAAAATGAGCCCCCAGACCCTACATTACAGAGAACTGCGGCTACCATGCACCAATAGCACGTGCGAGCTATATTTGTACGATACCTCCTTATGAGATAAAATATAAGAAATCAAGAATTTGAATCACCATTGTTTAAGAGACTACTCACGTTGCTGGCGTTTGTCGGGTGCCTGTGCATTGACCAGGTATTTCTCACAACTCTTTGACAGCTTCATTAGCACCTTGACTTTCATAGGTGGGGTGCCACAATACAGTCCAACTACAAAAAAGCGAAGTGACTTTACAACACAATTGACATGAAACAACCACTAAAGGCAAGCTAAATATTTTAAAGTTTATTTGAAAATTACCAATCAACATAGAAATTTTCCTTGGTTATAAAGATTGCTTAAAGGAGTACTGACACGAATTTTAAATATGTTCGGGTTGTTGTTCTAAATAAAAACGCGGGTGTCGAGAACCCTAAAAAGAGTGTCGTGATGCTTCAGAATGCATTGAATACATTCTTAATACCGCTAACTTAAAACAGAAATTTTGGTTTCGGTATCGAGAGGGTGGCTTCGCAGTGACGTGTCAAGAGAGGTCTGACGTCACGAGAAGACTGCAACTGGCGATATACTAGCAACAGCTGCCTGTTTGCTGTCAGTCGCATGTGGTTCCCGTAAACAGTGATGAGTGAATTCTTGTCCAGAGACTCTGACAGTGAGTTCTGTGATGTAGGCTGCATGCAGGACGCAAATTTCACAAACCCAGTAAAACTGCGTTGACTTGTCGTGATAATGTCGATTGCGGTGGGGCTGACTTGAAAATGCGGGGCGACGAACTTTGAAGTCAAAGTAAAATATTTTGTACGTGTTGTCTGGCTCCGGTGTGTGGAGAGCGATGACAGCGCACAACATGGAAACGAAAGATGTCCCTTTTGGGGTGCCTCAAAATCATGTCAGTACTCCTTTAACCCTTTACGGCCCGACCCGCACAAACATGTGGATCAATAAAGACGCTCAGCGAATGGAATCTGCCTCACTTTCTGTTTCGTAGCTCTGTGCCACTAAATTGAATGTTTAGGGGATTATATCTGTTTCAGGAGCTCAATAATGTTGGTACCAGAGGGCGAGCAATATTGCAAGAAAGACGCCGTCTCAGCACGTGCGTGCACAGCGGCTCCATCAGAAGTGTCAATCAACGCTCCTTGTTATATATATTGTAACGGGGTGAGAGTGTAGAAGGAAGAAATGTATTTACAAAATATACAGACAGAGATAGAAGCAGCTGCTGCCAGAATGGCGGAACAGCAACAACACGAGCGTTATCTCATTCGTCGTCTTCATCGTCGTTCTGAAGCATTCTTGATTCTTGTGGCTCGTAACACATTACCCCCGCCGCTGATAGCGCCGTCTCGGCGCTCATGAAAGAGCAGAGTCGTGTGCAGGGAAGTATGGCTTGAGGCGGGAGACGAGCACGATGTCAGAAGCGGGTACGGAGGATGACGAACTACTCTCCAGCGGGGCGATCTCGTATGCGACCTCGGTGAGTTGGCGTAACACTGTGTAAGGCTCAGGGTAGCGGGAGAGAAGCTTCGATGACAGTCCAACGTGGCGACGTGGCGGCAAGGTGTCCAAAGAAGGACCAATGAGCCAGGGGAATAGGAAATGACTCTGTGATGGCTGTCGTAGCGGGTTTTCTGAGCCAGCTGGGAGGCAGAAAGATGATCCCGTGCGATCTATCGAGCCTCTTGAGCGCGAGCAGTTACATCACGGGCGTACTCGGTGAGAGTGTACGTAGCTGATGGTAGAAGATTCTCAAAGGGTAACGTGGGATTGCGGCCAAACAACAGATAGAAAGGGGAAAAGCCAGCGGTGTCGTGGCGAGACGAATTGTACGCGAACGTCACATGGGGCAAATGCTATCCCAATCCCGGTGATCTGCTGAAACGTACATGGATAACATTGTAGTCAATGTGCGATTGAGGCGCTCCGTGAGTCCATTTGTTTGCGGGTGGTAGGCAGTGGTGAGCTTCTGACGTGTGGAACACGAACGGAAAATGTCCTCGACGACCTTCGAAAGAAATGAGCAACCACGGTCGGTCAGTAGCTGTCGTGGAGCGCCGTGATGGAGAATAACGTCATGAAGCAAAAAGTCCGCGACGTCAGTGGCACAGCTTGTCGGTAATGCCCGCGTGATTGCGTATCGTGTCGCGAAGTCGGTTGCTACGGCAATCCCTTGTTTCCAGTCAAAGACGTTGGAAACGGTCCAACGAGATCGAGGCCAACGCGGTAGAAGGGGACAGTTGGAATGTCGATAGGTTGAAGAGGACCAGCTGGCGGTAAGGAAGAATGCTTGTAGCGCTGGCAGGAATGACACGCAGTCACGTAGCGCTGCACAGAACGGTAAAGGCCCGGCCAGAAGAACCGATACCGTACGCGGTCATGCGTGCGGGTTGCTCCGAGATGTCCAGCGGTGGGGGGCGTCATGAAGCTGGCCATGAACAGTGGAACGGAGTGTTGTAGGAACTACTAGTAGCGGCTCGGGGCCCTCGGAACTGGTGTTGCGTCGGTAAAGAATGCCATCCTTGAGCACGAACAAATGAAGCGAAGGGTCCGCGTGATGTAAACGTAGGCGGTGGATCATAGACCGCAAGTGGTCATCACAGAGTTTTTCGTTGCGTATGTCGGCGAAATCGGATATGGCGAAGACACAGGTGTCGGAATCATGCGCTGACAAGTCGGGAGGATCCACTGGATGACGGGATAGGCAGTCGGCATCCTTGTGCATTCGGCCAGACTTGTATGTCCCGTCAAAGCTGTACTCCTGAAGTTTCAAAGCCCAGCGTCCAAGCCGTCCAGGGGAATCTTTGAGGGACGACAACCAGCAGAGCGCAGGGTGGTCCGTAATTACCGAAAAGGTGCGGCCAAACAAGTATGGTCGAAATTTTCCGACGGCCCAAACTAGTGCGAGTCACTCACGCTCAGTGATGGAAATGTTGCACTCTGAAGGAGAGAGGAGGCGACTAGCGTAGGCTATGACTCGATCCTGTCCTTGTTGCCGCTGTGCGAGAACAGCGCCGATGCCATGGCCGCTGGCATCGGTGCGAACTTCAGTTGGGGCCGACGGGTCAAAATGGGCCAAGATGGGAGGCGAGGTAAGAATTGTTGTAAGTGTACGGAAGGCAGTTGCTTGTTCGGTACCCCGGTATAACGACACGTTCTTTTTGAGGAGTTCCGTGAGAGGACGGGCAATGTCGGCGAAATTCTTAACAAAACGACGAAAGTAAGAGCACAGGCCAACAAAGCTCCGTACATCTTTCGCGGAACGTGGAATCAGAAAATCTTTAACGACTCGAATTTTCTCTGGGATCAGGTTGGACGCCTCGAGTACTGACAAGGTGGCCAAGCACAGTGATTTCTGGGTGGCCAAAATGGCATTTAGAAGTGTTCAGTTGAAGGCCTGCGGCTCTGAAAACTTCAAGAACAGCTGACAGGCGGCTAAGGTGGCTTTCGATGTGGGCGCGAATACGATGACGTCATCCAGATAGCAGAGACACGTTGACCATTTGTATCCACGAAGGAGAGAATGCATCCTTCTTTCAAATGTAGCCGGGGCGTTACACAAACAGAACGGCATAACTTTAAACTGGAAAAGTCCGTCCGGTGTAACGAATGCTGTCTTTTCGCGGTCTTGATGGTGGACAGAAATCTGCCAATATCCCGATCTCAGATCAATAGATGAGAAGTAGGCGGACCCGTGTAGGCAGTCGAGAGTGTCGTCTTTTCGCCGCAGTGGGTAGACGTCCTTGCGTGTCACTTTGTTTAAGTGACGATAGTCTACGCAGAAACGCCAGCTGGCGTCGTCCTTCTTTACTAACACGACCGGTGACGCCCATGGGCTGCAGCATGGTTCGATGACCTCTTTTGTGAGCATTTTTTCCACTTCACGCTGTATGACTTGGCGCTCAGCATGGGACACGCGATAAGGACGTCGTCGAATTGGGCTGGCATCTCCAGTGTTCATCTTATGGGTGACTAGGTGTGTCTGATCCAAAGGGCGGCCATCAAAATCAAAGATGTCGCGGTAAGATTTAAGCAGGTGGCGGATATCTGCTTTCTGTTCAGGAAGGAGGTCTGTGGCAATCATCTTGTCAATGTTGTCGTCGGCTGTGCTTGTTGGAGGAGAGGATCGAGCAGAGGACAAACAAGCGTCGGCAGCGAACGCAGAAATAACATCTTCGATAGAAGCGACATTGTCATGCCAGATAGAAAGTCCACGCCGAGGATAAGTTCATGGGAGCATTTCTCGAGCACTGCAAACAGGACGGTTGTGAAGCGGTCAGCAACATTTATACGCGCGGAGCACATCCCAAGCACGGGGAGCGTCCCACCATTGGCGACTTGGACAAGGAGTAGCGTGGGGGGGCGTTAAAACTTTCTTAAGGCGGCGACGAAGCTCGGAATTCATCACCGATATGTGAGCCCCTGTATCGACAAGAGCAACAACGGGCGCACCATCCACTTTAACATCAATTAGGTTGCGTCTAGTCTGTAGCGTGGTCAGAGGATGTGGTGGCCAAGTGGTCGATGCAGCGTCACCTCCGGGAGCTGCATCGTCTAGTTTTCCCGAGGCAGGCGATCAGTCGGCGACGTTGGACGGTGAAAGAGGCGCGAGCGACACGATGGGCGACGGGTCGGCGACGAACGCGACTGACGACCATGTGGGGATAGTGAATGCGGACGATACGGCATGGAAGGAACGCCGTCGCTGGCGGCTGCAGATGGCTCGTCGTAAGGTTGGAAGCGTCCGTGGTCAATCCCGGTGCGACGGTTGTACCCATAGGGTCCCTGATGCCAATACCACCGGTTGCTGCAATGGCGGGGCACGTGACCAATACGATGGCAGTTAAAGCAGATGGGGCGGTCATCGGGAGTCCTCCAATCGGCGGGATTACGAGGGCGCATCGGAAGGTTCTGACCTTGGGCATATTGACGTGAGGGTCGACGGCGGTCCATCGGTCGGGAGGGTGCTGCAGTGCATTCAGAACCCAGGCCAGCGTTGGAAAGCTCCTGACGAACGATAGCATGCACAAGTGGTACCATCTGGGAGCTAGAGTCACAGGCGCGGGAGCATGTGGAAGTTGGAGCCATTGCATCAAGTTCCCGGGGGACTATCTTCGTCACGTGCTCTGTAGTTAGCGGCGCCTGGACGACAGGTACGTCTTCACACGACCATGTTTGCTGCCGTATTCGGAAGTCGAGCAAAATGGTGGGCGATTGGTCGAATTTTTGCGGCCTCAAAACGTTAACACTCCTTGATTATTGCGTCCATGGTGCCACAGTCCTTATATATGAGAAGGTGGAACGCATCATCTGCAATGCCTTTTAATATGTGCCCTACTTTCTCGGTTTCATCCATGCCGCTGTCTGCTTTGCGGCAAAGGGCAAGCACGTCCTGTATGTACGTCAGGTACGACTCTGTCGACGTTTGTGCTCGAGTTGCCAACTCCTTCTTGGCCGCTGCCTATCTGCCCGCCGACTGACCGAAAAGGTCACGCATCTTTTCCTTGCATACGTCCCAGCTTCCAATTTCTACTTCGCAGTACTGTGCGATATCAGTGCACGTTAAAGAACACCAGATGGTCAAAATTTCCGGAGCCCTCCACTACGGCGTCTCTCATAATCATATCGTGGTTTTGGGACGTTAAACCCCACAAATTATTTAATTTCTTCTTCGTGGTTCTCGAACCACACTTTGGCTGTTCCTTTTCAGTAGAACAAGATGTTCGCCAACATAAGCGTGTCGTCCCAGTGATAATTCTCGCTTGTACGTTCGTACAGCGGCAGCCAGTCTTCAATATCGACATTGTCAGTGCCACAGAACGTACCAGGATCCTTTACCTGAGGCAGGACAACGGTTGTTCTGGTCGCTTAGCGGGAGCCAACCCCTCTTCTGCCATCGCGGGAAAAGCCAAGCGTCGGCCACTGCGGAGTTCCGTTGTATCGTGTCAGTACCCCGCACCACCATCAAATGTCACGGGGTGAGAGTGTAGAAGGAAGAAATGTATTTACAAAATATACAGACAGAGATAGAAGCAGCTGCTGCCAGAATGGCGGAACAGCAACAACACGAGCGTTATCTCATTCGTCGTCTTCATCGTCGTTCTGAAGCATTCTTGATTCTTGTGGCTCGTAACAATATTTTTTCGGGAGTGTATGCATATGAAAGCAATATTAAGACTTGAAAAAACATGCGTCGCTAAAAAATTTACCCCTTCTTACCACACATGCTGTTTACTCACGCGTGAAAAAGTGACCCGAACGTTTGTGCGGGCTGGGCTTTTGTCCTCGTTAACTGCGTCACAGAGCGGCACAGGTTGGCTCGTTCGTGCGCTGTTCCGCCTGCCCATTTGGTTCTTTTATTGTGAATAACTTTCTTGGCATCCTATTGGCACTTGTTCGGTTGGTGTTTCGTGATGTTTTTATATATGTGAAGTTGGCGACGTGAAGTGACGTTCCGTGAATTGTGATCAGTGTTTACGCAGAAAATAATTGTGAATATCTGTTACAACATCCATTATATTTAAAACTATTATATTGTAGTTGAAGAAAAACAGCGCACTGAAAAAACGAAGACAAAGAAGAGATGGAACACACACAGCGCAGTGGGTGTTCCACCTCTTCTTTGTCTTCGTGTTTTCGGAGCGCTGTTTTTCTTCAAATATGAATACGCACCAACTCGCCCAACTTCGTATTTTGTTCCGGTATTATATTGTACATTGCCTCTCATATTGATTTTGAGTATCGCCACTAAATTTATAAGGATGATAAATCACAGAAAGTGTTAAAATTGTAAAATTTACCTAACTTGAAAAACCAACTCTCTGGGCGCTGAATTTTTTCCACATGCAGATTTTCAAACAAGCGAATGAAGATTACATAGAAGAGATGTTCAGGCTCGTTACGTCTTGCCTCAGAATTAGTTAGGGACAACGTTGACGAACTGACATATTCTAACTTGTGATTGGAGCCAACTAAGTGATGAAAACTGGAGTGAGGAAGGCGAGTTCTTGAGCAGTCGCGTCCGTATTAACTCGGTCAGGTGACCACTCCCCATATCCTTTCAGTTTCAATAAAAGTGATGCCTTTTAACAGAAGACACATTAGGTAACAAAGCGTGACCTCCTGGAGGCGGTGAGACAGCCCACGTTCCTGTTGACGTCAAGGCTGCTTTGCTGACCTTTTCCCACTAATTTAACACAATGATTTTTGAGGTCACTGCTGACAAAACGACAATGTTCCTTAGTTTTAGACGTTGAAAACTTTGCAAGCAAATATGCAAAAGATCAAGCAGCTTTAGGTATAGACCTGATCATGGGCTGCATCGAAGCTCTGAGGAACTTTGCTCGTCACCAGGCGCCCAAGAATTGAAAACAGCAAGAAAAATGCGCCACAAGAACAATTTCTAGACAACTCTCCTGGAGTGAAAAAGGCACCCTGTATAGACAAGCGCTTGGACTGAGCTGTACCAGTAGCAATCAGTATATAGCTTAACATTGGCAAGTCAGTGCAGGCTGTCACGTGTAACTTCTTGCACAGGGACGCGTTGTATGAAGTGCAACTTATAGCTCTTCCTCAGAAGTCACAGAAAAACACTTTAAAATGTTGGATTCGCAGCGCTCAACACTTATTCTTTGCTTTTTCTTGGCCGTTATGAATGTATTTGTCACTGCAGTCAATCACATGAATCAAATCCCAGTCCACACATATGTGCGGGTCTGTTTTCTGGGTAAAATACTCCGATTATTCCAGTCTCACATTTGAAAGCTTTATTACAAAAGAACAAATAATAAGAAATTTTCAGCAAGTTAGGAATTTCTCTTATATTTTTCTAGGACAGGAAAGGGTTAATGCGGTGAGTTTTGCTATGTGGAGTGTTAAAAGTGAAGCACATTGAAGTGCGATATGTATAATTTAAAATGCAGTTTTCTTATTCGTTGTGTTTTTCTGAAGCAATAAAAAAACCATGTTTTTATTGCTCTTTATTTGTGCTTCATGCACACTGTATCAGAAATAGTCGTTTGTCTGGTACACTGAGGCTGCATTTTATGTGCCAATTTTTGTCACGAAAATCAAGCTTTTGAGCTCACTAATGCTCCACATTAAACGGTAAGATGCACCACGCAAAACTAGCGTAATAATGAGTTGATATTGTTGCCATTTTGTGTTCAACCATTTACCAGATAGTTAAATCTAAATAAACATTATAGTACATTCATTAAAATCTGAGGTCACAAAGAGCAAAACTGGTAAAAAGCTAAAAGAGCACCTTGATTTGCAGATTGCGCGTTGAAGGCTTTCTCAGGAGTATGAAGTATCATCATAAATTAAGCCAGGCACTAGCTCACACAATTTTAATGAGCTTGCTACTTTGCTGCTTACTTTTCTGACAAATATTTAACAGGAGGCCCAACTATGTACACATTGGAACGTACAAATTTCTGAGCTAGCACTGCACTTAATGTTCTGTGCACGTTAGCTCACCGAACATTTCAACAGTGTCGAAATGCATGGCACGCTTCACTATGCCAGGATTTTTTTTCGTGAAATCCTCTCACACGTTGTTACACTTTATTTGACATAATTTATGGAGTTTAGCGAAATACAAATACAATATTATCAAGCCCGATGCGGAGGGGGGACTCCCCACATAAAAGTAACCTTCTGAACTTTTCTAGTCATGCGTAAATTTAAGCGCGTTGTTACAATGCGGCCACTGTGGCCGGCAATCGAACCAGCACTCGCGAATTTATTGGCCTGGTATGCAACCTGCTAAACTAGCGCGGAAGTTTTACCTTTTTCACAGGCTACAAGCTTAGCAGGACAATCTTTTCGGAGCGCAGTTACTAATGTTTAAGCTCTCGGTATCGCTATTTAAGACACATATTCTACACAGCTTTTATAAAAGGATACAAACCCTAAAAAATTTCTGGTGCTTCAAGTTACCATTCGCTTAGACACTTTTCGAAATGCAATTCATTTTACTAAATGCAACGCAGCGAATATCGCAAAAAAGACGCTGGTGCATCAATTGTCTTTGAATACGCAGAATATCGGAGTTGAGCTGGAGCCTAAATGCTCCTCCTTAAATTTCACAACACGGAGATATGAAGCACTATAAAAGATTGCATGCTCTGCTCACTGTGATATTAGGCAATATATTTAATAGTTGAAAACTGTGCCGACGAAATCACCCTCCAAAAGCAAATATTTTCTTACTATAAGATGGCCATCACTTCTGAAATCGTCCTCTCCAAGTGTCATGACCACAGCGAATGCATTTTCAATAGAAGGAATCGCACAACTTTAGCTAATCTACTGCCCCGATAAGACAACTCGGGGAGGGGGGAGAGGTTGGCGTTATAAATGAGATCCTCACTTCTTTGATCCAGTGATCACTGGACTGGAGATCTCATTCCAGTGATGAACCATTTAACACTGGAAAGAGACAAAATCAACTGACCATAGAATTTGGTATGTTGATGTTTGTAAAGAACTCTTCTGAGATAGCGAACATGAAAAAAAGTTCACGTTTGTTCGAAGGACTCCTCCAAGAGCTAAACTTACCGGATCCAGATGCAAGAAGGAGCAGAACTCTTCGCGCTGCCCTCCTCAATGCATCTGACATCTCTTATGAAACACAAGTACGCTAAATACAATGCGCGCGAAAACAGAACCCAACAACCCAAACAATATATGGGGCAGCTCGAAGACAAATTGCTGGATAGATGCACATTTAAACCACACAATTATATCCATAATGGCGCCGCATTTCCCATCTGGCAGCGCGGAGAGACGCATTCTTTCTCAAAATCAGGTTTGATCACATCAATCAGCTGTCTTTCCATCACGTTAATATTGCCACCTGTAATAGTGCCTGACGTGCATATGCAGAGGCACAGGCCACGGAAGAAGTGCGTGCGCTATTCCCTCTCGAGAGCATGTCCAAGCGACACTTCTGTCAAGAGCCCTGCTGCTCTACCTCTACGTCCAATAAACCCCGCCTGGACCTCTATAGTGACCTGACAAGTGGTGGTAGTGTGGCGTAGCCCGCACGGATGCTGCAGACCCCTCCAGAGAATCTTTATACAAGCCCAGTGCTAGTGAACACACGTGTTCAAGGGCCAGCTGCAGTATCAGGGGATTACCTCCGGACGCTGACATTAAGGTTACACCACTTGAACCGGTATGACCAGCACTCCCGTTCAGACCACCGCAACCGGTATGGAAAGCACTACGGTGAACCGCTACACACTTCAGAGCCCACGTGTTCCAAAGCCGTTCCACGGCACCGAGCTCGAAGATGTTGAAGACTGGTTGGTCGACTTCAAGCGCGTGGCTGCCTTGAACGACTGGGAGGACGCGGCCAAACTACGACGGGTGTACTTCTATTTGTAGGACGGAGCACGTACCTGGCACACGAACCGTGAGGAACAATTGACGTCGTGGCGCGAATTCCCCTGTCAGCTGCTGGACACTTACACCAGTGCTGGTAGCCACGAAGGAGCGGAACGAGCGATCCAGGCCTGCATCCAGATGCCTAATGAAACCGACACGATCTACGTATAAGATATGACGCGCCTGTTCACACGAGCTGATGCCAGAGTGGCGGAGGAGAAGTTGTGTCACCTGATGCGAAGAGTCAGGGAGAAGCTTTTTGCCGGTCTTGTACTTCGCCCTCCGAACACGTTCGCAGAGTTCTTGTCCGAGGCGGTCACAATGAACAAGATCCTTCAGCATTCATCCACCCTCTGTGAGCGGCAAATCAACAGCACATCCGCTACTGAGGTTTTCACGGCTATCGGCAGCAACACCGAGTGTCTCCGATAATTTATCCGCTCAACAGTGCACGAGAAGTTGAAAAAGGCCGCCGCACCAACACTCCTTACGGCAAGCTCCATTGCAAGTATTATATAGGACGAGATACACCAGGCGCTCCGTGAACCTTTGACCGTAGAAGCACCATCTGGATACCGGCTTGCGACCTACACGGAAGCCTTGAAGCACCCCGCGTCTTCTCCCCCACCGTTCGTTCCTGCACCTCCTGCGGTTTCACTTCATATAGTACTATGAAGATACGCGTCCTTCGCCAGCTTTCGTGTATGCCGTTCCTGTTGCACATCGTTCGGAGCCGGTACGTTACCTCGATGATAGACGCCTGTCCTCTCGGAAATCCGACGTTTGGCGCACTCCAGACCAGAGACCTTTGTGCTTCCACTGCGGTGAAGCACATCGTTTGTTTGTAGTGTCCATACCGTCGCCTCGGGCTGCGGGGCTTCTTTGCATATGCGCTGCCTCCCCGGTGTCGCATGACCTTCTCAGCCGACTGAGTAGTCGACGAGCATGACGATCAACGGCGTCCCGACGTTCTTCGTGTTTCCGCTGAGAGTGTTATGTTGGCGTCACATGCTATGGATTGCGAAATGGTGAAGCGGTCGCAGAAAGTAACTTGGACCACCTACTGACACAAGGTGTTTGCGCAGCTCGGAGTATCATACAGCTTTGCGATGGCCGATATCAGTTGCTTGTTTGCGCAGCTCTGAGTATCATACAGCCTTGCGATTGCCGATCTCAGTTCCTTGTAACAAATTTCACTAACGAACATTGACACTTTTTACGTGTTACTGCATTAGCGTTTGAAGACAACATAGCAAACGTTCTAGATCTGCTTCACATCTCAAGCAGTGGAGACCGCTGACACGCCGCTGGGTAATATCGATATATGTCCTGACGTGTCGTCCGATAACAGGACAGCACTGCGGAAGCTTTTGCTTCAATCCTAGTCATGCTCTGCCAGTTCTTATAAGGTGCGTTAGACATCTATCACTCGGCACAGGATCAGGACGTATGACGACGCACACCCGATACACCAGCAGCCTTACCACTTGTCAACGAAAGAACGCGAAGTTATTCTTACGCAAGTGCGCGAAACGCTTGACGACGGAATCAGCGAGTCTTCCAACAGTGCTCGGTTCTCTCCGGTCGTCTTAGTCGTGAAGAATGATGGAACGCTGCGCCTTTGCGTCGACTACCAGAAGCTGGACAACGTGACTAAAGAGGACGCGTACCCGGTTCCACGTATCGACGACTTGTTAGATAGACTACGCATTGCCCACTATTCTTCCTCTCTGGATTTAAAAAGCGGCAACTATCAGATCGAGGTATACAAGAGAGGCCACGAGAAAACGGTCTTTGTGACCCCCGACGGCCTCTATGAATTTCGAGTCCGTCCTTTTGGCTTGAGTTCAGAACCGGCAACTTTCCGGCGAATAATGGGCACTGTACTCATTGGGCTGGAATGGAAGACTTGTCTTGTGTTCCTTGATAATGTAGTCTTTTTCTGAAACGCTGGAACAAAATCTTCACCACCTGCGGAGTGTGCTAGAGGCTACTCGATCGGCAGATCTCACACTGAAACCAGAAAAGTCTCACTTTGGTTATGATGACCTCAAATTGCTCGGCCATGTAGTGAGCGCCAGAGGTGTCCGACCCGATGCTGATAAGCTTACCGCTGTGGCCACATTTCCAGCTCCTACCAAAAAAAAAAACGCTGTCCGACGCTTGCAGGGCTTGTCCGCTTATTATCGACGATTTCTTGAAGGCTTGTAGAAAATAGCGTTACCCTTGACTCGCCTTACGAGAGACGACACGCCATTTGTCTGAGATAATGAGCAACAAGCAGCTTTTGCCGAACTACGACACAACATGCAGCCAGCACCCGTTCTTGCACATTTTGACATTGTGACGATGATGCTGAGACAGAAGTGCATACTGACGCCAGTAACATCGTCCTCGGCGTAGTGCTCGTCCAGCATCAGCAGACAGAGGAAAGACTAATAGCCTATGCCAGCCGCTCACTGTCCCTTGCCGAGGCGAAGTACTCGAACACAAAAAATGAGTATCTGACTGTTGTATGGGCGATCACCGAGTTTCGCCCTTACCACTGTGGTCGTCCATTCAAAGTGGTGACGGACGATCATGCTCTCTGTTGGTTGGCGAACATACGTGATCCCTCAGGACGACTGGCCCGGTGGAGCTTGCGCCTACAGGAATTCGAAGTAACCATCGTCTATAAGTCTGGCCAGAAGCACCAAGACGCTGACCCACAATCACGTGCACCCATTGCTCCCATCAGTCGGGAAGCAGAAGACGACGACGGTTTCCTAGGTGCCCTCAGCTCATCGGACTTGAGCAGACGGCAGCGAGACGACGGCAGATTAGACCGATCATCGATTATTTAGAGCGTCGTTGCGCAGTCATACCGTGCCATCTATCTCGCATGTTCACATCTGTCTTCGGGACAACGTCCTGTAAGAAAAACACCCGTTCTACGAGCGGCGCCTACCTGCTCGTGGTTCCGAGGGACATGCGGGACGACGTCCTTTTCTCTTAACAAGACGAGCCCACATCTGGCAACCTAGCGAACACTCGCCAGAGTAGGTGAGATGTACTATTGGCCCGAAGTGTCGGCAAACGTGAAGCAGTATGTCAAAAGATGTCGTCAATGCCAGCGTTGAAAGTCGCCATCCTGCAAGCCGGCTAGATTACTTCAACCAAATGACCAACTTCACAAGCTATTTGACCAAGTCGGCATGGACCTCGTTTTTTTTTTCGCTGTCTACCAACGTCAACAAATGGTTATTGTCGCTACTGACTATTTGAGACGCTTTCCCGAGACACTATTCCGTCTTCGCCATGGCCGCCATGTTCAGACGATGTTGGACGCTATGCTTCCTGTCACAATGCTGATCGTGTAACAAGTGACACCGAAGACTTCGCCGAGCGTGCCGAGGAAGCTCGCGAGCTCGCGCTGCTGCACATCGGTATGCAGCAACAGGCAGATGCACGACGCTACAACACCCGCCACCAAGACGTGCCCTGCTGTCCAGGTGACCAAGTTTGGGCGTGGACCCCAGTTCTTTGCCGTGGCCTCTCGGAAAAGCTCCTAAGCCGGTACTTCGGACCGTATAAAGTGCTACGCTGCGTGAGTGACGTGAACTATAAAGTGATTCCGGACAGTGGGTCGTCAACACAAACACAACGAAGACAACCGAGCTCTTAAATAGCTCATGTCGAGCGCATGAAGCTTTATTATGCGCGTTCATAATTCCTCCTGCTGTTCATTCATATTTTTTGCTACCTACTGATGCCTCCTAATCGTTCATTGACTGAGTTGGCTCAGCATTTCATGTTTTCTGTCCTTTCGCGCTGTCTAAGCTGCTTGATTCTCTCTTTTTTTCTTACACCTGCCTTGCAGCATCAAGGCGTGCTGTTTTTCGCGGAGGAGGGAATAATGCCACCTCTAGTAGTGGGTGATATCTATATGCAGAGGCACATACCACGAACGAAGTGCGAGTGCTATTCCCTCTCGAGAGCACGGCCAAGCGACGCGTCTGGCAAGAGCCGTGCTGCTGTACCTCTATGTCCAATAAAACCCGCGTGGACTTCTAAAGCGACGTGACAATATTACTTGCTAATAAACTAGGCACTGCAAACAGGAATCTTTTATAATCAACCACTACGTTTTAAAAAGGTATGTTCCTCAGGATTCGACTTCACTACAGCCAAACTTTCTCGATGGCCTTCAGAAAAAAATACATCTACCTGAAGCTCTTGACAATGCTATAAAACACGTTGATGGCATCGATTGCAACAACCCTTTAATTCGAGACAAGGACATTGATGAATCAAGCTTCTGACAAACTCCGCATCGGTGTCAAACATTAACAGCATCCTTCATGCGTACTACAAGTTGCTATTTCTGAGCGATTCCTCAAGTGTTGCATAAGGTACATTAATTTGTGCGACCAACTAGCACCATCAAAGGTTCCTCCCGCTGCTTATCCTGGCATCAATCCATACCTCAACTGCTTACGGCCACCACTTATTTGAGCAACCCAGCTTTAAACCATAACTTCAATGCAAAACAGAATTTTCGCTGTCAGTAGTCGATCTGTTTACACACTGGAACTCTCCACCTGCAAACGTCAACACGTGGACTTAACTGTGCTTCATTAACCCGAAGTAACTTACCACAAACCTTCGTAATCTACCTCTATTTAGGCACCCTTGTGCTTGAAAGTCCGTCGCAAACTGACCCCATGCAAGCTTCATGTCGGTTAAGGAATCACGTTAGCATGTGTAATAGTGCGTTTCAGAAGAGGAAGGTAACCTGGCGTCAAGTAATGCGAATTGCGTTATGATTTGGTCGTTGAATGTGTCCAACCCATTATCAAATGCTCAGACAATTTCACATTGTCGTCAGCAGCATCATCAACGAAGTGCACATAATGCGTTACAGCTGCGTTGCGGGTACCACGCTTCTCCGAAGAATGAAGACAACTAGTGGAATTGTGCACGCCTCCCTACTTAACGAAAACTACGGCGATTTATGGCGTAGTGGGTACCATGCAAGTGTACCTGTAGTAGTTTCCCCAGAAGCGTTTAGAAAGAGCTATAGAAAGCCGCTCTTCCAGATTTTGCGCTGACGGTGCTGCGCGTTCCGCGCGGGCCTGGCGTTTTTATTGCGATAGCAATTATATGGACACTCGCGGCTGGTTTTCGCCGTCGGCGTCGGCGTCATTTGCCGTATATGTATATGTATATATATAACCGGGCCCGCCCGTCATTCGTGAGCGTGAAAAGACGCGAGCGGGGGGGGGGGGGGGTCCCTCGAGCGACCTTCAATTTTACGAGCGGGGCGCGCGCGTTATCTCCCCTTCTCGGCGGCCGACAGTGGGCGGGGGGGGGGGGGGGGGACGTTCGATTTTACGAGCGCGGGCGCGGGCGCGCGCTTTATCTCCCCTTCACATCTCCCCTTCTCGGCGGCCGGGCCGGCGTACCCTTCTACGTGCTGCGCTCTCAACGCGAAGAGAATTCTCTTAAACAAGCGTTTTCTAGAGTTGCGTGAGTTCGGATCCAAAAAGAGTTAGCTGCCAGCCTCACTTCGTATAACATTACAATTTTTGCTATCGCATTCATTGCTTCACCCTTGCGGTGAAACTGACTTTTTTTTATTTCACTAAGCGTTGCTAACTGGATCGGCGCGTTTTTGTAAATGGTGCAGTTCTGCGCACATTGAGAGTTCTGCGCACATTAAGGGTACCTTAAGGTCTGACTCTCGTCAGCCCTCACATTAGAGGACAGGCGACAGTTTCATCGAAAATAATTGCAAGGTTCCGCGCCGTTACGTGAATATTATACGTAGCGCATTCCTCCACTCACGACTGCAGACAGGATGTTTACTAGGCTATTATAAAAACGGTGTCAAAACTTGAACCACAATTGACGATAACGCAACAAGACGCCTGCATCATAAGGAGTAGGTATGTTGTGTTTCTTACTTTTTTTTCTAAATTAGATGGCGAGCGCTGCAGCCACAAATGACATTGCACTGAGATCACGCCTGCATGGCATCTTTTTCCAAAGCAGTTTCGCTGAAAACACCGTGAAGCTAGCGTTTCTTTCGGCGTGTAACTAAGTACTGTCGTGATCACAACCTAATACTGATCACTGTGTAGACGCATTTCACGCCTTTTTTAAAAAAGTGCGAATGCACTTCTTAAAGGAGCAGTGACATCAACTTTACGCATGTCGCGTTTTTTGCGTCAACGTGTAGTTATCGATCCCCTAGTAACGATTCGGTACCTATAATGCAACAGAGGGACGAATTAATATATCTAATAATGATTAGTATGACCAGTATCGAACGCAATTCAAAACGGGAACAAAGCGCGCCAATTTTTAGCGCTGCCAACGCTGCCAAGCGGCCACCTCCCGCGGTCACGCCCCATCTGATCACGTGGCCGCACGAAATGGTGACGCGAGTTTCAGCTGACATTTCGTCTGCTCGGCGCGCACGTGTAAGCATGTGTTAGCCACCCCCCATCGTCGTCGCCGCCGTCAAGAGCGTCCACAAGCGACGATGAAAACACTGAGGAATGTGGAATCGCTGCGATTTGCGGCGTGGTGAATCATTTACGGTTCGATCCTCTTCAGAGTAGTGATTCTGATATCGACGCCCGACCCAGCAGCGAAGAGGAGGCAGCTGGAGACGCGCGCTTGGGCCATGCTGGCTGGCAAGACATATCACAACTACGCATATGAACGCTGCGTGCGTGTTACTTCTTTGAAATGATATTTCTCTGAACCATACGTTCCGTACTGGTGCACTTTGATCGGTTACTGTCACGTTTGCGTCTACCTAAGCATAACCAATGTGTCGTAAACACTGGTCAGCTAGTGAATGTTACCATATGTGTCAATTGTAATGTATACTGCTCATAGACTGAAACGCGACAAAAAAAAAGTGAAACGCGGAGGCCTGGCGTTTTGATTCCGTGAGCGCGTTGTGGGGGGTAGCGTTTCGCAATGGCGCGCCATACTTTTCGCTTTTTCTCGTATTTGAAGAGCATGATTGCAGCGCACAACGGTTCCACGGCATGCTGGCACGTAATGCGATGGAGATCGTAGCTTCGAATAATCACATTCGCGCTCAAGACTCCACGACAGTCCACCCGAAGCGGCACAACGAAAACGCAGGATTCACACGAACGCGCTGCACGAACCAGGCAAAACAAAACAAGCGACGCCGTTGCCAGGCAGCCTGGCGTCGCCACCAGGCGGTACCACAAGTAGGCACCACGAGGAAAACATTAAACTTGTCGACGTCAGCGTTGCTCGCGCATCGTCACTCAGCGCCCTGAGGCGTGGCCTAGACGCTAGCTGAACACGTCAAAATAGTGTCGATGTTGCATGGCACGAACGCGCAGTTGAGCCTTTGCCTGCTCTTTGCGCTCGATTTGAAATTTGGTGTCACTGCTCCTTTAAGCGACCCCGAAAACTCCGCCGGCATCCGCGCTCCTCCTCCTCTCCCCTAGCAACGGCGCGAGGAGCGGAGAGGAGCGTCTGTAGCAACGGCGCAGCGACGTCACGCCCCACGTGACTGCGCGCGCTCCGCCCTCCGCTCCGTGGCTGCGCGCGCCGCGCCGGCTCCTCGCACCCTCTCCGCGCCGTGACGTCACGGCGCCATGCAGCTGGTGTGCCTCTCCCCCCGTTAGGTTTACTCACCCTCGGCCGCCGCCTCTCCCCTCGCCCTGACAGCTCCCTCCTCGCCCGGCGCGTGCTCTCTCGCTGCCGTCTCCTTCGCTCGGCTCTGCAGTTTAGTCGCGCGCGCCCCCCTCATAGCATCACCCCGTGCTTCGCACTTCCTCATACTCCCCTTCGGGGAAATGCGGGGTTTTTCTTTTTGTTGGATGACTGTCTTTCCTTCACCCTTCGCACCACTTCAAGTAGTTTAGTAATGCCTCTGCTTCACGTGCAGTTTTCAAACGAAACCTGTTATGGCGATTTATGGCAAAGTGGGTACCATGCAAGTGTACCTACAGTAGTTTCTCCCAAGAGCGTTTAGAAAAGGCTATAGAAAGCCCGCTGTTCTAGCTTTCGTTCTGACCGTGCTGCGCGGTCCGAGCTGGCCTGGCGGTTTTGGTGGCGGCGATTTTATACCGGAAATCCCGATGCCTTGAGCGTACAGAAATGCGGCCCTCGAACGTTCGTCGGCCACATGGGTATTTTTATGCACCAATTTTCATGAAGTGATGCTTTCTAGATTGCGGGCTTGCCGGCGATCAATCCAAAAGATACCATATCCTGATACAAGAGACAGCGAAGCTTTTTGCGCTCACCTCTCCGACGCATCTTAATTCCCATACGGAAGCTCCAAGGCGTATAACAGCCGACATTGTGCTGTTTACTAATGATGGTCGCCTCAGGTTTCTGCAGAGACGTGAGGACATCGGTGGACTTCACAAAACTGAATCACCGTGCTCCGAGAGAATGTCATTCGCGGCGCCTGATGCCGGACTTGTTGGCGGTTTTAGATGCTGGAGGCTAGGTCTTGAATTTGCCAAATTGAGCAGCCTGTTGCAATTTTCGAGCAAGTTGGCGAATAAACTCACCACATTCATCAGCAGTTTTCGGCGACATTTCTTAAAACAGTTTCTGTTTCGAATGGCATCCGATGTTGAACACTTCAAGAGACAAAGCGCATGTACATCACAAGCCATCAACACGGCCCTCAGCCGTTTGTATGATACCCTTATTAGGAGGTTGAACGAATCAACAATGAACTACAGTTTCAGCTGCTCGTCGAGGCTAAACTGATATTGAAATAAAAATTTCGTTCTATGCCACGACGGAATATGACCCGACGAATAGAACATATCAATGAACGCATTTTGGAAATGGTGGTCCCAAGAAACAGGACTGAGGTGCAGATAATTTAGGAATGGCTACGTTGCTTGCCAGATTAGAATGCTCCATGACAGCAGACCATTAGCACACGACAAATGCTTCTCTAATCTCGTCTGGCCATGGAATCTGGCCAGGAGACGTTGAATCAGCGGAAACAATCGTCTGTACATCTTGATCCTCGTTTAGAGTTGCACCATTAACCTGGGGAAAAGAAAGCTCTATAATAACTGGCTTGTTCAAAATTGCTCGCATGAACTAGACGCGCAGCTCTGAAATTCAAAGAGGGTATTTCTTTCATTTTTCCGGCGCGGTAAAAATGGCGGTGCAATGGAAGATTAGCTACAATACAAGAGCTGACCTTTAAAAAAATAATTTTATTAGAACGACAAATATAAAGCAGAAACAGCGCAAAAAAAGGAAAACTGAGGAGGCGCACAATTGTTCAATAGTCATATGAGCCAGACAAGATAACTCCATCGATAGCGCTCGCGCACCTGTCAGGCACCTTCTTTATCAATTATACCTCTATCCTTACCTTGCTCTCTGATCAGAGTGCCAGCAGAAATAAAAACTTTTTTGATTTCCAGTGCTTCTAAACTTTTATTCATTGTCCCGTCCATTGTGCTGTGAAAATGAGCGTATACCAACTAGACCACATCTCGGCGCTTCTTCAGGTATTGCTTTAGCCGGGCACATGAAAAATCTTGTGACTGTCCTGTTGGTAACGTGCTGAATCCGGAGACGGGTCATAGGCGGTTGGCACTTATCTTACTTAGAAAAGCGTTGACGGTCTGATGCCGAGATTATACAGACATCATGATGACACGTGCGATACCAGTATGCAGATGTTTTGGGCAGAGGACATAACACCGTAGGCATTTCCCAGAGCACCACTACGAACCACAGCAGCCACAACGCTTTCCAGATTCACGAAAACTTTCACGCTTAAAACATGATAGCATTCCAGTAGGCTTTGACAACGCTGATTCACTCGAGTAACATTGTATTGATTAGATAAATACATTTTATCAAACAGTCTCTGCTTTTGTACAACATCAACAGTTTGCAAAAAAAAAAAAGAATGTCCTTGCAGACAATATTTATTACTCAACGTAAAACTTCTATGAGCAACGGCAGCACCTCATTATAAACTGCTGGTGTCTGCTGTTCACAATGTCCCTCTCTTTTGTCAGAATGAAGTCCTGCAGCTCTTACAAAGACCCTTGCTCTGGCCAGAGATCTTGTCTGGCTACAATAGCAATTTTTCGCCACTGTGCTCCTCTCGCCAAAATACTTCAAGCGTATATTTTGGCTTATATTGTCACGTGGTCGCGGCGTTGATGAAGGAAGCAGTTGGTATGTCCAAGAGGAAACTGTTTATTTGGCCGAACTTGTGGCCGATGAACTAAAAGACTAATTACAACAATACAAACCATCTACTGATAGCGGCGAACACAGCATCGGCCGTCGATATAACTGATCATCGTTGAGACGCGTCGTCTTTTATAGAGCACGCATCGAACTTTCCAGTCTTATCACTGGTGGTCGGGCAAGCTGTAGAATAATGTTGAATTCCAATGGCGGATCGCGAGCGCTCGGCCGAATCGCGAACTGAGCGTGTAGATCCGAGCGGGATTGCTATCGCGAAATCTGTGATTGGAACGCGTGCGCCTCGATGGGAGCAGTCGGTACACGAAAATCTTGCGAGGGGCACGAGAGGGCGCGAGGGCAGTGGCGTACCAACTCGTTCGCGAGTGGGGGGGGGCCAAGCCTTCCTCACTCCGGCGGCCATATATATATATATATATATATATATATATATATATATATATATATATATATATATATATATATATATATATATATATATATATATATATCATAGAGAGAGACACGACAACATTTCATTCGCACTTAATTTCATGTGATCTTACATATAAAGAGATAAAATATGGTTAGCAGCGTTTAATAACATTATCAGGGTTGCCGTTGGTGGCTACTTTGCGCCAGATTGGCTACTTTTGGACCCCGTTGGCAACGAAAATTTCCAGTTGGCGCCATGGCTCTTTTTTAAACTTGATGAGGGTGGCCATTTGGGCTTGTTGGTATGGTTGCATTATAATTGATGGTAGCGCAGGCTAAAGACACGGACAAAAGAAGGCACATTCGAGCGCTGTGGTGTCTCGAATGTGCCTTCTTTTGTCCGTGTCTTTAGCCTGCGCTACCATCAATTATCAATTTTTAAACTTGTGGTTTTACTTATTCAAAATGGTTTTATTTATTCATCAATAGTAAAGACTCTGTTGATAATACCGCTTCTGTTATATTTGGCTAGAAATTCGGCGATAATATCAAATGACATGGCTACTTTGGATACCTTTGGCGTGAGTTCTGGCGCCTTTTCATGTCTACCCAACGGCAACCCTGAACATTATACACAAAGTACAGTCAGTTTTACATAGCATACGCTAAGATAACCAAACTATATGTGTGGCGTTTTTTCTTTTTTCAAAAAGAGCCAAGTGCACTTTAACTGAAACTTAGAAAAACGCACTTTTTTGCTACTGACAACATGGTCGGGCGTGCTCCAACAATTTTTGCTGCAGTGTGTTCCTGTCCCCTGAATACCTCAAATAGATTATGGCTAAAATCTATATAGCCCACTATCGTCGGTATTCAAGAGTAAAATTTGGATTTGGCTCTTATAGATTGGAACATTTCATTTGGGCTTGAATTAGCTCCTAAAAGAAGTCTAAAACGATATGCAATATGCAAAATGAACGATATAGCAATATTTTACGATAAAATTAACACCATCCTTGTCCTTCTCTCGGCACCTTTCTTTGTCGCATGGCCGTAATGGCGATGAGCTAGACTTGAAGAGCAAGTGGTCCTCCCTGGCAAAAGGTGCACTATTCTCGATTGTCGGTAGCGTTTTTTTTTTTTTTTTTTTTTTTTTTTTTTTTTTTTTTTTTTTTTTTTGTTCTTGACATCTACTGAAGCCCTTGAAAAGTGCTCCAGCTCTTCTTTTGAGCTGGTTTTATGCCGGGCCGTTTCGGATCTGCTTTTCTTCAAGGAATAGATCGGTGTCCAATATCTTCATTTCATTTGTCTTCGATTTCACATATACCGTCTTGGAGCGAAAGAAGGACATGATACTGTAGCTCTAAACTCTAAAACAAACAATAAGAAGCAAAAATAGGTAGGACGGTCGGCCTCTTACTCTTTATATTCGACTTTTGCCCCACAACATCAGGTCCATCAGTGTGTGCCAACTCGCCCTAGAAAAACTAGTTCTGGAACGTAAACACGATAGCAAAGCAACTAGGATACAAATGAAACAGATTTGAAGATACCATGTTGCTTGTTTTGCTAACGATTGTTCACGCAGCGCTCGTTTAATAAGTTTGGCTCAGTTTGATTGAAACACATTCAGGATTTGGCTGATTTTTTTTATTAGAAACTTCCTTTTTGATTTCACCTTACGAACAGGACTTGCCCCATTTTTATTCCAACTGTTTTGGAAGTTAAAGATACTTAGGCGCGCTTTACACACCCGTGAAATTTAGCCCACTTTCGGTTTCTGCATTTGGCTCTTTTTGAAAAAAAAAAACGCCACATGTGTTATGTATGTAACAGTATTAAAAACAACACTTTTTATACATTGCCCATACGAGTTTGTGCATGAATACAATATGTCAGTGGCGGCCTCCACAGTAGCTGCGCACGAATATTTGCGTTCTTTTTTATTGTATGTAGGTAGCAGCGACTGCACCTTTTCTTTTTTTCCGTAATTAGTATTACACTCTTTTGTACATATTCAGGTTTCCGTATCTGATATTTTGTCTTGTTTGCTCCTAGTAAGAGTGTTTCTATGGCATTGTTAGTATTACTATTATTAGATTACTATTATTTTTACCACAAGTATTTTTTTTTCTTTTTAAGTAAGAACTTGTGGTATTAGGGACGTAGTACATTCTTTATCCTAGTCGCATTTGTATTTACGACATTGCTCGGAGGGCCTTCCAGCGCCTCCAAGTACATACACCTGCGCAAACGCTTTAAGAACAAATTTTCTTTGAAAAAATGTGGGTCATTATAAGGTTAAACTACGCTGCATTGTTTCCATGCGCATTGGTCGTCCGTTGTTTATGATTGGTCGAAATTTTCGCGGTCATGTACACAGCACCTGCTCGTAACGCGATGCAACAAATGACTCCAATATGATCCATCGCGTAATGCATGAGTACATAAAAAATAAGACAATACTCTATATTCAATACTTTATACGGCATATTTTTCACCATCGGCTCTTCGCCATTAGTCAAAAATTTTTGGTGTGTCATATAATTGCGTGCTCGATACGCGACGTCACAAATCTGTGAAACCTGGTGGGGTTAAAATGGCGTGTGCACACTAAACACTGTTAGAGTAGCCGGGCAATGTGTCATTCTGACTGTAATTCGAAAAGGCTGCCCGCCGATCACATTGGCAATGGTTACTTATAGCAGCTGGCGGGACGGATTCATATGAGTAAATAAATATTTTCAGTTGTAGTATAACGATGTTGAGCTGAAATTTAAGCGGGTATTCAGCTCTGTGAACTCATCCTTACTGAGAGAGAGAGAGGGAGGAAGAGAAAGAAAGAGCGCTGCGCGTGTGTGTTTCTGCGCCGTCCGAGCTGTATTTTGGCCTGTACAAGCCAATTGGAGATTACGAAAACCAACTAGCCCGGCTGTCAATTCAGTCACCTTAGTCTAGAAAACCGTGGACATTGACCATTTCCCTGGTCCGGTAGATCAAGTTGCGGGAGAGGCATGAAAGTTGGGCTTCCCGATGTACTCGAGTACACTGCCTTATTCTTCGCCGTGTTCCAAGGCGGCGTTATCGCTCTAAGCTAGCATACAATAAGCAAGGCCAACAGATTAATGGGAAACTAAAGCGGAAACCTTCTTTAGCTCCCCCAATTCGGCCCAAAACACTCGAGACTTCTGCACACTGATCGGCTGATAGCAAATTTGATATAGAGCAGCGGTAATGCTATTCCTTCTGATGAAAGAAAATTAATTTGCTGAAAGAAGAAGAGCGTTTGATCGGTCCTTAAAGCGTTTACATCGTATTTGCGTCGACGATTATGTAAATTTCAGGCCAGGCAGAGCACAAGTCTTGACGCTCTGACGTTATAGAGCCCCTAATCAGCGATAGACCTCTCTGCAATAGCGCACAGCGCGCCAGCATCGCACAGGCGGCCCGCACCGCAGCGAACCTACAGTGCGTGGTAGTGGTACACAGAATACAATCTAAACAGCAGAAGCGTAAGACAAATTTCATTATATAATTAAATGATTGCTGTGTAGAAGTAAAACTTCTCCTGCGGTTGATGGTTTCGTAGTGTGCAGCCGAAAGTGACCACTGTCGAAAGTGGGGGGGCTCCGCCCCCCTAACTTTTCTGAGTGGGGGGGGCTAGCGCCCCCCCTTGCCCCCCCCGGTAGATACGCCTATGCGCGAGGGAGAGGGGGGGCGAAGCGTTTTCCAATGGCTGCCAATGGCTGCCCGTGACTGCAAACACCTGGCGGTGATGGGATGAAAGGCGGGTGCCACAGACTACGTCAAGCGAACTTCCGGTCAAATCCGCCGATTTAGGCGGAGCAAGAATTCTTGCTCCATGGAGCAATCCGTAATCTGCGGTTGCTCTCAATCTACCATTGGAACATGCAATTCACGCTCCCAATCTGCCATTGGAATGTGATTGCTCCACTCAGAACAGAAAAGGTTGATTAGATCTGCCATTGGAATTCAACGTAAGCTTGACGGTTCGCGTCCTGCGCGCAATCTTCACAAAACGATCTAGTACTATAATCTCGAAACTTCTCGAACACTGAGGTGCTGTCTGCGCCGATCACTGCGGACAGTCTTTTGTGGGAGTCTTGAGTGCGCCAGCGAACGCCGGTTCTGGCCCAAAGACCGAGTCAGAGCCGAGAGCCGGCGCAAATGCCAAAAACGATCAAAAGCGATTCTCATGTCCTCAATTCTCGCTACACCAGCTCGGAGCTCGACACCAGTGATGAAGACACAGGTGCGGGATATCCCCTTTATGCCCCCCTAATGTGACGTCAATGCCGTGAGGTGTTGCCGTGAGATGTTGAGCTGCTGTTGAGATATCGTAGTTGATGTACGGTTATTCAGGGAGATGTTGTAGACTTTTCCAGTAGCTAACTTTCGTGTCAGTGACGCTTTAAGAGGAAAGCGTCATTGAGAGCCATAGATTATTATTCAAGGTAGGGTCGATAATGCAGTAAACATTATCAAACTATTTTGATGCACTGCCGAATGTATGAGCAAGTGGTTACCTGTGATTGCCTCCGCGTTTCATCGACTAGGCTCAGTTCATCGACTTAGTTTATACTCATCGCTCAAGTTTGAGAAGTTGTTGCTCATTGTCGTGATGCTCTTCGTAAAGGTGAACAAGATGTTATCTAGGGCGGACGCTTCTATTGTTCTGGCCGGCTCCATTGAATATTGTGTTTATATATTTTCCGGACCAGCTCAACGTACTACGGACGAGCGAAAGTGCAAAGAAAACGTGAAAACTTTCGAATGAGCTTTGGAAATCTTTATTCCCTTGAAGGTCATGGGCTAAGGATCCAGCTTCCTGCTAGTTTCATAAATGTGGCGCCACAACTGCTAGGTAATGAGAGCCTACAGAACATCGAAGAAAGATACCGGGAGCCACAGAAATCATTGAGTTCATGATCGGCCGACACTATTCCACAGGAGAAACGCACGCATGAATGAGCTCAAGCGCAAAACACTTGTACAAGCAGCAGACAGACGAAAGCCGCGGACCTATCCTCTTAGCACCGGCTTTGGCGCTGTACAGAGGATCATGATCGAGATAGCTCGGTATTTCCGAGACAACACCAATGCCTAAAGGACAATTATTCGTGGCGAGGCTAACCGTGCTCCCGCGTTGCCAAGACACTTCTTCCCGCAGGCAGAACAGAAAATGGGAGGTCTGCGAAACTAACTTTCGCAACGAACTATTTCATATGCGTTGTAAATGCTACAAACTAATGTAAGCGGGGTGGAATCATTCCGGATAATGGCGCAGCGTCGAAAATATGGCTATAACTCATTCTTTTTTCTTCTGATTAAATGCGTTCTCGATATCATTAAGTGTCGTTATGCGAAATTTCATCTCGCCGCGTCACTATTCACAAACACAAGGTCAAGCCGGTCTATTTTCCCGATATACAATATTGCTTGGATGATTACTTTGCTACGTCATTTTACATGCAATATATGACTGGTACGTTAAACTTACGTGGTTTCTTCGTGGTAGTTGTCGTTATCATCGTTGTAATGTTTTTCTGAGTAGTCATTTTCGTGGTTTTTGTTGTCTCTTCCTCGCTTGTTCTCGTCAGCTTTTCCTCTGCTGTGAAGATAAGAGTAAATTTTATGTTGTTTACCATTGTATATAACTCATGAAAATTAGGCGATTAGGTTATGTTATGCCTACTTATTCACAACAGATAATTCATAAAGCGTGTTTCTTGAGCAACGAGAGAACAGTCAAGCATCAAGGCGAAGACCTTAACGGAAAATTTTCGACGTCTGCATTCCGCTTTTTTTATATTTTAAGGCTCAATGGTACGACATGATTTTAAAGGGCTCCCCACCAGGTTTGACAATTTTGAGCTGACGAGCGCAATGCATACACTGGGCGTTAACGATCACCTATGCCAAGATTTGCAAAGCTATGCGCCGTGGAAATTTCAAGCTGAGCGCTGCTTGCCCTTGTTCTCGCGGGCGGGCGCCTAGAGAATGAGGTGATGACGTAGACGATGGAATGGCCCTACGTAGATGGTAGTGCTGTGACGTCGCTCCTCTGCGTAGGTGACTGCTCTGACGTCGCCAACAGTAGCACGTGACACTGTGATAATTATTTGACATGATGTGAAGTTAGCGTAATTTTTTGCTTCAATAAATGAATAAAATTTGAGAGCAATAATAAAACACACAAACCAAATGTGTGCGTGCTTTCTTTTTTTAATTTTTACTGTAAATCGCAGCGAGATGCGAGACTAATCTACCTCCGTTTCGCATGCGTTCGTATTCTCGCGCTTTGCACATTGTGCAGACGCCACCCCTTACAACGAAACTAATTTGCTATCACGTTCCAGCACTCATTAGGCCCACTTTATCTTCCCGCGTCTAACTAAATGTTCATGCGGCACACCACTAGTCTCGCGTCCATACAAATGTCGCATCTTTTATTCTCAGTAATAGGTTGAAAGCCAAGTGATCGGCGAGGCCGCTTTCAGCACAGCTTGCAAAGATGAAGCACAGTGAACGCCAATACAGTACCGCTCGCGTATCGGGGGGCTCACGCTGGTTCTCGCCCGCAATACGCTAATAACCTTGCGTGAGCGTGACGTGTTCATGCGTATGCGTCATGTGATCCTCCCGCGTGCGTGCCTTAGAGGGCAGGGAAATGATTTGGATTGCGAAGGCTACACGGGGCGAGCGGCAGGGATCCAAGCTCGCCTCCTCGCATCATGGTTTCGCGCCGTTTCAAAACATTGGTTTTCTCAGCTTCTAATGGACCGATTGAAAAAATGCTTCCGGCATAATGCTCTTTATTGGGCGCCCAACATTTTCCAGCGTCTTACTAAAATTTGTTAGTGTCCTGGAGAGGGGATCTTTAACCTAGTTATCCCGCACAAATTCATCTCCGCAATATCTGCCTAACCAAATTTTGCTGCCGACACGAAGGTTGCCTGGGTCCTTTGTGGACTTTTATGTTCCGAAGAGCCTCTGACTTTAATAGATGGCGTAGCTGATTGCTTTTAATAATGCCTACCACTTGGGGCTCTTTAGCGCGGGCTGACGTCACACAGTAGAGGGACCTGCGCATTTCGCCAGCATCAAAATATGACTGCCGTGCCACAGACAGAACGCGCGTCGTAGCAATCAGTAGGGTATGCCAGTTAGGGTTATTTCACGCTATTTTGGCTGATTTTTAGGTCGGTGGTGGCGGAAAATACATCTTGGCAACTTAGCTACTTTTCCACCACTTTCTTGTTTGCTCGACTTGAACCAAATTATCAATATATTGTAAGGTAGCAGGCGCCGCTGTTCCCGTATGTGGTGGCGACCAAGGCGGGATGCGAGGCCCCAAAGAATTAGGGGCTTGCATTACATAGAATAATAGTAGCAATATGTGCGGTTTTACGTCCCGAAACCCCGATATGGTTATGAGGGACCACGTAGTGTAGGGCTCAGAGGTTTGACAATCTGATGTTCTGCAGCGTGCACTGACATCGCTAAGTACGCGGGCCTCTACCCTTTGGCCTACATCCAAGTGCGACCGCCGTGGCCGGGATAGGCGACCTTCGGGTTCAGCAGCCGAGCACCGTAACCACTGATCTACCGTGGCGGCCTTGCATTACACAGAAGAAAAGGCTTTTAGGTATCTGGCTGGGATTCGCGGTAGAGGGAACTGTTGCATGGTGCCTCACTTTACAGACCACTTTTGTGAACTCCAATTTAAATCGTAATTGGAAGTGAACAGGACAATTGAGTGCGCACCGTATCCAGGACTCTCTGCACTTATCGGTATTAGAAGTCTGATATCTGACGAACTGTCTCTAATTTGTTAGGGTTAGGTACGGACTCGACTCGGGAATATCAACTTCCTAAATACATGAAGACGCGAGGAACAATTTACCAATGTGTCTATAATTTGTGTTTCAATCCAAGGTACTACAATTTCGAGCACGTTTACGCAGTACTCGTTTTATAATCGCCATCAAACTGGTACTTCTACACGCAAGTGGCGGGATGAGAGAGAGAGATGAAAACATTTATTCTGAAAAGAAAAAAAAAAGAGAGTTTGGGGGGCCAAAGCATGACCCCGCTACATGGTCGGCGTCCCTAGTCCGGGACACCACATGACGAGGCCCTGACTCGCGCCCGTCTCACCAGAGACGGGCTGTAGTCCATGTTACTGGGGAGCGGAGAGACCCAGAGCATATGGCGCCACAGTTCTGGAACACTCTCCGCCTCCTCTGGAGTGCAAGTGTGTTGGATGTGTAAGCGGTTGAGCAGGCGGCGCCCGGCGACCGTTTGCATGAGCCGAGTATAATGATTTATGAGGTGGGCCTCCCGCAACTCCTGGTAGGAGTTAAGAACACCCAACGCTCTGAGTTTGGTGTTCGAGGTAGCCACTGGGAGATCCAGAGCTCCTTTTGTAGCCTTGCGGATAATGGCGTCCATTCTTTCTTCTTGCTTGTTAGTGCGCAGATATGGAACGGCGTAGAGGATCCGGTTAGTCACGAAGTAATGGGTGAGCCGAAGCGCGTCCCTGCCCCGTAGACCGCCCCGCTTGTTGGAAACACGGTGGATCATGCGCCCTACCTGTTCGCCTATTTTCTCGAGTTTCGCAATAGTAGAGTCTGGTCTGAGTCTGTGGTGAATGAACAGGCCCAGAATGCGGATCTCCTCCACCTCTAGGATGGAAACCCCAGACAGAGAGATGTGTATAGCTGAGTTATCTTTTGGATTCGCTCTGAAGTGCAGAAGCTCTGATTTGGTTGGATCACACTGGAGTCCACAATCTTTGGCATAGGCCTCGACTATGGATGCGGCCCGCTGAAGGCGTTCCTGCATTTCCCCAATGCTCCCCTCATTGGTCCAAATTGTAATGTCATCGGCATATACTGCCTGCTGAGTGCCTTCCACACGGGTCAGTTGGCTTGGGAGGCACATCATAGCTATGTTGAACAGAAGCGGTGATAACACCGCTCCCTGAGGGGTAACTCGTGTTCCCATCATGTAAGGGCGATATTCATCGTACTCGATCCGAAGAAGGGCCTGGCGCTTAGAGAGGAAATCTCTCACATATGTTAGCTCCACAATCAGTGGAACTCAAGTTGGCCAGGATGCTACTGTGTTTAACATTGTCGAAAGCCCCGTTCAGATAGGGCGAGGATGGCTTTGTCATTGTGTTGCATTGTTGTTCGTTGTATGACGTCCCTGAGAGTGTCATCTCTGCAACAGCGCGAGAAACTTCGCCGTCGTGCAACAACTGATTGCTACAATCTATAATTTACGCTATAATTTCAGGAATTAAGATCTGAAAGGGCTATTGCTTTAATTATTTACATGTTCACCAAAACTTATTTAATTAAAATGCCAAATTTGTTCTGAAACGCGCGGGGCTACTCTTAGGGACTATTACTGCCCTGACCTGAAGCTGGCTACTTTTTGGCCACTTTTTCTACTTTCATATGTCCTTTTGACCTAGCAACCCTGGATTCAGCGTCTGATCGCCACAACCACTTAGCCACCTATGCTGCGCTGCCGCAAAGAACGCCAAGAGAATGTTTTAAACCCTCTAATGGTACCAGTGATTCTTGCAAAATCACCATTTGTGGGGGGGGCAGTCGAGGGTAAATACTGCCTGTGAGTTATTATCACTCATGGATAAATGACGCAATTAAAATTCTATTTGTGCAATCAAGTTTTATAGGCCCGGAAAAAATGCCAGTGGGTATATCATAAAAAGGCGCAAAGTCGTGCACGAGAACACATAATAGTCAGTATGTTACAATGCCGCTTATGTGTATACTTCGCGTACTCTTACTTAGCCAACTTGCACTATTAGATTTCATCAAGGCAAAATTGTTCAATCAACCTTTTCACAAACGACATGTAAGCTGTGATAAAACACTTATTCTCAATAACATTGAGCTATGTTTGATCTAATGGGCATGATTTGATGCATGTGGCCGAAATCAGCGTGATGGTGCCACCTCTTTTCGAGCATCCGTAGTTGTATGAAAGAACCAATCGGCAACAATTCCCTTGGCGCGTAAACAGCAGCAAAAATGTCACACTTACCAGAACAATTATTACTGCTTAGACACCATCCCACTGTACAGGAATCAGCACATTGTATAAGGTTTAGTAGTTATTGCCTTCTAGCGGAGTTGTTTCTACAAGGGATACTTAATTCATTGCAGAAATTCTTGGTGTTTGTAATCGCTGGTGCTCTTATTTATCTGGTCTGCTGTTCATGACGTCTGGTGTTGTGCAAAGTAATCCACATCCCATGAGCAAGGCGGAGGCATATGTCATCGCTTGTCCCTTGGAAATGATTGCTAAACTTGAGGAGGGACTGGTTAATTGACGAATGGGTATTAAAGAGAGGTACACAGCCGCTGGGAATGTAATTAAGCGTCTCAATGCCAGAATAACTGCTTGGAAATCAAGTAGCAGGTCAGCACGGGAAGCTTCCGAAAATAACACAATTTTAGTTAATTTTCGCAGCGTTACTGAGCAGTTCTCAACAGCACAACATTGATACTTCAAGTTGATGACGCGTTTATAGAAAAGGCTAGGCAGGTGTAGTGTGCGCGAGTCCTCGCACCCTCTGCAAAGTTGTTTGGCCTCGTGGCACACGTGCGTCCTGCGGGCCGGCTTCACCACAGGACAAGCCTGTGCCGTTGTGGCTCGATCGGCTGCAGGCAGCCTGCTGGTCTTGTGGGCGCTCTCTTCCGTCGCTGACAGCCTCTGCACGTCCTTACGTCGCGAGCGACGTCGACAGCAAGGCGCGGCCAGCAGTACATTTCCTGTACTCTTGCGAGAGTGCGGGAAAGTCCGAGGTGTCCAGCCATCGGGTCGTTGTGTAGTGCCTTGAGGACTTCTGGTCGCAATGCTGAAGGCACTACAAGAAGGTAGTTGGCTCGAAGTGGCGAAAAATTCTTCTTTATGAGAATGCCGTTTCGCGAAAAAAACGACGCGAGTCCTCGCTTCACTGCCTTTGGAATAATGGCGGTCTTGCCTACGAGGTACTCCACAAGGCCCCTGACTTACGGGTCGGCTCGCTGTCGGTCGGCGAAGTCGTCGGCACTGATGGTCTCCAAGAAGAAGTCATCCTCCTGGTCGTCCTGCGGCGGCTGGTCGACGGGGGGCGCCAGACAAGCAGTCGGCGTCAGAGTGTTTTCGTCCGGACTTGTAAATGACGGTGATGTCGAATTCTTGAAGCCTGGGACTCCATCTTGCGAGGTGACGAGAAGGGTCCGTCAAGTTGGCTAGCCAACACAAGGCGTGATGGTCGCTCACTACTTTGAAGGGCCTGCCATAGAGGTGGGGGCGAAACTTTGACGTAGCCCAGATGATGGCGAGGCACTCCTTTTCTGTTGTGGAATAGTTGGCGTATGCACTGAATAGCGACCGGCTAGCATAACTCATAACCCTTTCCAGTCCGTCCGTCTTCTGCACAAGGACGGCGCCGAGTCCTACGCTGCTTGCGTCGGTGCGCACTTCAGTTTGGGCGTGTTCGTCGAAGTGCGCAAGTAACGGAGGCGCTTCAAGGCGTCGTTTTAGTTCTTGAAATGCTTCCTCCTGGGGTCAATCCCAACGTCGACTTGCGGAAAGAAATGGATCGTCGTAGCTACCGACTACCTCACCCGCTACGCCGAAACAAGAGCCCTGCCCAAAGGCAGCGCCGCCGAGGTATCCAGGTTCTTCGTTGAGAACATCGTCCTTCGACATGGCGCCCCAGAGGTTCTCATCACCGACAGATGTACAGCGTTTACTGCTGATTTAACTCAGGCGATCTTGAGATACAGCCAGACAAGCCACCGCCAGACGACCGCCTACCATACCCAGACTAATGGCCTCACCAAGCGTCTCAACAGGACCATCGCCGACATGCTGGCCATCTACGTCGACGTCGAGCACAAGACATGGGACGCCATCCTTCCGTACTTGACCTTCGCGTACAACACGGCCGTACAAGAAACGACGCAGATGACGCCATACAAGTTGGCTTACGGAGAGAGCACCGCAACGACGCTTGACACCATACTACCAAACGTCACCGACGAGGAAAACATCGACGTCACCGCCTACCTACAGCGCGCCGAATCCCGACAACTCGCCCGCCTGCGTATCAAGAATCAGCAAACGACTGACAGCTGCCGCTACAATCTTCGACGACGCTTCGTGGAATACCAGCCCGGCGACCGCGTTTGGGTCTGGACGCGGATACGCCGACGTGGGCTGTGTGAAAAACTCCTTCGACGATACTTCGGGCCATACAAAGTGCTTCGACGACTAGGCGCTCTGGACTACGAGGTTGTCCCGAACGGCATTACGAACTCTCAACGGCGCCGTGCGCGACGTGATGTCGTGCATGTCGTGCGTCTCAAGCCGTATTACGCGCGTTAGCGAACCTGAGGACTGCACTTATTGCTTTATTATTGTACTTTCCTGCTTTATTGTTGTTATTTATTGTTGCATGCATTTTTCTCCCCCGTGTTCTGTTTTATGCATCGGGACGATGCTTTTCCAGAGGGGGGGCATTGCCACGTTTCTCATTTTCCCTCTTGCTGTATTCGGTTTTCGCCCACAAAGACTGTCAGCAATGCTCAGCGCAAACCGCGCCTCTTTGTTCGAGAAGCTTCGCGTTTATTGTAGATCGTTTTGTTAAAATTGCACGCAAGACGCGGAAACTCGACGCGAACACTTATTCCAGAGCTTGCGCGACCACCAGTGATAAGGCTGGAATATTCGATAGTACACGTATACATGCCGGTGCGCTTCAGCGCTCGTAAGATTATCGACGGCCGCCGTTCTGGGCGCCGATATCAGTGTACAGAGTGCATTTCTTGCTGTAATTTGAGTTTCCGTTGCGTGGCGGCAAGTTCAGCCGAATAAAGAGGTTCACCTTCAAGAAGCCTACTGCTGTCTCCGTCCACGTCACGACCACGTGACAATATGGCGCCCTTTGTTCAGCGTGAGCACGACGTGGTGTACGACGTACCGTTGCCTTTCGGAAAGTCTTAAATACGGCTAACAGGCTGGTGCCTTAATGGCCGGTTGAAGTAGCATGTGCAAAATCCAAAGAAAATTGACAGTGCCCATCTGTCGTCCCAGTGCCGGGAATGCACGTCTGAGGCGATATTTCGTGAAGCCAAGAATCTAGATGGAAGCCGGAAGAAATCAGCCCGTCAACTTTGGGAGGCGTATCATACAAAGAAAAAAGGAACTAATTGTGTTAGCGACACGTGCATCTGCCTTTAAAAGGGTGAGATGAGGTTTCTTTTTATGCTATACGTCCTCAGCCTGATAATTGGTGTTGTTTTGATATGCCCTCGGTTCGTGTGCGAATCAGTGTGCTATATATTTCATTTGAACTATTGCAATGAACCAATTGTTAGTAGTGCCTGCTCTGTCTTCTCTGAAGTGTGCGTCTTTCTTCGCGCTAAAATGAAGATGTTAAAGCATAAATATACTCTACAATTGGCACTGCTACGTCTATTTCCAACGGCGCAAAACATTGAGCGAAACTACCACTTTCTTGCGCATAGACTTATCAATTTGGCGAAAAGTTATATCGACAGAAATGACTTTCATGACACTGTGGCAAGGGTCCAGGGTCTCTCAATATTGTAACAATTACAACGAGTTTGCTTAGAGCCTAATGTACGGGAAGTATGGCGTGCGAAATCACCAAATATATCGCAGAGATATTAAGCTGCAATTCTCGCAATGAAAGTAATAGAAGGTAGCTCTCGTAAGGCCTCCTGGATATGTTGGCTCAATGCGCTCACATTTAGGTTTGTGTTACTACAATCAGCAGTGTGCCTACATCTGTGTTCAGCGTGTAGGAAGGGAGGAGTATTCAGACAATTCAAGCTTCCAAAACTTCGTTCCTTCGCGAACAAGAAGAGCACATGGTGAAATATCTCTGCAGTGTCTCGTAAAATGTTTTGTTATATTTGGTTAACCCACGTATTTATGCTATTACCACTGACTTCCATTTAAACCCACTCATTTGGTGAGCATGCTGTATTACAATCGCATTTCTGTTAAGCTTTGTAGTTACATAACTAACTTCTTATACGGCTGTTCACACCGGCTAATCTGCTATACATATATTAGGGTAATACTGCTCTGTATATTTTAGTGAAACGTGGTGCATATTTACCACTGGGAAGCAGCATGATGACTCCAAAAATTAGCAACAAAAAAGAGGACGACGCCTCCAAACGCCAGATGCATCGCTCGCGATGGAAGTTCCCTGCGACAAAAAGAAACATTTTAACAGTCACACATCCGATTGCCGACACCTCCTGAATACTATTCCTATGCCATTACATTTCCGAGAGATTATTTGCTTATCACTGCAAACTGTATACAATATTAGACGTCGCACCACCATCGCAATCTCAGTGTTCCGAAGTAAACGTAGATATCAGCGGGCGGCTTCATGACGACGAAGGCAGCACAGACTTTTCTGTGCCATTCAGAGCCATGGAATCTGAGAAAGATGACCGTCAGGGGCGATATGCAGTGACCTTAGGATTCATTGGCTGCTTGTGAAGCCTGGAGGACATTCGCTAAGCGTGTGTAAGGTAAAACTGGCCTTATCCATTGCCGAGATCGACGCGACGGATGACGACTTTATGCCATCCGTCCTAAGAATTTTAGCAATGCATGACAGTGATGCATGACACGCAGCCCAGCCGTCAATTTCTGTATGGATTATCTGCAGTGAACTGTATCGTACTTGTCATACTTAAGGCGCCATGGCGCTCAGTGCTCCAAGTCGTCATGGAAGTTGCCGGAAACACCGAAGGTCTTTTTCACTGTGCGCACCCATCAGTTACATCAGTTGCAAGATATCTTCACGTGGTTGTGAGGGTAATGAAAGCAGCAGTCCGATAGTTATATATGAAATTCTTCATTCGGCGAATATGAGCCCCAAAAATCAAGTAACACGCACTGTTCAAACAAGTAACACCCACAAGACAACGATAGTGGTGAGTAAAGTCGTCGATCGTCGAATAATCTATGTCAAACGGAACATCGACATATATCCCAAACATGTTGACGATGGTTATATTCACGCATTGTGTCAGGCCATTCCTCTTCGAGTGGTTGATAGATCCTTGCATTGAGTGACCCCGGGGTACCAAATTTGGCTTCTGTTAGGTCCACCGTAAAAGCCGATTCTGCACGATTGCGACATCTCGAGCAGCATGCCCTAACAACTCGCCTAGTGGTGATGGTGCTTGACTGCTGATCCGCTGGTCGCGGGTTTGAATCGCGGCCGCGGCGGCCGCATTTTCGATGTAGTCGAGAATGCTTGAGGCCCGTGTACTTGGACTTAGGTGCACGTTAGGACCCCAGGTGGTCCCAATTCCCGGAACCCCCCCCCTACGGCATCTGTCATAATCATAACGTGGTTTTTGAACGTTAAACCTAATTAAACTTTTATTAGCATGTTCCAGCCGCACTTTTCCCACGAAAAAGTTAGCTGCCTCCTTGGTGCTACCTTTCGGCAGAGCTTTACTTTCAGTGTAGCGGGTGAGATGGTCGGTAACCACGAAAATCGAAATCTTGCCTGATATTGCCGCAGATAAAGGCCCCACTAAGTCCATCGCCATCTGCTGAGGTTGGTCAGGTGGTTAGTTGCGATGACAAAATCCTGCAGGCCTCATAAACTTCTTGTGTTACTTTTAGTCACGGCATGTTTGGACATACTTTTGGCGACGCTGCTTAATAGTAAGGCGCGGCCAATAACACTTCCTGAATCCTCGCGACCGTACGCGGGAAGCTAAGGTGCCCGGCCATTGTGTCCACATACAGGGTCTGTACAAACTCTGCGCGCAGTGATGTTACAAAAAGAATCTAGTTGGCACTGACTGCCGAGATATTTTAACACGACAGTGTTTTATGCCGGGGTCCACCAAAACTGCACTGACACCATTTTCGTGCCCCGAGTGACGTCAACAGACACCACACACACACAAAAAAACGCAATGCAGCCCCACTACTGTGAAATCTGGGGAATAGCATAGCACGGGCATCCAAACATCCAAACATACGCCACATTTCACCATAATGATGGATGGTAGAATCTACCATTACATGAGGTGGACATATCTTCAATAGGGCTGTGCATACATTACCACCAATAATCATTTATAGCAACCAAATAAACATGAAGTGTGCAACTAAGTACAAAGAAAATTCATGGGCGCCGACAAAAGGACAAGATATCAAGGAAGAGACGCATGCCTACAGAAGAGCGCATTGCTTAGATGACGCTCATAGCGACATTCAAGACTACATTATGATTGAATTCCATGGATTTGCCGTGAAAATAATATAATTAGTAGAATGAATACCTGCTGCAAACTGTGTTACAAATGCAGAATTAACATGTCGCGCAAGCGTCTCTTGTTTAGGAATAATATTTAGGAAGAGAAGCTTAGTTTAAATTTTGCTGAGGATCACAACGAAGAGTAACTGGACGGATATCGATTGTGAGCTATTTGAAGGAGCGAGAATTTACAGGCATTTAGCTAGGATAAGGACATTTCTGAACTGTTCAAAATATTTCTTCTTTGATGTCCCACAATGTAAAAGTAATAAACTGGGTTTAGCGAATACTTAAAATCCCAAAACCACAATGGTATTGAGGGACGCCATACTGAAGGGCTTCGGAAATTTCAACGATTCTGGCTTTTTTAACGTGCATTTAAATCTAAGTTCACCGGCCTGCTTACCACTATGTACCAATGAGAGGTACACTATGTTTAGCCCCTTTCCTAATTGGAGTTTGTGTGCATTCATTGCTACAGATCATATACCTGTACATTATTGTACACGCAGACTTACCTCTTTGAGTGGTGTACTATGCATAAACGTTACAGGAAGTCAACTCCTGCTTGCTGTGTGAGAAGAATTCAGCTAAATTTGCAAATAAGTACACATTAAGCACCCCGTAGCAAACGTTCCCTGAGCCTTCCTATGTTTTATCAAGTGCGAGTGGAACATGAAAAGCAAGGCCGCAGCTAACCACAGGCGTATGAGCATATAACCATTGAATGAGTAACTCTTCACGCCCTCATCTTGTTAATGAAATGACACCAACTAATCACTTCACATCTGTTAGTGCAATTTAAAGACTCCAAGCAATCCATTTTGTTGCCCTTTGCTGTCCCTGGTTTAATATGTTTTCTGGGGTTTTATGTGGGAAACCGGCGATAACATTATGAGGCACGCCGTAGTGGAGAGCTTCAGAAGTTTACATCAGGTGTACATTAATGTACATCGACAGCGTACAGTACACGGGCCACCATCCGCCACCATCAAAGTGACATCGCCGTGACTTCGATCGACCCCACGACTTTGGGTCAGCAGCCGAGCACCCTAACAACTATACCACAGGGGCGGACAAGTGTTCCTGGTTTGTATAGCTGTTCTTCACATTCACATGTTTTCATACATGCTCAGGTCAGACCTAGAACACCTACTATGGGCCGTCCAGTAAGACAAGGAAGCTCGCAAAAGCCTGCAACCCATGGCCAAAACTTGAGGGCTGCAGGCTCACCTCATCTCTTCGCGGGGCAGTTAACGATGTCCACAGTGAAGAGTGCGAAAAAAACGGCAACGCAAAAGTGGAGAAGAAACCACAAATAACGTTCTTCAATCCGGCCTTATATTGCATGAAACGTACCGTTTATCACCATCCTCCGCATCCTTGCCTAGAATACAGGACAGAAAAACAGACAAATAGTGAAGCACTTTGTTTCATTTTGAAAAGAACAGTGCAGTTTACAGCTGTTCTCCCTATTATAAAAACAATGTCATAATATAAATTAGTCATAGCAGAATGTTGCACTTGGTGCATTGTTCTTTCCTTATAGAATCCTCTATAGTAATTATCGGTTAGATATTTTTCAAAGTCTGAGGTGGTGCGATCAGCGTGAAACATTTAGTAAAAATTCAATAGTTCCACAGACGGGTAATTTATATCATGTCTAGGGATGACAAGTGAAAAAGAAGATGCGAAATATACAAGCCTAAATGTACAAAGAAGATATCCGAAGTTGTCTCGCTTAGCGACGTTTTACCACTATATACGTGTATGCCCGGAAATATATCAGTCAAGAAACTTTATCCAACTTGTTTAACACGAAAGTGTTTTATGCCGAGGTCCACCAAGACTTCAGTGACGTATTTCCGTCAGGGAAATGGCGTCGATAAAATGCACATGATCACAAGGCAAAGAAAGAAAGTTCCATTCAACGGGAGTCGACCTTACATCTTCGTCTGCAGCAAGAGACGCCGGGCACGCTATCCACTGTGCCACTCTCACATACGTTGCTTTACAAACACGCCTTTTATATCTGATATTGTCCTCTCTCAGTGCTATTGCTAAAGTGAAGTAATGCATCATGACCGTGAAATCCATGATTAGTTCCTTCGAAGCGTCCTTTCTACGCGTCCGTCCCATTCGGCACGTTTCGAATAGGAAAAGTGGAATTTTGTCGACGCATTAACGGACTGCCAGGTGGCGACCTTACCCCCCAGCGTCGGCCTCGCTCATAGCATCCATCCATACCAAAAATAGATCTGCATGCGCTACAGCTTCGCGTGGCCGTACCTCTGCGTTCCCAACTTGCGCTCACGCAGCGAAAAATCGTAGCCGGCCAACGGGAAACACGCGACGCGCGTTGCGTTTCCCTCTGGTCGGGCAGTGGTATTCAGTAGACACTTTTAGTAGGGCGTACGCAACAAGCCTACGTACGCAGCACGATACGATGCGTACGCTGCAAGCGAAGTGCTCAGCAACACTTTTAGTTTACCGTATCGACCGCACCGGGATGCATTTCGGTCAACTAGACGTATCATATGTGAAATGAAACAGCTTTCGAGTGCTTCTTAGCGCCATCTTGCCGTAGCGGCCGTTATAACGGCCACTGGCATCCAAGTCAAGCTGAATCATTGGATCCACGTTTTTACGTTCTGTGTCATCTTGCAATCTGACTGCTCTTTCATTCGAGGTCTCGCGAGAGTGTGACGTAGCTAGAGCTACGTCTCGTTACGTTGGCGTGCGCCGGAATTTTTTTCGGGCGTACGCACGCATCCGTGGAATAGATACGTTACGTACTACGCATGCGCACTTCTCTCCCGTAGCCATGCTGAGTACGTAGGCTCGTTACGTACGCTAAACTAAAAGTGTCTAGTAACTCTAACATGACGTGAGTAGGCGACCTTAGCTCGAGTTCGGCGTCAAATCAGTGACGCTATTCAGGCAGTCATACGGCTTTCTCTGATTCCGCTCTCACCGTACAGCTACCACAAGCATCTATGCTCACAAGGGTTTGTTTAATCAGGGATCATGGACGTTAGTCGCGTGGATGTATCCACGTTAAACGGTGCTATAACTGCCAAACACATTGTACAACCTCTCATACATCAGTGTACGGTAATCATTCAACTGCATCTGAAAGGACATGTCTCATTTTCGTTTTATACCAATTCATATGACGGACGGATCAACCACGTTTTTTTTTTCGTTCACACACACATCTGCCGTGTAATCAGACAATTTGAGCTCCAGCATCACGCTGTGTGGCGAAACGTGCTATAACAATGTGTAGACAAAAAGCACCAAACCCTCATAGGCGCGACGATGGCTATAGACACAGGTGAAGTGTCTTCGGAACAAAACAAAAAAAAAGGGGGGGGGGGGCTTGTCTAGAGATTGGTGCAGTTCTAAATGTTGCACTAAATGCAGCTCCACTACCGCGAAACCCGCGGAAGTCTGGGGCATGAAAACCCAGCGATTCCTTTTCGTAGAGTTCCCCCCTGGTCCATTAACTAAACCGCCGATGATATCAGTGTTAGAAATAAGCATGTAGAGATTTTGAAGCACTATTAGAGTATTGTCAGGCAGTTTCGCGAACTCGGCGTGCGACACCTGCTCTATTTTTATTGCGATAACAATTATGTGGACACTCTCGGCTGGTTTTCGCCATCGGCGTCGCCGTCGCCGTCATGTCCTGTATGTGTATATGTATCTATACATTCATAAAAGCCACAAAGAAAAATTATTCAGAAAAATGTTTCCGGACCTCTCGCTCTGCAGCGCACGGCGCTAACCACTGAGCCACGAAAGCGCACGTCCTTCAACGTTCAAACGATGAGCTATTTATACACAGGGAGTTTTCAGCGTGTTTTCAGCATTACCAGCAAGATGGCGCAAAGTACGCGCTCGGCGGAGCCATAGCTCGGCGCCCCTCTCGTCGCGACGCCCGCGGTCATGCGCTCGCGCACTTTGCCCTTGTGGGGTAGACGCCCGTTCGCGCGCGCGCTTATCTCGCGGTTGGGGAGAATTGGGCTTTCGCCGGAACGACTGCGTTGTAGTCACCGAGCGCACGAAGGTCACTTCGTTTGCGGCAGTCCCCCCCGTTCGCGAAATCAACACGCTTTTCAAACACAGCGAAGTAACAACTGTGACACTTGTTATTTCGTGGTCGTCTGTACCTGTGAATACGTTTCGTGCGTCGTTTTTTTTTTCAGAAGCGCGTTCAGTGTCGAGCTGTGAACGTTGTTAGTTCTCTGTCGTCCTGTGCGTGTTGTTTTCGTGCGTCATGTGTGCGTGAGCAGCGCACTAGACGTTTCGACCTGCTTTCCATTCGTCGCTTGACATTCAAATTTGTTGCTACCGCATTCATTGCTTTGCTTTGTGGTGAAACCGTGACTTTTTTCTGTGCTCTATCGACTTCCCGCTTCTTACTGTAGCTGGGATACGTGTCGCCAGCACCATGATACCTCAGGTTGCTTCCCCCTTCAGAAGTAGCGACGAAAACGCCAGAGAAGCGCTGGTGGAAGCAGCAATTGCGCACACAGATAAGAAGAAGCAGACTGTCCTGTCTGCTTCTTCTTGTCTGTGTTTTTTCGGTGCGCTTCTACCGAATTTGCACACATGAACGTAAACCAACTGGCCCAATTGCAATCTTCCTCCAGCCCTGTGTACGTTGCGGCTGCGTCATCCCCAAACTTCTAAACTCTTTATCTCATCGGCGATTTAACTTTCTTCAGCGCCCTGCCAACGGCCCGCGGCAAAGTCGGCTGCCGGCACATCACTTTTCAACATTGAGGACTCGGACAAAAGCAAGCGGCCAGTGCTGAAGCATTGCCACCGCGTTCCACCTCCACGCACGTACCAGCCAGCCAAACAATGGCAGTCGCTATTTGACCCGCGGTCACCACTGTTATCGCGTTGGTGCGTCAAAACAAAGGTGTCCACCTAGCAGATATTATGTTCGAAGACTTTGCCAGTTGTATTTTACTTCATGTTAGGTTAGAGTGTGTTAGCGTGCTATCGTGTATTTTTATTCGGCTATTTCGTCTCCTCGGTGAGCTTTCCAGAGTCTTGTCTAACGATCCTTCCTCCGCCTTCAATCGCTTAAATTTGAATATTGCCTGTAAGATCTGAACATTCATTGCATTTAGCGCGAGATTTAAAACCACAGCAATCACCTCCCAAGAACGACGTTTTCTTTTTTCTTGGTTACCCTAACTTATTGATTGGGGTTTTTCGTTCCGATCTTTTCCATTCAATCTAGGCAAATTGGACATCTTAACGTCCTGTAGTCAGTAAATCACACCATTCCGAGCACCATTGCATCCTCAATGATGTCAGGATGCGCGCCCAGTATTAAACACATTTCATTGCTCATGCTGCCATTTTCTAAAATACGAATTTCAAACAGCTAAATCAGCGTTATTTTTATACAAAAGAAACACGGAATTAATGTGTAAAATCACAGACAACGCATAGCTCTCATTAAATCAGTACTTTTTGCATAGGCTCAAGCTTGCCATCAGTGACAATAACCTTTTACTTCATCGATTCTCTCAAGCGTAATCAGTGTTCATTTATCTCGGTACCTATTACTAGGTAATCTTCATGAAAAAAAGCGGCAAAATCAACACGTCTGCATAAAGTAAATGACAGATCACAACTTACGCGTGGCTGTTCAAGAAGCACATGTTTGAAAGAAACAGACAAGTAACAAACGAATTTACATACGAATTCTCTCAACACTACAATGAACAGCATCGTCACATTCTGCGTGTTCGCTCACTTCATTACAGGGTTGAATGTAAATATTTGAACGCCAACGCCTAGATATATTGTTCGCTAATTAGTACCCAAGTATATATAAAGCACTTCGCAAATGTTAGAAAATTTTCGTTTGATTTTCGCCAAAATGCTGTTTGATATCTCAGCTTCTCAAAAGCGCATGGCGATATGCGACGTCAGTGACTGGTGTCTTACGTCATAGCGGAAATAATTGTGACGGAGCCTCGAAAAAAGTATGTCGCAGCAAAATCTCGTTGCGAGATGGAGTCTGTAGTGTGTCCGTAGTGTGCAGTTAGTTACTAAGAGCAGTTTTATTACATATGTATCTGGCACACCTGCCTTCGTACAATCCGCACTGTGGGTAACCATCTTTGTAGAGCCAAACAAAGGCAGCCTTGTGGTCCGGAAATATGTTTCCTGCAGCCTATCTCCACGTAGACTTCATGACAGGCGAGCTCATTTCTAGTGTTCTGAACTCAGTGCGCCCAGAGAGAGATAGAACAATGGGCTGCCTCCACGGTGTGCCCATTGTTTAAAGTGATGCAAGCGCTCAAGATTAAGCGCCACAAAGGTGGGTCCTTTTTTCTAGACCTGATGGAAGCGAGAAAGGGCATTTTAGCGGGCGGAAGTACCATCCACCTACCCGGCAGTCCTCAGAGTGGCGGCAGCAGCGAACTTCATGCAATTCTGACTCGAATCAATTCACAGACGTCTGCAAAAGGATGCTGACAGTTTTTCGCATTCTGGGATCCGCACGACGCAGAAGCCTCTGTCCCGTGGTTTCGTTTGGCTTCAGCACAACGCACAATTCGCTGCTGCGCCCGCTGCTGTTTGTCGTGTCAACGCTGCAGGATGCAGCGTCATCCTGTTTCCTTGGGCAAAAGTTTTCTTCCACCGGATCCTCTGCCTCATTTTGAAACTGTGCATTTGGACGTCGTACGTCCTCTTCCATGTTCTGAGGGCTACTGGTACATGCTGACATGTATAGATGGCTACTCACGGTGGCCAGAAACGACACACACGTATCGCACATCTTAGCGCCAACAGTACCAGCAACTTTCGTGTCTACGTGGATTGCCACATGTGGGTGCTTATGTAAGATAGTCACCGATTGTGGTCGACAGTTCGACTCTCAGCACTTTTCAACGAAAGTCTCGAGCTTCGCGGAACAACGCGCTTTCGCAAGATTGCGTATCACGCGCAGTCAAATGGACTCCTCAGCATCTCAATTGTCATCGGCATCTCAATTCTTCCCTTGCGGTGCATGGATTTCGGGAGAAGAGTGGTTCCCTAGTTGCCTCTCGTGTTGCCGGGATTTTACGGGACTAGGGATGCTGTATGAAAAGTTGAGACAGTCCCATAAAATCAAGGACGGATGGTACCTCTTAATACAATCCTCTTGAGTGCCCACATGCCCTTTTCGTAAGTGACCTTCAAGACACCTAAAAAGGAATAAAATTTGCTCGAGTGGAACATGTACCTCGAATATGCAGTCAAGAATTTTTTTATTCCTCTTTGAAGAAAGCCAGAGAGGATTTAATGATCACTGGATACATGTCTCCAATGTCAAGCCAAGAATCCGCCATATTACCAGCGGCAAGGTAAAGCGTTCGTGTGTTACTAGGAAAAAGCAGCGTTTTCCTCACAGGCCTGCCATTTCCACAGCTGTGCTAAATAATGGACAGTTATAGCTTAGCGTTAGCGTGATTGCGAAGTTTAAGGGAATAGCGTTACTGTGCCGCAAAGGTCCGTTATGGACAGCGCATTTTAGTTTAGCGGGACAGTATTTACGTGCCCATGCCGGGACGGTGGTGCCACCTAGCGTAGTGTAAATGCGTTGCAGAAAGTTATAAGGAAAAAAAACGGAATGCTTGCCTGTATCCTCGCGCGCAGCAATGTTACTACTTTTTTTAGTAACAATAAAAGTAAATGTATATGAACCACGCACCACAAACGACAATATTGATGTTACAGCTTTGTTTACGGCGTTCTTCTAGTTAGGCCAAGGGACGTTCGAAATAGGTAGTGATCTCAAAAACTAGGCTAACTTATCCGTAATACTCAGCCGTCGAAGCTACATGAAGACAAGCGAAGTCATTTTACAAAGTCGTTTGCTAGGAAAGATGTGGATCCGTCCTCACTAACGCTAAATTCAGGTCGAAGCGGGCATCCAAAACCGCCGCCATGTTTTACGTGCACTACGTGAACCACGCAAACACGGTAACGCTAAATCTGAAAAACAGCGTGCGTACGGTAAGCGGCACGGGTCATGCAGCGTACTGCGCATGCGCATTTCGGTCCCGCTTTTCCGCGGAGCCCGCTATACCGCTAAGCCCGCTAAATTATAACTGTCTAATTTCAGTTCCATGCCTGCGCAATTTGAGAAAAAACAGCGGAGGTGGTAATGAGGCGTCGCTACCTGACGAACGCAGAATGAGTTCTTTCCTCAGATTTCTTCGTCTTCTTCTTTCTTCTTCACTTCATGTTCTAGCTATACCACAAAGGTTTAATCATGAAGCGGGCGTTAGTAGTTCACGTGGAGGCGCGCCACGAGGCGTCAGCGTAGGTGCATTCATGTGAAATGTTGTTATAGCTACCAAACCCAAACAGACATTTTCCAAGCTCTCACACACTGATGCACGTTAAACAATGTACTACTTCTCTGAAGGCGCGGTTTCTTATCGGGCTTATACCGATTGTCATAGTTAAGGGATCAACCTGCTTTTTTTTAGATGTAGGGACGAGATGTACGCCTGTAGAGAGGGCGCATAAGCGAGCGGCGGAATGTATGACAGCACATGATAAACACTGAAGTGAGATCATTGTTTTGCGTGTATTGCACCACGCGATGCGGGTGCTGTACGCAGGAGGAGGGGCATGCCTCTACAAGGCTCAACCCTCCCTCCTTCCTCTTGGGAGAGAAGAAGCTTTTTAATTAAGAGCAAGATGCCTATACGCCCGTTTAACCTACGCGAAGAGAAACTGTTCTACTTGAGGTCAGCATTTATGCTGGCTTCACGCATTCGACCGCCGCAACTTCCGCGCGAAAACACAGAGTCAGAGTGATCGAAGAAGAGTCCAAATAGACAGAGGATCATGCGGTTCAATATACTCCAGCGAACAGGTGTACATGTTTCAGTGAGGCTCTTGAATGCATAGCATATGCTACACAACAAAAACCACTGATAATCAAGCGTTTCTTCCAGGAATGTCTCACCGTTTTTATCATCGTAAAATTGTCGTTGTCAAAAGGTGCTTACTTTTTACTCCCATAATTCAGCGAAACACCTGCCTCCCTTCGACGCGAATACCCCTCCGCCACCCCACGCCTTTTTAGGCGCGAAGCTCCTTAAGGCGTAGGCTTGTCCGGCGCCGTCCGTCGTCACACACACCCCCCACAGCGCATGCGCGTCCCCTCCCCCCCCTCTCTCTTCTCCAACGCACACCCCCTTCTCTACTCTAAGAATCCTCTACTGTAGGGAGCGGCGCCCGCGTCCTACACCCCTCCAGAGCATGCGCGTCCCCTCCACCTCTCTCTCCTCTCCAACGCTCACCCCCCTTTCTCTCCTCTAGCAATCCTCTAGTGTACGGAGCGGCGCCCGCGTCCTGCACCCCTCCAGAGCATACGCGTCCCCTCTCTCTCCTCTCCAACGCTCACCCCCTTTCTCTCCCCTAGGAATCCTCTACTCTACGGTGCGGCGTCCGTGTTCCACATCGCCACAGCGCATGCGCGTCCTCTCTCTCCTCTCCTACGCTCACCCCCCTCTCTCTCCTCTAGGAAACCTCCACGGAGCCATATAAAAACCCCTATCCCTCCACTTCACCGATCATAAAGCCCTTATATAGAAGGGAGACCGGAAGCCACGTCTAGCTACCATTTACGAACAAATAAAATTTCTTGTATGTTACAGTTTCTGTCACGTTTTTGATGATGTACTGGACGAAAATTCACGGAAGATTCACAGTTTACCGATGAACTTCCAGAGCTTCGCCCACTCATCGTCATTCACTCCGTGGATATGGTGCGATTTTTTTCATCACGGACTCTCCTCTTTTCTTTTAGCTGCGAAGCATCTTATGCTCGGGGCTTTGTCCGTCCCTCCCGCGTCCCCCGTCCCGCGTCCGGCCACTTTCATGAAGTAGGGAAGCACCCATTATGCGAACCAGAACACTGTAGTAATATGAAGGCCGTCAGCCACTACTACAGTCAACAGAGTCATGGCCGACAGCACAGAGAGGCTGTTTAGCAATGGCTAGGCAGGTGGTGTCTGTCGCCCAGGTTGACCCCATTCCTTGATCTTGCATGTCTTTGGAGGTGGCATAGTCCGTCCCTCCTTCCCGCGTCCCACACCACCACAGCGCATGCGCCTCCCCCCTCTCTTCCACGCTCACCCCCTTTCTCTCCTCTAGGAATCCTCTACTCTACGGAGCGTCCCACACCCCCCCACAGCGTATGCGCGTCCCCTCCCCTATCCTCTCCTCCCCCCTCTCTCTACTCTAGGAATCCTCTTGAAATATTTGCGCAGGCACACGGGGACACAGAAGAGACACACAAACGGGCGCAAATATTCAAGATGAATATGTTCCAACTTTGCCGAATCACAGTTTTGCCTTAGGAACCCTCTACTCTACGGAACGGCGTCCCACATCCTCCCAGCCCATGCGCGTCCTCTCCCCTTTCCTCTAGGAATCCTCTACTCTACGGAGCGGCTCCGGCGTCCCACAGCGCATGCGCGTCCTTTCCTCCTCTCTCCTCTACGAATCCTCTACTCTACGGAGCGGCTCCCGCATCCCACACCCCCCACAGCGCATGCACGTCCCCTCTCCCTCTCTCTCCTCTCCTACGGTCCCCCCTGTCATCTCTAGGAATCCTCTACGGAGCGGTGTGCACGACAGGTGTGTGACAGCTGCATACTCCGCTGGGGGGCGCCACGGTAGTTCCGCGGTATGAAAATGACGGAGCGTGCGCGCCTCATTCTCTCTCCTGTGCAGCACCGCGATAAGCGCCCGGACCGCTGCCGTGAAATGAGAGCTGTGACGTTCCTTCCGCTCAAGCTAATTATCCCCCCCGCTGCTTCGCATCCACACATGGTTCCCTTTAGCGGGAGATGGGGATTGTTTTTCTTTTTTTGACTACCGAATTCGCAACGCCGGCCCCCAATTTTTACCCCTCTCCCATTTTCGTTGTTGCCGTTGCCTGATATATATACAAACGCTAAGGTACCAAGTGCCAGCTTTAAGAAGACGAGTCCACTTGTCACATCGGCTGAAGCGACAACTCGTGTTCACAGACACCTTCTCTTGAAGCGTCCTTCTTCGCATGAACTGCTTTTACGAAAAAAAAGAAGCTGTAGTTTTCAAGAAACTTGTTGCAATGCTTTCAAAATTGAAGGTTCACTAGTAAAACGCTTAATCCTCACGAACTGCATGAAAAACTGGCGTAGGAAAATTTTGATTGTACCTTTCATGCATAAGCTAAGTTAAACCTCGTACATCATTTTCGAACTCTCAGCTATCGTCGTTCGTTCTATGTTGGAATTATTTCGCTCCAACAGCATGTCTTAAAATTAACACTCCGAAAAAATCACCTGATGCCGCAGAGAGGAATCGCCCAGCGTCCATTTTTAATAACAAAACTAGATAAAATTGACATGGCTCTTAAATTATTTTCTTTGGGATCGCGTACCCTACATTAAATGGCATTTTACTCCAGCTATGTATAATCTGTTCTTGTCGCAGAATATTTCATAATATTTTGAAAATTATTAAAAAATTATAGCGAATAATTTCTACACAATGTGGCGTTTCTTCAAAAGCACTATCAAATACCCCAAATGATTGGCGTGCACACTTGAAGCCCATATATTGCGTTATCACAGCAAACGAAGTGTTAGATATGTTACAACATAAACTTGGTCGTTTGCCAAATGTAGTTTGATTCAGTCATATAAGAATGCTGACCCGTGTTCGGTAATTCCTTCAGATTTTCAAGTTTTCAGCCATTGTAATATTGTCCCTTAGTGCTAGGAATTCGGTGCTTGGCATGATTAAGCACGCAAGTTCAACAAATGTGTGTATTTCTAAAATGTGGTAAAAATGAAAGCTCACCTTTTCTTCCTGCAACAATGTTCAGCCCGGAAAATAAGCAGACAAAAGCAGAATTGTAATCAGTTAAAAATTATAAATACTAGCTCTGCGCACTTCATCATTTATCAAAAGATGAAAAATTAATTTTCATATTATCGGAATGCAATCGCTTGTGTGTTCTCATTGTATAAAATATCTATTTCTTAGAAAAATATATTCAATCAAGATTGAAAGCTGGTAAATAGCACAGAAGAGCAAGGAGCGACGGCGAAAGAAAGCGTTGTTTCTGTTTGGGTCTCTATTATGCACTGGCATTGTTCATCTTTCGTCATAATATACGAAGAAGCCCAATCCGCTGCCGTACTGGATCTGAAATAAAAGTTTACTCATCATAAGGATTGATCTCAAACTTTTGTTGTGAATTCAACCATTAGAGTGCAGAAAATGTGCATGAAGGAGACAAAGAACAAGGAATTTCTGAAAGATCATACTTTTCTGAAAATACTAGAAGCACTAACGGCCCCTTAAAGCCTATATTATACCCTATATTTAGGTACATGTACCTACATTGCCGCCTACGGCCTCATGTGCTCGCAGCCGTTTGATTAAACTCACATATACCAATATTACAGCAAGGCGTCAGTGTATGGCGATGATCAATGTCACGTCATGTCCAGAAAGTAACGTCTCGCATGTTAGAAATGATTTACATGACACTGGCTTCGTGCTTTCTCGTGGCGCCCCCCAGTGGAGTATGCAGCTATCACACCACATGTCGTGCGCGCCGCTCCGTAGAGGATTCCTAGAGGAGAGGACGGGGGGGGGGGACCGTAGGAGAGGAGAGAGAGGGGGGAGGAGACGTGCATGCACTGTGGGGGGTGTGGGACGCGGGAGCCGCTCAGTAGAGTAGAGGATTCCTAGAGGAGAGAGGTGGAGAGGACGCGCATGCGTTGTGGGGATGTGGGACGCGGGTGCCGCTCCGTAGCGTAGATGATTCCTAGAGTAAAGGAAGGGGGGTGAGCGTAGGAGAGCATAGGGGGAGGGGACGCGCATGCGCTGTGGGTGGGGGGGGGGGGGGGACGCGGGGCTGCTCCGTAGAGTAGAGGATTCCTAGAGGAGAGAAAGGGGGTGAGCGTAGGAGAGAGATGGGGAGGGGACGCGCATGCGCTGTGGTGGTGTGGGACGCGGGAACGAGGGACGGTCTAATCCCCCCTCAAAACACATGCAAGCAAGATTAAGGAATGGGGTGAACCTGGGCGACAGACACCACCTGCCTAGCCATTGCTAAGCAGCCTCTCTGTGCTCTCGACTATGAGTGTGATGACTGTGGTAGGGTTGACGACCTTCATATTACTACAGTGCTCTGGTTCGCATAATGGGTGCTTCCCTACTTCATGAAAGTGGCCGGATGCGGGACACGGGACGCGGGAGGGACGGACATAGCCCCGAGCATAAGATGCTTCGCATTTAAAAGATTTTCATGTCATGAAAGGATGAGTGGTGAAAATAACTGACATGTACGCCGTGATTTACATGAGAATCACTTCGGGGTCTGATGAGGATTATCATCAACACTACATAAGTGGTGTGGCCGTGACGTCTTTTCGCCTACACAAGCAGGTTACTCATAGACGCGTCAGGCGAGGTAACTAATTTCATAAACAATCGCCTGACAAATGCGTGTTCGCATCAGAACTTCCACTTTCATTTCAAGAATAAGAAAAACACCTCGTGTAGCTCAAAGAAAGTCTGGTGGTGCTCGATCTGTAAGTAGTTGTGGTAAACTGCGCCAGTCTTGGTTTTGTATTTAGCGCGCGGAGCGTAAAGGGTGAGATCGTGAATACCACGGGGGTGCTCAGGGAGCGGGTTTCAAGCGCTTCTGCTGCAAGAACTCGTAAACCTAAATTTTCATTCGACAAATTTGTTACTTCTTTTTTTTTCTCTCAAACCTTGGAGCAGCCGGGAACGTGGCAATATTTAAGTAGTGCATTCGCTGAACAAAGCTGAAAGTTCGTACTCTGTTTTATTGTATCGAATGAAAATTTAAACAATCTGCAGTTGATCATAATCTGTGACGGAAGCGTGCGGTTGTGGTATTCGCATTTTGACATTTTCACAAGAGTGACCGGTGCATGACTTGTGTCTTCTCCTCTTAAATATCAACGGATTCTGCCCCGTGCAGGCTGCTTTTTACCGCCAGGAATCAGCAGATCGGCGTACGTTACGCGCAGCCGCCATCTCATCCAACGCATTCTGAGCACCGGAAAGGACTGACGCATCCCTTGACGTCACATGGTTGCAGCGTCACCGCAAGCCTTATTAACGCCGAAAAGACGACTTCCACCTAGGATTCGGGCTCACGAGTGACAAATGCTTGACTTGTGCCTTCTCCTGTTGAAGGCAGGCTGTTTATCTGGTTAGCCTTTTTGCTAATAAGTTCTGTAGTTGTGAATCCCCGCAATTTCTGTAACAATGGGTGTTGAGCTGTGTACTTATCGTGCTCGAATCGGCACGTTTTGTGCTTTTACTGAACCCAAACCATTTCGCCATTTTCAGTATGATGCGAGACTAACCACAATCAGGGCGCCATGCCCTCGGCTGTCTCTGCATCTAGTGTTACCGTGTCTGACTTTGATTTCAGTTTGCGAGAGGAGACGTGGAAGCTAATCGATACCCCAGGAATAAGGATGTGGTCACCCTCAAAGAAATGCCACGAAGAGACAAAAAAACCTTGAACAATATCAAAGAGCAATTGAATGGCTTGAAGACTCGAGTCAAGACCATTGAAAAACTTTAAACAGCGTGGCCAAGTTCAAAGACAACTTTGACGCTGTCGCCGAATCTGTGAATGAAGTCGAATATAAGCAAGACAGGGGGGACAGCTAGTTAAAAGTAGTTGTCGATATGAACGACAGAATTAGGAGGAAAAACCTTATCATCAAAGGCCTTCCATAAGGTGATCACGAAGGATAGACAGAGACAGAGAAAATTGTTAAGGATTTGTCAGGAACAGCTGGAGATATTGAACGGGCACACCGCTTTGGCCAACGTCGGCTCGGCTTTCAGCGTCTGATGATTGCTAACTTTCTTAACTTTAAATGTAAAATTGATACCCTGCGCGACTCTGCGCGAGCTTAAAAACCTGGAGACACCAAAATTTGGCTTTAAGATTTCTCTCCGAATGTTCAATTCGCAAGAAAAAAAGCTGGGGACGCTCGATTTTCAGTGCGTTGTAACAAACTTCCCCTACAAGCCAAGGTTTCTCTTTTCGACCCAGCCATTGGTTTGGTGGTTCAAGCATCTTCAGAGTTTGAACGATCTGCTAAATGATGTTCAGCGGCAAATAATCAGCGCCCTCGCATATTGACTCATTGTCGATGCTTTTGGCGAACTTCCGTTGCATATACCATAAAACTGACATCTTAAAATCCATCATGCACACGAGCTCTGCAGAAATCATTACCGGTACCAAAACGTGGCTGTCGGAGGACATCACAAGCAGCGAACATTCGTTACCCTCTTCATTCGTCATCTTCCGCAAAGACAAAACCGGCTCCCGTGGCGGTGGTGTGGTTTACGCGATAAACGAATTATATCACCCCTCTCTAATCTCAGTAGACTCATCTGTGCAAATAGTGTGGGGCTCATGTCACATTGGTCACCTGGCATGCATCATTGGAGCTTGTCATCGAACCCCCACAGCAAATCAGAGTTCTTTGAACTTCTTGGCGACAGCATTGAATAAGTTACACTGAAATTTCCTAATTCAATTTTCTTAGGTGGTGATCTACATTATCCAGAAATCGACTGGTCCACTCTACCTACCCGTCATCACAACAGTCGATTTGTATGTATTCGCTTTCTTCAGCTGCTCTGTTATCACAATTTAACATGACTAGTACACAAACCCACGCGGAAGAATCGGGTTATAGACTTGTCCTAACAGCCCTGAAATCTGTAACACACGCGTGCTGGAAGAAATCAGTATCACAGGGTTGTCCATTATTTGGTTTCATTTCATATTGGAAAGCAATCCAAAATTTAAAATAAAAACAGTTGCTAAACTATGCGCGTACCAATACAACAACGACAGACAGTATGTTACAGACTTTCGCAGCTGATTTCTACGTATACCTTGACAACCGTACAGCTAACGAAAACTGGCGCGTGTTCCGGGATAAACTTAAAGATGTTGAACCTGCGTGTGTGCCTAAACTAACAGTAAGTTCTACATCAGATGAGCCATGCTTCACACGAGGCGTAAAACGCGCCCTGAACAAAAAGAAAAGTCTACAGAAAACAAGTCGCTCGAATTGTCCTCAAGATTGGGAAGCCTACGAAAACGTTCCAGCTGAAACACAGTGTCATTCTTCAAGCGAAAACGAGACGCTACTTAACTTCATGAAAACGGTCCCTAAACAATTTTGGAATATCGTGAACTGCAAAAGCGCCCACTCAACGTCAGTATTAGTGACGCAAGACAGCAGAACCTTATGGGTAGACCACTGTGCCGAAAAATTCAATAGGCACTTCACTGAGGTATTCACTGACGAATTTTCACTGAATGATTCTCTTTCACAGTCACAACTGCCCATTCAACACCCTTTTCCAGCAATCCTAATAACGGAGCACGTGGTAGCTGGCGTTATCAATTGACTTCCCCTGAAAACTAGTCCCGGCGCCGGCGGCATCAGCGCCAAACTGCGTGAAGTAAGAAGGTAACATTCACTTTCCATTTTGTAGGCGCTTTGCGCAATCCTATTATTTGAAGTCTTCACATTGCGTACATGTGGTGACGTACGTTTTCCGAAAGGCGTCTATTTCTTTCTCAAAAAGACAATTATTAAAAAATGGAGTCGCTGGAGTAATATTTGACGAGACCTTTCTACTCAGCACAACATCTTGGTGTATATTGATATTAAGTGGAAACCAACAGAGTATCAAAAAATAAGTATGTTATCTATGTAGAAATATACCTTGCTCTATTATAAGAATAGACCTTGTTATGTGTCGTTGAGTATTGCTCTTATGGTGATTCAGTTGAAATATGTTTGGTCAATTGATTGCGATATCCCCTTCAACATTTTCCTAACTCTGAAGTGAGGCTTTCATGCGTCGCTTTCAATTAACATGATATTTAAGAAAAAATGACTTATCTAATACGGCATATTAATGCTTATCTTTTACAACTAAACGAGATGGTAACACATGTATGTGGTACATACATGTGTACATTCGATACACGTGTAAATTCGTGTGTTGTACATGCGATCAGCATTCACCCGTAGTTTTTACAACAGATTATTTCAATGTAACCTGTAAAAATTTAATTAGCGACATTTAACCCTTCGATGACAGCTGTTGTTCTGGGGCAACAACCCCTAAATTACTTCTTTCCGCGAAGACACTCTGCTGCACGATTCTTCTAGCGCTATCTGTGGTAAGAGACAAACACTAGCAAGTGTATTGAGCTACAAACCAATGCTTAGAAATAGATACACCGCCATTTTGTCGTGTTTTGTTCCAGCGTCTGAGCTGTGGCAAATCAAGCTCCGCACACGGGCTAACTTTATTCGATTGCAGTGGAATGGGCTTTTACTGCGACATCCGTTAGTTATAAAATGGCTTATAAGGCTTTGTAGAACATTTATGAGTACACTGAAGGTGTGGCCGCAAGTTACGCGACTGAAATCTTCCCCCAAAAGGGTCGTTGCTCACGAGCAGCAGCGCGCAAATGTGGAGGTTCAAGTAGATATGGAAAGATCCGCTTGCCGAATTTTACAGCATGCAGATCTTTTATATTCGAGGTTGCCTTTGTGACGGAGAAAGAAAAGTATCATCATTATGAACCTGCACGCGCACTATTCTTCCTTTTTTCTTTCACTCCCAGAACAAGTGCGCCGATTTGTCCGGCGTGGGAAGAAGAAGGAGAAGAAACTTTATTTTTACAAAAAAGTCCGCGTGGCTCAATCTTGGGTGGTACCCCCCGGTAGGGCCACAATGCCTACCGCGGCTCGCCTGGACTTCTATAAATCAAGGGACTTAGGTTGGATTGGTCTAGGGCTGCCTGTTGGCTTCCCTAGTCCAGAGATTCGCGCCTCCCAAGACCACGCTGCGAAAGTTTGTTTTGTGAGTCCTGGTGAGACCGCTTCGTCTGAGGAGTCAGTGCTTTGGTTTCTGATGTGACAGATGCGATGGTTTCTGATGTTTCTTACACCAGGGACAAGCCCGGGTGGCGTATGTGTAGATGGCGCATAAGCGGAATAGATGGGGGGTACGAGAGATAATTCTGATGAACAAGAGAGCGGATACAGAGAGAGAAAAAAAGAGACAGCGAGAAACAGATGAACAAATATAGAAAAAGAAAGGAAAGAAAAAGAAATAGAAGGCGAGAGAAACAGTACACATATGCCTATCAGTGCAAGTTCTGCAAGGTCCACTACACATTTCTGTAATGAGCTAAATGCAAAAAGCATCTATACCTGATCCGAAAGCGCCTTCCATGCCAAGTAGTACCTTAGGGGTCCAATGTTGCTCAGGAGTAAACTCCTTACTCACCTCGAAATAATCATAACTTTTTTTTCTGGCAAAGTAATTGACATATTTTGTCCTGCCATTGTGCATGCCAGAGTTTTCAAGACGTTGTGCATCGAGTCAAACTTTTGGGTTTCAAAAGGGTTAAGAGGAATACCTTGAACAAAATTACAGTTCATTGATCAGAATTACCATAAAGCCAAAAAAAGACACTTTTATACATCTCCAAAAATCACACCTGATTATTTTTACTACAGCAATTTGAAAGACTGATGTAACTTTATAGACACTTGCTCGTGTTTTATTCAATTTGCATTGCTGGGAATAAAAATACTCATCTCATTACCCCAATGTTTTGCTTTTCTTGATGTGCCATTCACTCTATGGTACAATTAAAGTAGTGATTCAGACAAAGTGCGGCTAGACAATGACACAAATTCAATGCTCACCTTGTCTCTCTGCGGGTCACAGCCATGTGCAAATCGGAAAGAATAAAAAACCAAAGTTGAATATGTTGAGAATTCTATACAGTAATTTTGAACAGTACATTGCTGATATAATTTCAGTGGTTGCCTCGGATCAGAATAGCGCTCATAATAAGCTTCGCTTTTTATTGGGGACTTTCTTTCTGTTCATTGGTTCCAAGCGTCACACACGTAGCTGTTGGATTTGCGATGTATATCCCGCATACCCCCTAGACTCTGGAAAAACTTAAATCACTGCATAAAATGACTAGCACTGCCCCACTCACCGATTACAGCACCTGGAACACGCGAAAGGTCGTAACAAAAAAAGAAGTCATATATTTGTTTCCTAAGCTCTGTCAACACTGCATCGTAAAGCTTTACATATTGCTAAGCTAACATATTGGTGCACTTCGTTGCAATCCTATATATTTATTCATGTAGGCTTATTTTCTATTTACACATAGTGTGAAAAAAAGGCTTTCAAACAGTTCAAAACTATCAGAAATTGGTCGCGCAATGTCTTTTTACCGTTACAAAGACGTCAACAAGTGCTCTAGTGTGCATTTTTTTAGGTCAAGAAGATCACGCTGTTGTGCAGTGTAAGTTTTGCAATTTTCTGTTTCCCTTATATACGTGTCGCTTCCCATATTTTGTCTACGGTACTATCCTTTCTGAGATATAACCTGGCTTTATCTTTAAAAATACAACTATAAGGAAAATTTTATTCCTGAAAGTTCTGGTTCAGAACGCCTCTTTAGGAGTCCACGTACAACGGTAACGTTCAAAGGGGGAAAGAAAAGGTGCATATATATATATATATATATATATATATATATATATATATATATATATATATATATATATATATACCCAACGTAAAGCTGTCTTGAACTTGGTAAAGTACTGTTGTAAACCTGTGGACAACTTGACTCTTTTTTAAGCGTCCCTAATAGCACGAACACTACATCATGGTAGTGTGATCTGTAGTTTTCCTCTTATATCGCAGAAGCACCACCGTCAATGGCCAAAAGACACGTTATTTGACATGCTAAACTTTACTTGTTCTATAAACCGTTCTGTACACATTAGGTTGAACTTTAAGTAAGAGGCAGTATCGGAGTATCGTCATAGCTATATTACAAACGCGGAAGTGACTCATCTGTGTTAAATCCAGAGTTCATATACGACGTCTCACGGTGTCACTCCTTCAATATATGTACTATGTGGCATATGAAATTCTAAAAATGCTGCTGAAATCAGATAACTTTACGTCTTAATGTTGCGTCTTAAGTATACTGCTTTCTAATCATTGCGATATCATCTGCATGTATATTGTGAATGATTTCATTGCAAAATAACGAAATAGATTCCCTAAAAAGATAGATTTTGTACTACGCCATTAAGAGGAAGCGAATCTTGTGTCTGTGAAAGCCTGCTCGTATTATGTTCATGTGAAAAGTGCGTGCGTCGTTGGCTCAATATTTTTTCATAATTTGAGCATGACGTCTCGAAAACTTTTGAACTCTCTTACGTGCATATGTCGTCGTTTTTTTCTATAGAATTTACCTCCTAGAACCTGATCATTAAAGTAATTTGTCATCAGAACAAACAGTGAATGCACAATTACTTCCACAACAGAACGAACACTTCTGAGTACCCCGCCATTTTTGGATTCGATCAAAATTGATATGTCACAAAAATTTTGCGTATTCATACCTTCTCTACCATTACGCTGTAATGAGCTGTACAAATTGTAGGAATAGGTCTCAAAAGTCTTTAGCCAGTCTCCAAAACCACATAGTAGACATGCAAATCACATGACGTAAACGCCATATCACTGCTTACCGAATGGCATGGCTGATGTCGCCGCAGGGAGGAAGAAAAAGCGAGAAAAGAAGCAAAGTAATGTCATTGTCAGCCGATTATTGTAAGCATTGAAAGAAAATATTGGTGCACATCCTACGAATGTTAGTGTTTTTCGAAAGAACCTAGTTGGCATTCTGATACATAACTGACTTATTTAGGTATTCATCACTTCAGAGCGACAAAAATTCTGCACAAGAAATCTCCATTTAACTTCTGTTGAGTGCCGTTTTAGGCATATTTGCATTTGAATGTGCTTGCTCCCTAAAAAAATTATGGCAGCTTCGCACTAGTGGCGCCAAGCCTAAAAGAGGGGTAGAGTTGTGCGGGCTTTCTTGTTCCTTGTATTTTTATCTCTATTTTACTCTTTCCTATAATTTCTCTGTTTCTTGTATACTTCTTGTGTATCTGTTTACTTTTATTTACCTATTTCCTCTGTCTCTATTTATCTCTTCCCACTCTCTCTTCTCTCTCTCGCAATTTATGGATTCATCTTTCTTGGTATGTTTTTCCATGTTTCTGTATGTTTGTTGCTCTATATTTTTGCCCTTATCTTTCAGCTATGCTCTGTTCTATCTCTTATCTCTGTATGTTTCTTTCAATCTCTTCCTCCATCTATGCCTTTCTTTGCTTTTCTGACTTTTTATGTCATTATTCGATTTATTTCCTTTTTTTCTCGATTTCTTTTTATTGATTTCGTTCTCTATCCCACTGTTCTCCTTCTTTTCTGTTTCTTTGTATCTCTTCCTCTTTTCCACGTGTTCGGTTTCCTTTACCTCTTGCACCTGCTGTACTTGGTAATGGAGCTTGCCCAATTTTTGTGAAGCGTAGCCGCGCGAAGTTTTTAATCCCGTTGGATGGACTACAGCCGGCTTAAACAGTTCTGCTGTTAAAATCGCTCACTACACAATACCCAGACTATAAAGCTATTGTAATTTGGCACAGTTTAATTCTTTCACGGCCTCTTCCGAAGAACTAGACGGACGTATGCGGTTTCTATGTAGAATCTTCTCGTAGTAGGTGCCTGCTTGATTTCGTCGACTTCTAAGACGAAAGTGGAAATGTACAGGTCTGTGTATATATCCGGTGTTTCATGTGTCGAAAATTCTCCAAAATCAGGCGAATGCGATATCTGATGCCTTCACAATTACTTTTTGTGTAGCAGCAGCCATCTTAAGATGGCTAAATACATTGTTTAAGACACCAATTAGGAAAGGTAAATTGCCTTTTAATTCATGGTGTGAGAGAGTTATGTATAATGGTAGAATTTTAGTCCTTCATGCGAAGACCTCATTGTAGCTATGAGATTTTGACTCTAGTAACAACTGCGAAGTAATGAAATTCACCGAAATTCAGTGGAGAAACCGAAACCGAAACGCGCAGCAGCCAAGTTCTTCTAAGCCGTCCAGAATGATTGATCGTGTTTATATACACCATCAATCGAATTCGTTGCGTGGGTCTGGACGCTTGCAGTTGTGGCACGCACGACGCACACACGTTAACGAGTGCGGCAGAAACACACCTCTGTAAGCGTTCTCTTCAACATCAACGTCATTCATTATCGTGTGCTTATTCGCCATTAAATTTGGTTGAATTTATCACGCCACAATAATTACTAGAGGCCGCTTCTTCCATTTCTCAAAACCGCGATGGGTTCTTCGCATTAGGAACTTCAATTCTCGTATTTGACATAAGCACTTAACTCCACTGAATACAGTGTTAACTAACTTAACTTTTGTAATTACTATGCAAAATGATGTCTTTAACCATCTTAAGATCCCTGTGGCTGCAGAAGAAGGACATAATCGCCTATCTCCACTAAATAAAAAAAATCAGTAATATAACTTCCTTTGTACTGTGTAAAATAATGTTTTTAAGCATGTTAAGACCCCTGCGGCCTCAGAAAAAAAATAATTTTCAAAGGATACAACAAATGTCGCATTTCCACGATTTTGTAGGATTTTGGACGCATTTATTGAAACAGCCTGTACGTGCAGATTTGCAATATTACCTCACTGCCAAACTAAATGAAAGAGTTATAGACTAGCGAGGCGGTCCGAAGACAGCTTTTATTTTGGAATGCCTGAATATTTACTTCATAACCAAAGAAAATGGCAAAAACACAATTTATATCTGCCAAATATGTTCGCGAACTACTTTAGCATACATCTAATTACTATATCAAAAACTGATAAAAATTTCTTTAGAGTGAAACCAATGCTTCATATATCATGACTAAGGAAGCCCGTTTTTCAACAGATGCGATTGCACTCTATAAATATTGTCAATTCATAATTCACTAAAACGCACGTGAATCAATGTAACTTACGAGGCGCTCCCACTGACACCCGTGAAGGAATAAACGAGATGAAACGAAAAATCACATCAGTCATTGTCAAAACATCATCGCAAAATCGATACGCTTTCTCCAAATGCTAGCTTCTTACAGGGTGTGACCTACTAAAGTGTAATACATATATTGTAAATCTCAAGACGAAGGCAATGCCTGCTTCGTATTTGGTGAGCGTTTCGTGCATTCCAATTATTGGAAGTGTTCGCATAGTGTGCGTGCTGTAATAGTGTTCAATGGACACTATCTGCTTCATCTTGATGGTTATTATTTGGAAAAGAAAGTTGCGGAAATCAAGATTCCACATGCTATTTCTACTGAGTAGGAGAGCTGGGTGTATGTAACCTGTTAAGGTGTAACAAATAAGGTACCAAAAAAGTAAATATCCTGTGTGTGCGTTCCATACTGTTCCTGTGCACGTTGGCTTTTAAGCCTCTATATGCCCTCCTAATCATTATCAAAGTAGATTCTATCATTTTTCACATTGTGACACCGCATTTGATATCTAACATTCTAGAAAAGTTCATTTCTGATTGATAGCATATTCACTGCTTGTGTTTTATAACTTTACAGTGTACATAAGGAAAAGAGAAAAATATAGTTTAGTACCACGCGTATGTTTCTCATGCGATCAATATGCGCGCGCAAGGACACCGTTTCTTCAACAAATTATATAGGAATAACCTGTGAATGCTTTGTTCAATACATATACGAAGAATACCGTAGACAACATTAGAATATGTTGGTCACAAGAACCACAAAGCTAAAAATGATTTTTATACATGTGCGAAAATTGACTACAGCGAGTTGGAAGAGGTAGCATTTTAGAAACTTGGTTGTTTTAAAGCCAGTTTACATTAC